>VZZY01015662.1:2466-206321 GCA_013400335.1 Eurystomus gularis
GGCGGTGGCAGCGATTGCGCAACTCACGGCCGGCGGCAGCAGCGGCTTTTTTCTTTCTTCTGGATTCCTAGAGCGGTGGGAGTCCGCAGTTCTGCCCGGCAGCTCTCCGCGGCGGCTGCTCCCTCCTCTCTGGCTGTTTGGCTATTTTAGGGGGCTGCGCTGACAGCTCAGTTCAGTTCCGCCCTCCTCCTCCTCACTCCTCTCCGGCAGCGGTGGAGTGTGGGGGGGGGGAGCGTGCTTGGCAGGAGCGATGTGCTCCCTTTGTGCAGTGAGGCGGAAAAGAGAAAGTTTGTTTTCTCTTCCGGTAATTATGGTTGGTGTTATCACACTTCCGACTTCTAAAAGGTTTGCAGAATTGATTTATGGAAATTAGAGGGGTTTTGTTCGCTGTTTTAATAAAACAAAAAAAAATCATGTGGTTGGTTCACCACAGGAGGGAACCATGACCTGGGCTCCCTGTGCCGGGTGGGCACAGAGCCTTGTTTGTCCTCTTCTTGTTGGACCACAACTCACTTTCTTCATCTCTATGGTGTTGTGCTTCACCACATGCCCTCACCTCTCTGCACAGCCCGTGCCTGGTGGCTTGGATGTGCCCCTCAGATGCTGGAGTGGAGGGTCACATCCCTGTGGGCATTTTTAGCCTTCTCCAGGTGAGTGTCCTAACCATCAGACAAAGGTAATAACAGTGGGCACCGCCGCCTTTTCCTCTAGAGGAGGTTTAAAAGGTTATGGCCATGCTACATTACATGATGGTACCAAGATGGGTCACAAAAGCTCAGACTTGATCAGTAAAGCAAGGTCCAGCCTTGGACCTGGCCCAAGGAGCAATATTTCTTTTCCCTACCACATCCAGGTCACCCTGGTCCCAGGGAGACCTTTGTGCATCAGTGCAGGATATATAACCACAATAACCCAAAGTCAGAATTGGCTTTGTTACTAAGGCACCTTTATTGCTGGTCATGCTGTTAAGGGGCAGGATTAGCCTGATGAGTAAACAGGCCGAAGTTGTTGCAAGACCAACCATTACACAGCAGAGTGGACAGGGTAGGGGGTTCAGGGAGGGTGAGGAAGCCCCTTTCACCGATGCCAGTGGGGGGGTGGGTGAGGGTTCAACACAGGTCCTGGGGTGGCTTTGGGAGCCAAGGTTGTCACTGCTGAGCTAATCCAGTGGTCCAACACTTACCCTATCTGAATTTTGACCATATTGAAAAACTGTAGGTAGTGCTTAAGCCTCCTTCTCTACACCAGTGTAAAGCAGAAGTCCCTCAGAAGTCCTTCTCCTAAGATGCGCAGTGCAAAGTTGGCCCTGAGCTGGTGCATGAGGGCAGCAAGGACCTGGCCGTGCCACTGCTGGGCTTTTCAAAGCCTTTGCTCTTGCTAGGCTCAGATCTGCACCTTCAAAATTGACCTCAGGTCTCCTGACTCGACTCACAAGCTGTCCCACACATGCTCTGCATCCTGGATGTGACCAATATTGAGTCTTGGTCACACCTTTTCTTATGGAGAAACCAAGCCCCACAGTCATTTCCAGCAAGTAGTGCCTCCGGGGAAGAGCTGCGCCAAGCTATTCCAGTGCTTCTGGGGACCATCACCAGGATCTCTGTCACACAATGGTTCCAGCTTCTTAGACATGAAGATGAGGACACCTGAGAGAAACCAATGCCACATGCTGTCTGACCCCACCTCAGCCAAAATACGCCCACAGAAAGACATTAATGGTCATCAGCAGAATAGCGTTAACATTGCAAACAGTCTTCCACAATGGCTTTTCCTCAATGCTGGTGAGTCTCCTCTCCAGGGCAGCTCTCTCCTCCTGGGACAGGGTGGGCGTGGGGCCAGTGGACAGACCACAGAACCACAAGTACAGCATTTTCCAGCAGGGAGGCTTGGCTTCTGTGAGAGACGGACCAAAAAATGGGTATTATCATCTAGCTGTGACTCATCCTTCCCTCCTTCCACTAGTTTGAAGGTGCATTGACCAGTCTGGAGTAGGCTTTGAGATGCACCTTGGATGGCAGATGCAAGATTATAATGGAAGATGGAAAGGGAAGGGAAGGGAAAAGAGAAAGCTCTGCCTCAACCCTGTACAGTGGAGCCTGATTACAGTTGGTTGATTGCAACACCAATCATTCTTTAGTTAATTAACAGAACTCTTCCCCCTCCTCCCCGACCCAGCTTCCATCCACTTTCACAAATTCCTGACAGCATGATGGTCCATTTAGAGGTATCTTGGCTTATTTCTTACACGTGACATGCCAGGTGATGTATGTGTTTTAATTGTCAGCCCTGTGCTGCGTGTATTTCACTGGCTGTTCTTTCCAAATATAACCTTTTTTTGAAATACAGAATGTCATAAGGCCTTGAAAAAGGTGTTACCTGGAAAAAAACCCTCATTAAGCTGTCAGCTGCTGAGTTTCGCATTTCCTTTCCCATCATTACTAATTACCAAAATACCAAGACATTTATTTATAAAAATCTGAGCTAGTTAAGTGAACTAGGAATTTATAACAAATAATAAATAATAAATAAAGCTGAATCGCTGCATTCAACTTAAACCCAAACTTACTCTATTGGGAAAAAAACAAGAAAAATTTAGAGATTTCTTTAGTTGTTTACTTCTGTTTAGCTTGGCTGTGGTTGGTACCAGTGTCCTTTGGACTGACCAGGAAAAGGAAGGAGTGAGGAAATCTTCTGTATGTGCCTTTCTTCTGAGAGTTCTGCTCTGTAACCTTGGAAGATTAAGCTCAAAACCAGAAAGCTGCATTTTTTTCATTAATTTGCAGAATAAACCTTTGTCCACTCTGAAAAGAACTTGCCTATGTAGACTCTCCTGCTACTGTTCTGCCTCATGACAACTCTTTAAGTTCATTTGACTCTTTGCCTTCCTTCTTATTAAATAACCTTGGTAGCACGCATGGCTATCTAAGCAATTTGGGTCTGATTTTTAACCATAGCTTATATCCTAAGGAAAGATGAAAGGTACTGTTGGGATAATGTGCATGAGAAAAATGAGGCTTGTAGATTTATCCTAGGACATCACAAAGAGCAAATCTGCTGCCAGTGTCTCATGGTCTCTTCAGACCATGATGCTATTTTGATAATAATATGTTACAGCATCACTGCAGAGCTCACATAGGAGTAGTGAGGAGGCATCTCTACCACATACACAGGGGGTTTATCTCCTAGCAATGATGAGGACAGGAAGAGATGCCACTTTTATGTGCTGGAAGTTGAAATTACAGACCTTGCCATGACTTTCATAGGGCTAGTGGTAGCTGCTGCTTTGTTTATGCCTGCACTAGCACTACAGAGCTCCTCAAGAGCATCTCGGTGAGACAGATAAATAGATGCAGTGTCATGGCAAAAAGCCCCAGTGTCAGTGGGGAGAGGACCAGTGTTCTAGCAGCATTGACCTCCACTCTCCCAAGGGATGTTTGTAAGTGGCCATTGACTTGCATCTAAGGAGTCCAGCACAGCATTAAGTCTCTAGGCCTGAAGTGCTAAAATAACACTGTGACCTGGGCAGAACTCGGCTGGTGTAGTTTGCATGGGTCAATAACTTGTTCTAGGGAGGAGGAGGAAAAACGTTTTACTGAATGGCAGCTCTTCTGAGCCTTTCAGAGGATTGCAACATGAAGGTAAATGCTAGAAGCTATGTTGGAAGGACCAAGAACTGCAACACTTTAATTTTTCACATACTTATAACTGGTATACCTGTAAATCCCCATCTCCAGTGAATGCAACAGATAGCCTCTCATGAGGCACCTCACAGGCACATGGGTGTACTTGCTCGAGACAGCCTCCCTACCTGTCTCCTCCTTATTGCCTGAATCTGCACTTTCGACAAAGTCACCCTCTCCGTTGGCTGGATTGATCTGTGCTGCTTCACTCTTGCAATTTTTCAGGTCAATGGCAGGTGCTTTTCTGTGTCTTGTCCACCAAGTCAGGCAAGCGAGCTGCAAAGTGGAACAGAGGAAAAAAAGGTTATTGTCTCTCAGTCCCAAACTGGCATGCCAGTCATCTCCCTCTTTGGGGTCACAGATCCAAGATGTTGTTGAGAGACCTGTTCTGGGGTGACAGTTGTTCCCATGCTTTCTCTCACATCCCTTCTGCGCAGATGCCCACACCCTGGAAAAGAAGGCTGGTACCATCCAGTTGGAGCTGAAAAGCTGAGAAAAAGTGTGAATTAATCTAGTTTATTTCCTTTTATTCTTTTAATTAACCTGTTCCATCCCTGTCTCTACCAGGAGTAACCTTTCACCAGATACAGAAGAAGCAGCTTCCTATTTTCTAGGCTCACATGATTGGTGGGAAATAATGATGATCGGCATCCAGAACGGCAGCCCTCCAACAGGGAAGAGTAATAAAGTCAATTAAAAAAAAAAAAGAAAAAAAGAAAAAAGAAGCTAAAATAACCCACTCTGGATACAGTCAGTCAGAGGCAGCAATTGTACCCTCAGCAGAGAAAGATCAGTCAGGTGTTGGCATGCAGATATATAGCCAGAGGGCCATGGCACAGAATCATGGCCATAGGAACACTGGTATTTGAGCAGCTCCTCCTCTGGGACGTGGAGAGTAACTGCAGAATCTTCTGTCTCAGTTGTCATTTTATGGGAAAAGAAAACTCAGTGGCAACATTAAACATCACAGCTAGAACAAGCTCACATCAAAGTGGCAACCTGCACTTCCAAATGAACTTATCTCAGGGCTCTTAGTGGGAAAAGTAGCGGTCTTGTGTCTCTGCTCTGCAACCACAGGTACGTGGTCAAGTAACGCAACTGTGTGGGCAGACTGAGCTACAATGGCAAATATCAAGTCACAATTCACAAGGAGTTTTATACCATACATTAGACCAACAAGTGTAGTTACAAATAGAAAAAAATGAGCTCTGGGCACCCACTGTAAGACTTGCATTTTCTCTTTTTTGTTTGTTTCTTGGTTTGGCTTGTTTTCCTTTGCTTTTTTAATTCCCTTTTTCTCTATTGGATCAAGACATTACCTCTCTCTGCAGCCTTTTAGTGAAAGAACCATTGAAAACAATGAAAGATGATCAGTCCTAGACAGGCTGCTGTGGCTGCAATCTGCTCTGCTTTACAAAAGCAGAACATCTGAAACTCTTACCTTAGGGCAAGTCAGAAAGTCTTCTCCTCCCTAGGACACAGAGTGCACAGGAGGCATTAATCTTGCAAACCTCACAGTGGACCTTTTGCAGCTGTGGGGTAGGGTTAACCCACCAGGGGCTCAGATCTTTTAATTTAAACCAGGCTTGCTGCTTCTTTGGCTGACCATGGCACACCAAGCAGCTTGGTGGCATCAGCACTTTCTAACCTCTGCGTGCTCTGGCCAAGCCAGGCGGCAAGGACCACTCTCATCAATCCCACTCAAATGCAGCTTCCCAGGTCGATGGGCTGTCCTCCCCCTCCAGCCTGTCAGCTGCCCTGTGGAGGAGCCACAGGACGGGACCAGGGCAGTGAAGCTGCAGTGGTGACAACAGGTCAGGCAAAGTCACACATTTTCCTGACGAGCGGCTGCCGCCCTGCTCTGCCCGTATGGAAATAAATGTCTCAAATGGGTCACTTACAAAGTAAAGTGAGTTTAATTTTTGAATTTTACACACACAGATCTAGGCAGGAATTTCCAGCTGACACAAAATGTTGCATAATTTCCAGAAGATTTATAGCTTTATTTAAATCATTTTCAACCAAGATGAGCACTGGGCAGGGCTAATCTTTCTTGTCATGATATGCTAAATTGCTTTGATTTGATGATCCTCATCTTTCTCAAGGATTCTTTTTTTTTTAATCACTTAGGAAATGTCACTGGAACATAGCGAAGTTTCAGGGTACTAAAGGATTTTAAAAACTTTTTTTTTTTCCTTCCTCTTCCCATAAGTCACTGAATGACTGTCTCTTCACATTGCAGCAAAATCTGCAAGGGTTGGAGTTTACCTGGGGCTCAGACTCTGCCAGACAGGAGCAATTCCCAGTTGAAAGCAGCACAGACACACGGGTAACCTCATCACACATCATCCCACTGACCCACCCAGGAGCTGGTGCTTTGACCATGGCCAAATAAAGCAATCCACCACCCTAGAGGGCTCCTTGGTGATGCATCACATCAGCTTCAAGCTCCCCTGCAGTGTAGTTTGGCTGGCTGAATGCCCCGAGGTCCCTCTTTCTCCTCTGTGCCATCTCCAGAAGGACATGTGCAGGGGCAGATCACCAGCGTTGTGTGGCCATGGAGACCACCACAGGGCTGACTTATGTAGGGAAAGGGATGGGGGAGGCAGATGATGGCACATGCTTTACATGCTTGGAGAAAGCAAGGAAATACATAAATAAGGAGAATCGCTGATGGGAGCTGCATTAGCATAATTGACTTGGACCTTGGAAATGTTGCCTGAAGCCACCATGCCCAAGCACAGAGAAGTAAGGAGTAGCCACTAGGTCAGTCCCAAGGAGCCCTGTGGCTCTGCTCCCCACTGCAGAGCCATATGTGCGCACTGTCTGGGGAACCCTGTGTCCCTCCTTAGTTTGCTCCTCTATTGAGTGCTGGTTCTCACGGGAGCTGAGCAGGCTTTACTCTCAGAGGCACTAAATGATGCTGTGGGAGCTTCAGCTGCAGCACCTTGGAGTGCACAGTGTGGGTTCAGGCCAACCAAAATGGGCCTGGTGCTCATCCTAGGCTATGCACCTAAAGAAGCCACTGAAGCCAGACCTCAAGACACAAGGAAGACATCGCCGACCCCAGAGTACATCAGGGGGAATTGCCAATCCATCAGTCTGTCTGGGTGAGTCCTGACCCCTGGGTAGGTGACCTGCTCATGTAGCAATGGTGCTTTGTGGGTGGTTTCTCTCCCTTTTCACCCTCACATTCTCCTTGGACAAGGGAGTTTGCAAGAACTCAGTAAAGCTTTTCTTTTGTTGTTTGTAAACTAGAATAAATCCTTCTGTTCCAAAATGCCATCTGGCACCTGACAGTTGTGTTTCAGCTTCACAGTCTCAAATTTAATTGTAAGCTCTTTTGCAGGGTTTTCAAGGACAGCGTGACACAATATGGACTACCTACAATGAAGACATATGAACTCTGGATCGTACCAAACAAATTCCTTGCATACTTGTTTTCCAGCACAGCATCAATCACCACAGGGATGGGAGAGTGTCCAAAACAGCAGGCGAAAATGCTACAGCTTGCAGTTCTTGGATTGTAATTCATTTAAAGATTTAAAGCCAGGCACATTAGCTGTACCACTCTAACATCAGATACAAATCTCTTTTCTTCTTTTGCCCATTTACTATCTCAAAAGCATTGAGATTCAATATATAAAGTTGTCCAATGTAGATCCTCAGCTGGTGTAAAGCGGCATAACCGTGCTCAACAGCTGTTCCTGGTCTTTGAAGGCAATGGAGCTATGCTGATTTACATCTGCTGAAGTATGATCTATCACTATATTTCCTTGGCTTTTTCTTTGGTGGTTTGTTTTTCTTTTCTTTTTACTTGACAAAATAAATAGCGTAATTCCTAGCTCTTATACAATGTCTTTCATCATTATATCTCAAAGCGCTTGCACAGATACGGGCTGGCAGAACTGGCCCCATGCAATTTTTATGGGGGAAACATCTGAAGCTCATTAAATGAATTGACCAAGACATGGAACTGGAAAGCATCAGAGCTTCAGGTGTCCTCAGCCACGACACCCACTACCAGCCTCCCCCTCTCAGCCACTATCATGAGGACATACAGGCTCTTCACCACAGGTTTGCTCATTTGCATGCCAAAACCCATCAATCCAAGCTCACTAATGCCCAAACGTAAAGTTCAGGTGCTAGTTTCTACCCAGGAGGTTAGAGCCTGACAGATCCACCCTGATTTATACCTCCTGCTCTTCCTTCCAAAAATCCTTCTCTCCTTGAGCCACCTCAGCACAGCCACAGGCCAACTTGAGTCACAGATGAGGAGACAAGCCATGCTTGCAGGACACCATGAGAAACCATGCCACCAGAGTGATGGTTCAAACCTACACCTGCAGTTCTGTCTAGGGCAAAAGTTGGGTTTTGACTGAGGGAAAATGAAGTGTTGATTTTAATGCTGTCCACCCAGATTCATGTCAGACAGGCAGTGACTCAGCAATGTTGGTACCTACCTCAGCTTAAAACCCACGCCTACACTTGGGCTGTTCTCTGAGGAACAAGGTCAGACTTTTCCTGCTGAAATTGAGGATAAATAGTAGAAACTGAATAGCAATCAGACTAAAACCAAATGGGGAAAGATTCTCCCACTCCTACCAAGCTATGGGAAGAGAGAATTAGCTACCATTTAGTGACACAAATTGCCTGGCAGCCCATCTCCTTTTCCTTGTGGTGAAAAGATACTGAGGGCAGGAAAACACATGGGATGGTCATCACCATCATCAGATGATTGATCTGGGTCTCTGTGTCCAGCCTCTCTCTGCTGCAGGCAATATGATTAATTCTCATCCATTTTCTTTAATAGAATCTATTATATAGATGTCAAGTTCTGAGCTCAGCACTATGTGGGGTCCATAGCCTACCAAGAGGTTATCCTGAACATCCTTCTTTAGAAAACTTCCCAGAAAAAGCCCAGACTATGTTTGTTCATGGCCCTTTAGCAAGCTCTCCTCCTTCCCTGGCTCCAGATGTACCTGAGGGACCAGCCACCACCCCTTGTCCTTTGTTTCTCTGGGATAACTGCATACAGTTATTTCAGACAAAATCCTATCCTCCCTGACCATGCCATTGGCTTTCCTTCCTGGACTGCTTCCAGTCGGAATCCACCTTTTCTGAGCATTGGCTCTTTGAAGAATATGCCAAATAAGGTCCTTTAAGTTTAGCACCTATAAACCCACCTATTTCTACTGAAAATCTCCTCTAAGGAATCCCTTAACAATCATAACCTCTATTCTTTGCCTCATGATATCATAGTAGATCTTCATCCTGAATCCCTCCTCTTAAAATGTGCTTTAAATGTTTTTATACCTCTGGGGTCAGACTAAAAAGCCTGTAGGTGGTGTGGCCAGTTTCTTCATTTCCTGAACCATTGGTGTGATGTTCACTATTTGCTAGTGCTATGTTAATGCATCTTATCTTGCTATTGCTGTGGGCAGGGAGCACTGCACATGTTTAGTTATCACAGGTCAGATGATGAGTGGGAACTCATTAAACCACAGTAATTAATTGCTGGCAACCATCTGGCCACCCCTGAGCAGTAGTGAACAACGTAAGCAGCAGAACTAATGGCACCTCCTTGCCAGTATTTCTCTCTCCCATGTGGATCCTCTGATAGCTAATAAAAGCTGAGACTTTATCTTAAAGCAGACACAAAGACAGTCTCTCTCTCTCCCGCCCCCCCTTCTCTATCTGAGCACCTGCTTTCATCTAATCTTTGGGAGCTGAGTATCTCTGACACCACTAACATTCCATCAAACATTGATGGAACTGGTTAATGCTTTACAACTTATGAGGAAGCAACAGATAGAAAATGCTATGATGGCATCACCCTCATTTCCTCATGCAGTTAGACAGGAAAAAAATAGGTCTTTTAAATCTATCCAGTAACCTTTGTTCGGAAGGAGATGGCAGTTTTGTTACATTGACAGCTGCTTTAAAACCTGGGACTAGGAAGAGTTGCTTTAAGGAGGTTTTATTATATAAAGCCTCCCAACTCTGCACCATTTTAATGTGTTAAGTAAAAGAAAGTTGTGCCTGACTCAAAGTTATTAAATGTAATTGAGATCACATTGGGACAAAATGTTATTTTCCTAAATGCCCATGTTGCAAAAGATATTAATCTTGTTTGCCTGCAAGATGGATGCTGGCTCTGCTGAAACAGAGTAGATGCTACAATTAGATATATTTAATTCCTCCTCAGCAGTGCTCTGTAATATGATTTTGTCTCCTTCCCCTTCTTTTCTTTCTATTCGAGTTATGAAGGGCTGCGGTGTCTGCGCAGCTCTAGGCACAGCATGGGAACTCACACTCAATTTGAAGCACTGAGTGCCTCAGGAAGCATTAACACTATGCGACCTGGGGAATAGATAGCTGAGGAGCAAGGGCTTCTTTGCAGCATATGCATTACACAGCACTTCTTAACCATGGGAGGAAAGGAAAAGGACAGATTTCAGAGATTTTTGGAAACCAAATGGGGGCTCTGAGAAAAAGGGTGTCACTGCAAGTCACTTACCTTTTCTTCAGGGACTGGTGGGGTGCAGAGACTAATAAGGACAATGACAATCGCGGTGAGGGCACAGAGGATGAGGGCAAAGTAGAGGTAGTGCAAGTCCTTTAGCACAGCTGGTCTTCTGTCTTCCTCACCACAAGACGGTGTGCTATAAATAAACTCAATGATCATCCGAACAAGACCAACAGCTAGTCCAACCATGAGGCCCCAGAAAGCACCCTGAGAAGAGGCAAGCATAAAGAAAAGGTCACTGTATGTTACCTTTGGTTGAACTTTTCTCTTTCTACTCCTCTCCTTTCCAATCCTCTCTTTCTTACACCAGAATCATTTATGCCTGATGGAAACCCACGCTAACATGAATCAAGGGGGATGTTTTCAGTTAAAAATCTCTATTTTCTCTTTCCCTTGAATATGCAACAGATAGAGCACAGACAATGCAAAAGTCTCCTTCTAACAACATGCCTCCAACTAGACCTTGCCACACCATCCCTAAAGTGCGAAACAACTTTGCCTTTTGTGCTTCCAAATGAGACTGCCAAGAAGTACCACTTGCAGTGGCTTCTTGGAAGCAAACACACGTACACTGGAGACTGGGCTAAGATCCACTAATGCATGCCAGAAAAAAAAGCTGTCCAATTGTCACACTTTAGCTGGACTGGCTTTGAGTTTAAAGAGTCTCAAAGGCTAGGTACTGAGGGAAGAGTTAACTATTTATTTTATCAAATTAAATACGTATCTCAATTGGTTGTTGAGACTCCACTTACAGGCTCATTAATCCTCTTGCAGAAGATTGCCAAGATGAAGAGAGCTGTGATCGGTGGGGCTAGGTAGCTGGTTATAGACTGAATATAGTCAAAGAGCTTGCCGCTGTTGGCTGATTGAATGATTGGAATCCAGAGAATACTGATGACTACAAGGATGAGGATGAAGACTCTGAAAGATGAGGATAAAATTGTATTAACTCTGCAGGTGGTGGAGTCCACCTGAAAATGAAGTTTTGCAGCAAAACACACTTCCAATTGCTCTCAGAATTTCCTAAGAAAAAACCCACAGATCACTCTCAAGAAGAACATTTCCCTGTGAACACAGCAAAAGAGAAAACTGTTTCCTTGTAGAAAGTAAATTCAACCAATTCCCAAAGCTATTCTCACAGATTTCTGAATGAGCTGAGCTAGAACCTACCAGTCAACATTCATGAGAGATCCACAAGGGCTTAGTGGCTCCCACCATGAGCTGGATCAGGGCAAGCCCTTCAGTGTGACGTGTCCTAGACAGTGATGTCCTTCAAAGGAATAGATTTTGGATGCAACAGAGAGCTAGAGCTGGAAGATTGTGAGAACAATCTTTTTGCCACCTTCCCAAGCAGGTAACATGCTCAGTCTAGTACCTTTGTCAAATTCCAACTCATTTGCTGCTTATTAAAATTGTTTCTGGGGTCTCAGGTCCATATAGCATAACCCTCCTTCATCTCTGCATTGTATGTTACAGAGTTTTCTCCATATTGCTGAACAAGAGGTACTTCCCCACTCACTGCTCTACAACAGTGGAGTATGAGACTGTCTGCAGCCTTCAACCACCCCACAGCAAGGTTTAGAACTTAATGCTCATGACTGGAGAGTAAAAGCCCCACAAACATGCAGAATGTAGCATAAACTCCGCTATCAGGAGGGAAACTTTATATTCCCCTTATTTAATGCAGTACCAAAGCCTGCTTGCAAAGGGCGCTGTAACTTATCACAGAGATAGAGAGCTGGGATGCCCAGCTCTCTGGGCTTTTCCCTGAAAAAAAGGAGTAATTGCAATGTATCCTTCCTATCTGATGCAAAAATAACGTGTTCTTAAAGACCTCCCATGACAGTGACTCCAGAGCACCTTTGGCTTTTCTAAAACTTACATTTAAGGCAGGATTTATGGTTTAGAGAAGAGAGAAGCAATGGTCTACCCAGCCCAGTGGTACACTCAGTGTTTGACCAGGTCTATCTGAGATGAAGCTGGAAAATGTAATGCTCTCTCCCAGGCTGTGTTCCTGCTCTGTATTTTAGGCACTAGATTTTTCTCAGTGAGTCCAGACCGAAGAATGTAAATGCTGCACTCAAAACAGATGATGAGAGCAAGACATAAAGAAATGTAAGGACCTGCCCACAATCATCAGCTCCTGTTCTGAAGCCTTTCTGCGGATCCGCTGCCAGATGTCTATAACGAAGAGTGTGCTGCTGCTGTTGAAAATGGAGGTGAGGGAACTCATCAAGGCTGCCATCATCACAGCAATCATCAAACCCCGGAGCCCTGGGGGAGCAGAAAAGGGAAGGAAAATCAGGGCTGGACCTTTGGCCTCTCAGCACTGCTTTTTCATCCGTATGTCTGGTAACTGCAGTAAGACTTTCTCATCCTTAGGACGCATACAGGCAGCCTGATTCCCCCATGCAGAGCACAGCTCAATCCCACCTCCACAAGTGTAAAGGTTCTCACCATCAGGCATGAGCTCTATCACAAGTTTGGGGTAGGCAATGTTGGAACAACCCACGGCAGCTCCACAGACACTTTTACAGGTGTCTGGGTCCACACAGCCCACTTCATCTGTAGAAGACAGGAAAATAACAAGAAGCCAGTGTAAATCCTGTTGAGCTATCGGTTGTTTAATTCAAGGGAACGAATCTTGATGCCTTGTGCAGTTTTGTACAAATTCAGAGGTGCAGCTGGAATGCAGCTAGAGTGAGTGGAGCTGAAGAATGTTTTACATTGTAAAATAAAGGTGAAACTTTGAGATGACATTTTGCAATTCTGTTCAGGGCACAGATACAACTGTCCTGAATGTTGCATAATTATAATCCTTGATGATTTGCAGTTTGTGGGAACTGGGCTGTTCCCATGAACCTGTCAGCTGGGTTACCAAGGATGTTGCAGGCTGACTTACTCCTATTTGAGGAAATCTGGGAGACAGGCACTTTCCTGCAGGAGTGCTCCTCCTAACTGGGGTATTCCTCCTAGGAAGTGGCATGTTCTGGAGAAACCAGCAGCAAGAGCTCCTTGGGAGACAACAGGAGGTGAATGCTTGTTCTTTCACAAAAGAGGGCTTTTTTGCGTAATCTACCAGGAACTGAGTGAATCTGTGTGGTAGATTGCTAAAACTCTCACCGAATACCTAATCAAAGTAATCCATAGGAACTGAAGAACAACTTCGGTGCTCCATGTATTTTACCTCACTGACTTCCTCCAGATAGCCAGATGTCCACAATGTCCACAGGATGAAGCTATACACACCCAATGGCAAAAAATGTCCTATATGGATACTCCCAGTGACTTCTGCTACTGTGGGAGCACTGGAGGTAAAGTGAAGGCATGGGAACACTACTGTACAACAGGAATCTGCCTGCAGGACAGCAGTTTCTGACATGTTGATGGGCCTGTGTGATCATTATTGGTCACAGCAGATATAAAGCCCTGTGGCAAGGAACACGGGAAGGCTTACCTGGGTAAAGAGCTCTGCTGATCATTCCTGGCATGACAATGAAAAACATAGGGAAGGTTTTCAGATATCCTCCCAGCACTGATCCACCTTTGGCATGGGAGAGGTTCTTGGCAGAAAGAGACCTCTGGACTATTACCTGCAACCAGTGGAGAAAGGGAGCAGAGCGTAAAACAGCAGCACTACAGAGAGAGCAGGATCCATCCTCTCTGTCTCTTGTTCTCATGGATGACTTTCATCCAGCAGGATCCCAGGGTGTTTTGCATGCCAATGGCAACTTTCCCATCTCGGTTGACTGCAGCCTGCTGCTACTGCTCAGTGGCAGGCTATAGGAGAGGGCAGCGTGGAAATTTCCTTTACAGGAATCATTTCGCCCTTGGCTGAAATGAAGCCACCTTGAGGACTGGAGATGGGAGCTGTACAGCAGTAAGAGACAAGGAATGAAGCAGACTGTGGGTGTTTTGGTAAAAGTTCAGTGGTGGTTTTTCTAATTGTCCCATCTTAAAGCACAAAAACACCGTATCTTGAGAAATAAATACAGTTTTCCTTGTTTCTAGACTGGAAAGGAATAAGAAACATCAGACCTCAGGGAATATGAATGGCTCTTCTGGAGGTCTACACAAAGTCGCCGCAGAGCCAGCTCCAGGTCCACACTTAGATATTCTTGTCACGCTAACTGCATGAAGGCACCCAGTACCCACCAGCCCACAGTGGGATAAAGACTGAAGAAAATAACCCGCTCTCTCTGCATTAAGAAGTGCACAAAATTAGAAGCTTGCTGAGAAGATGGAAGGAGTGAGGTATTCTGCTCTAGACCAGTAAAAAGATAGTAACTCCTGTATAGTGAGACACAGTCATTTTTCAGCTCACAGATCCAGAGGAGTGGGCTGGAAATAACGGTGTGGCGGTTTGCCTGGAGAAGGAGAGACTTTCTTTACCTGGTCAGTGCACCAACACCAAAGAGCCAGCACAGAGAGGCCAAATATAAGGCCAGGCCAAGGAATGTCTCCTGTGACTGGATCCCTGAACAAATGAAAGGCATCTGCACGTGGTAGGTGACAGGTCGTGTTTGGGACTATAATCTTCGGTATTGCTGTGCTGTATTTCTCCTGAAGTCCTTCATACCAGCCAACTTTTTCAAATCCTGAAAAGAAAATGCCAATGATGTAAGTTCTGGTGCTTTCTGCAAAGATATTTCCTTATCTAAGTTTCGTGACTACTTTTCTCTTATCTTCCTCTAATCTCCTTTCCTTTCATTCCACCCTTGCTTTTGGCAGTCAAGGTTTTTACAGGAGTCAGTTGGATTTTGCACAGAGCCCTTGTGGTTTTAACAGTGTACCCTGGAAGAAGATCAGCGCAGGAGAATCTCAGTGATCCTAATCCCCACAACATCCTCAGCATCTAGTCTTTGCTCACACACCTTCCAAGAGATGGAGCACGATGGTATGACATGAGACAAGATATATCTATATTTCTGTTGGCCAAGAAGGCTTAAAGTAAAGACTAATGATGGCCAGTTCCTTGTTGATTTTTATTTTTTTATGATGCTTGGTTACGCCCAGATGAATTCACAATAACTCCCAAAGTCAACAGGGAAAGTCAGCAGAATTACTCTGAATTTACATGAGCACAGTGAGAGCTGAATTTGGCTCTGGGAATGCAGCGTTGCAAGTTCTTTGGCAACTCCAGGTAAACCCAAACTGGCAAGGTGAAGTTATTCAGAACCTCACCTTGATACAGTTAGCGCAAAGGATGAAGCAAGCCTGACGACTTGGTGAATGAGAGTTGTGCTGGCACCACTTCTGTGAGTGATTAAAACTCATTTCTGCACCATACATTAAAGAGTCATGTATCCTGCTAAGGTCTAATGACCTCGGGACCATTAAACTAGTGTATGATACCACTGAGGTTCATTCCTCTTACCTATGAACATGAGGACCAAAGCTCCCAGCACCATGATCAGGGTCTGCAGTGCATCTGTGTATATCACAGCTGTTAAACCGCCTGTCAGGAGAACCAGAGACAACAGGCAGGACATGTCACCATGTACAGGGAAACAGGTACCTCACCAGGAAAAAGGTTTTCCTTGGTCCCAGCCCTGTGATTTAAGGACAGACCCATTTGGAGAAGCTGGCACCAAGCTGGTCCCCAGGAGCCTATAGCTGTTACAAGCCCTTCTGTGAGGAATGGCCTGAAGGACTTGTCCATATTCATAAGAAGATTTGGAGGCAGTTCAGCATCTTAATATCTAAAGATGCTAATGTTGCAAAAAGGAAAAAAAAAGAGCAAATATGGGCAGTGGTAGCTGTCTGCACAGAGGGAGCCAGAAGCCTTCTGTAGTGTTAGAAAATTATCTAGAAAACTGTTATCTTCCCCCCATACTAGTTTCCCTTGGGCCAGGAGGGAAGAGGACTCCAACAGCTGGGAGAGACAAAGCACATGCTACCAGCAACTGGAGGAATCTCTCCCTTAGACCAGGACCTGAATACCTTCCCCTGTGGAGGAAAGGGGGAAACTTACACCCTAGGCTCCAGTTTGTAATGTTTATTTTAAAATCAGTGATTTACCAGCTATGGTGTAGACAGCAGTTACTGCTAGCAAGACCACAGTGGACAAGTAGAGGTTCCAGCCCAAAGAGATTTGGATGAACAATGCTCCGGAAAAAATGTCTGTCTGGAATAAAAAAAACCACAAGGGCAGTCTGGCATTAGTAGTGCTTCGTGCAAGTGAAATCTAATAAAGCAGCCCACAGCCCTCTGCAGCTGAAAGCATTGATGAGGGAGGACACCATGAAGGTGAAGTGGAAGAGGAGGAGAGAGCATGGGGCTATTGGCTATGAACCTTCTTGTTCTTAGTGTAAGGAAAATCTTTCCTCCAGGTCAGAACTGTCAGCATCTGGGAGCTGGGGTAGCAGAATGGTAAAAATCAAGGTCCTATGCTAAGGGACTAAAAAGTCATCAAAATAAAAGACTGTCTTACAGGCAGCCTTCATGGCACGTAATCCTCACTGGCACAGAGAGGTATTGGTGGAAACTGTCACTCCTTTTGCTAACTGTGAAGACATCCATGGGGAGCAGGAGCCCATGTATCAATAGGCAGACATGGGAGGGAAAGGAGGGCAAATAGCAGAGCTCAGCTTCTTCCCAAAACTACGTTTTGGTGGCCTAGTGGCCAGTAGACATTCCTACTGGAAAGACCCTTAGAGAGTCACTGATGTCTTGTGCCATTATTTATTTATCTGAAAAGGTCAACACTTTGCTTTTCTATTTGTGCAGTTTGGCATATTAGAATGAATCCAGGAAAACAGGTTATACCTGCTGGGGACCTCTCATCAGCTTTGTTTTGTTTGGACCTACTGGCAGAGAGAGTGAAACTAGAAACAGGGGGAAACCTGGTATTATAGAGATAACATCATTCAAATGCAGAAGGTGGTATGGGAGTTGTATACGCTGGGAAATGAGTTTGAAGGACACTAGTAAATCTGGTATGAGGTGAGATACAGGTAAAGACATTAGCCAAGGGACACAGAAGGGATGAAGCAAGGTTTCTGTTTGCTGTGCCTGAAATATGTACCTTAAAAGCAACCACCCAGTGCAACGCCTGACGCCTGCAACCCTGAGAGAGGACAAACACTGCCAATGCACCACGGAAATCACTCTGTCTTCTGGGTTTTGACTTCCCAGCAGGAAACACAAACACCTTTGTAGCCATGCAGGATCAGTCCTTTGGCAACACTGTTTATTGAGATCTCAGTTTTTCTCTGCAGCAGGGAAGACTCCGCAATGCCCTACTTGCTAACCTATGTTTGGGAAAAAAGTACAGGGAGAAAAATCTTTCTTGTAACCAACTGCCTGCTGTCCAGCCAGCCGCTAAATGAGCTCTCTACAAACAATAGCATCGCTTAATAGAAAGCACCTGTCATGCCCATAAACTCCACCAGCCACATCCGTCAGCTACGCGTGAATTAGCTGCACAGAGGAGAAACCACTGAGATGAAACAGCAATGACTGAGGCCAAGGTCCTGCTCTGAAAGGCATTGGCAAATACTGCTCTGCTGAAGGTCATTTTGAAAGATTGGTCTGGTTTTGCCACATATGTTGACTGTATAGCTGTGCACATCGCGGTGCTGAGGCAGGAGATATCTTCCATTTACCCTTCACAAGTAAAGAAGCTTCAAATGTTTCTTTGCAAGACCTCATCCTGGGCAATGCTTCAATCCCAGAAAAGCAAAGCTCTGGGAGGCCCTGCTGACAGCAATGGGTGACATGACCAAGAGCTGGTCATTAGAGGAGGAGATCTATTCCCTACTCCCAGCCTGGAAGTCCACTTAATGCACTTCCCAGCACCTGAGGTGTAATAAGCCTGGGAGAAGGAACCTGAAGCCAACTGCAAAAAGCACATGGGTGCCTCATCTCCAGTCAATGTCTTCCAGCAATTTGACATCTAAATACTTTGGTAGGGTCTAGTGAAAACTGACTTGTACTGGCGACGGGACAATCAGCTGGAGACAAAGGACTGACATTTTGAGTCCCTATAATGGACTCTGAAATACAATCCTCTCTCTCCAAGGGCACAGGTAGTTCTTAGAAAAGCTCTGAGAGTAAGTTCTGCCTCTTCATTAATGGTATTTAAATTAAGGGAAATACTCCATAGCTTACATTGCTCTTTGGCTACTAGCCTGTTACAATGCTACAAGCAATCCAGGAAAGATGCTGAGTTTTGTCTTACGCCAGAACCTACCTCCCTTTCACCATATCCTTTTTATATGACCCGAGTGACAGAAAGAGAGAGGAATAATCATAATACATCTAATGCTGAAAACTCAAGTACAACAACAGTAGATTTATGATAACTGAAGAGAATTTCACATCTACAAGATGCAGCCAGCCAGATCCTCAGATGGGGTAATGCTGCAGTTCCCCCGTCTATATTGCCCAAGGTTTGATCTGGTAGAACAGGAAAAGCAAGCAGACAGCTTGTGGTACTTTTACTGTTTAGTAATTAGCTGCCACATCCCTATAAAGTTCTCACCGCGCGTTGCTGTTTAATGAGGGCGCTCTCTCCTAGGATAAGTCTCCACGATCAATACAGAGGCAGTTATTTACCTGAGAAAAGCAGCACACTGCCACACTGCTACTGTTCCTGGTAGCTGAGCTGGTCCTTTCAAGGACATCTGAGTTATCTCTGAGTAGCCCTGCATTGTATTAGGATGACCCATCCCTGCCCCAGACACAAGGGTTGTATTCAATTGGATACATACGGATATCTTGGTGAATATATAGAGAATGAGGGACAGTACGGACATGTAGATTTGTATCCTCTGCCCTCCAAATCTCTTCTGCAAGTACTCAGGCATGGTGACAACTCCTGCTGCGATGTAAACAGGCACAAAGATCCAGCCGAGAGCCAGAAGTGCCCAGGTAGCCTGTTAAGGAGACAGAGAAAATAAAGGCTTATGATTCGACACATGGGAACATCATTCTCCTCTGTTATTTCAGTGGATATCCTAAGAAAGCAGAAAGGTACAGTGCCATGCAATAAATTTGGGAAGCAGTTTGACTTTTCCTCCATGCTCAGAAGATGAGATGACAAATGGAGGAATTATTGCAATACTGTTAGAAGCTTTTGAAGTTATTCTCCTAAGCCCTGTGTCTGTCTGTCACGGGTGGCACGTTCTGTTCCATCTCCTGGTCTTTTGGGCAAGATGGTGTATTCTGTTGCGCTGGATCTCCTAAAGATGATGTTGTATTTTATGGCCTTTGAAACCACCGATGCTGTGGCAGTGAAGAGTTAAGTGATTCACAGAAGGATGGGAGCATCTGTTTGTTGCTTGATTAGCAAGTGATGAGGCTGAGGCAGCAGATTGTCCCTGTGGAGCATAAAAATAAGCAACAGCAAGACTCTGCTGGGATGTTCTCCTTTCAGGCTGATGTAGATGTGCTTCTGTCGCTGGCAGATAAAAGGGTAGTTTAGTTGCATAGCCACAGGTGAATGGTTTTTTGGAAGGTATAAAGGCATCTCCCATCATGTATTTCTCCTCTGAAACCCAGCAAAAATTCAAACAGGAGTTCTTGAACATAAATAAAAGCCATTGGATTATCAAACCTCATCTCTTGGCTGTCTCAGGCCATTACCTTTCATCCAAGTTCTTTACATTAGTCCAGATTTTACTTTCATCAGTTATTTAAGTTATCAGAAATTAAACTGGTCCTTGTGAGCAGAGATTGTGAATGATCAAGGAGAACAGCCATGGCTCCTGCAGTGGCAGAGACTGGCTTAGGTGAAAGGTGCTACTGTGATCCCTGCAGCTGAGTGATGTCCCATGACAAAGGGAGAGAATAATGGCATATCTAAGGTCCTTTTCCAACCTGAAACAGATTAATCTAAACTCATGAAGTTAGATTTGCCCTGACATACAATCTTGTCTTCATGGGCTTCTAAAATGACTTGAATAGATTTACTTAAAGTATAGTGATATTGGTATGTCCTACATGCATGAGGCTGAACACAGGCTCTCGTTTCTTCACAAAAGACTTAAAGATGATCCTAATGGTTTAGAAAAAAAAGCAAGTGCAGTGAATAGATATCCCAGGAAAGAGCTTTTGGTGGGTCCTGCCTGTGCTTGGCAAGTATCCGGCACTATTAGCAGTCTCTGCTGATACAGACAAGAGATTTACAGTTAGGTGAGTGATGTTTATTGTGAGGCTGGCACTAATCTCACTCCTCATCACTGCAGCTGAGAAATTTCATTAGCATTACACACAAAGGGCCTGGTTTTCGTGCTCTGTATGGTGTCAGTGGCAATTTTCCAGGCCACTTCAATGGGGCAGAATGAGACCTGCCTTCACACCCAGATGTTCACCCCAGAGACATCACATTTTGGCAGCTGACAGGTGAACGCAGTGTTGCCAATTCTCATAGCTTTACACTGAATTTAGGAGCAATGATGCTTTTTTTCAAACCCTCTGAACCCAGAATCCTGTAATTACCCAAGTACCTTTTCAGCATTCATTATCTTTTATTTTAATCTTCATGAGTGGAAACTAAAGCTTAAAAATATGGCCATGTGCTTCTGGGAAGGTCAAAGAGCTAATATTTTTAGGGGATTCCACTTAAACTAAAATAAAGATCTCATGTTTCTAAGGCTTTTTGAATGTCTGGAGGCTTCTCTCCTGAGGCCTGAGAACTTGTAGTTGCCGATATTGCCAGTATTTTATTTTGGAGACAAACCCCCACTCCCTTTGTAAACAATGACATCTTCACTGACAACATAACTGATTCTTACATTCCACTCAAAGCCCCCAACAGCAAGGCCTCCAGCTGCTCCAGTGCCTGCCAGGCCGATGAATAAGCCACTTCCCACATTGCTTGACATCAGGGATGCTCCAATCTGAAACATATGGCACAGGCACAAAACCCAGAAAGTCACCTTGATGAACTTTTGTGTCACCCCAAGCACTTCCCCAGGCACTCTCCCCAGGGCCTTGTCTCCTTGTAGGTAGGTAGCTGGGTGCTAGTGGAAAGTTGGGTTTTCCTTCTCCTTTTAGAGAAAACTATGCTTTTATATCTCAAAGTGAGTGTGTCTACTCCCACTCCAATGCAAAGCTTAATTTTGGAATCGGGGTTCACTTTGCCAATGGTTCTCCTGAGATACACACCTATTACAGGGAGTACAGCAGGATGAGGGAAGTCTGGTGGCAGCCACAGATACCACAGTGTCGCTGAAACGTGATGGATTACTCCGAGTAACAAACTCAGCCAGCAACATGTCTTCAACCTTGCTGACCCTTGCTCTACTTCTCCACATCTTGCTGACAGCCCAGATTCTTTAAGTCTTGCACTGAACATGCATGTGGTTGCTCACATAGCCATGGTGACAGGAGTGCTCTCTTGGAGCTCCTCCTAAGGAAGGAGATTCCTGAACCATAGCAGGGACAATGTTAGAAAAATGCAGGCCTTTTTTGCTTAATGTCCACACACAGGTTCAAAGACACTCAGCTCTGCAGTAGACTGGAAAATGCTAATGTCTCAGGTTAACTTTAACTGAGGGCTGTGGGCATGGTGGGCTGTTCCTACCATGGGTCACTGACACCCTAACTGGAATAATGCAAGCTCCAAGGTGCTTTAAACGGGCAAAGACTATCTGACTTAACTACTACTTTTAGTTAACACAAAGCCTCACCTCCCTTCCATATGCCAACATGAAAGCTTCCTCAGGGTCAAATAAGTAGTTCCTCAAAGTCCAAGTCTAACACCCTTTTTTCTCTAGAGAAAGTTGCTTTTAGCCACATCACCTATGAGGAGCTTTCTCTCCTTAGTACTGCTACACGTGAAACAAAGAATGACGGAATTCGAGCTGCTTCTCACCTCTGTGCAAGGTAAAACATTAATATGTCATCAACACCCACTGATTCCTGCCAACAGCTCTGCCTTCTTGTCTGTCTAAGAAAACTCTTGATTAGAGAGCTGGCTGCTGAAACATGAATTTGCAACTGAGGTGGGAACTGGTGCTCTCAATAAATGTAAACAGTTTTCCTGATTATCTATGTCAGACAGAAATGCAGAAGATACATCACACAGGAGCAGCAATGTAATATCAAGGTTTAGTTGAGGCTATCTAACAAACAGTAGAAATCTGTCACTCCCATTAAAAAAAATAAAAAATACATGTAAGCCAGTCATGTACTCAAGGTGAAGGCCACGAGGGAGCTGAGCCTGCAGCAGAGCTGCAGAGGTAGAATCAGCTCTCTAACAAAACTGAAAAATGAACAGCATTAGAAGTGGCTTTGAACTTAAAATGGCAAGTCAGGAGAGACAAGAGCCAACCTGTACCCAACAGACTCTGTGGCCACTTGTGGTTGGAGTCAAAAGCAATGATAATATTTTGGAGTTGTTTGGTTTTTTTTAAAGAGAAAAAAAAGAATAACGTTGGGGAAGAAAATGTCCCCTTTTCAAATGTTCCAAATGTTTCAGTATTTTTTAATTTTCCCCCTCCTAGTTAGAGAAAACCATCAAGCTAAGCTTTTCCATTAAATGTCACTTGGCCGAGACAGAAATATAAAGAACATTTAAGACATAACAGATTTTTAAGAGGTGTACGTATCTCTGATAGAAGAGGTTGAAAATCTAGCCTTGTGAATTTATGGGCAATGTACATCCAAAGGAAAAAAAGAAAAAAAATACAATGTTTTGGTTGAGAAGTGCATTCCGTTACCCACGACTCACTGGAGAGATATATGGTGCTAGAGTCTGGCATTGGCTGAGAAGGATCTTTATTCCTGTGGTGTTTTTATTCCTTTCAAACTTTAAATTATCTTTATATCTACCTTTCACTCCCAAGAAAAGGCACATTCAATAGGTATTTTTTTTTTCCTCATAGTGAAGATTTATACTTTGGTGGTTTGGAGTTTATATCCTTTACATCGTTAGTCAATAACCTCAACTTTACTCTAAATAGCAAGGGTTCAGAAAGTCCTGGGCTTTGGGATTATTTTTTCCTCAGTCACTAAATGCTTTTTTACTGGATATCACATTCCTAGATTACCTAATGCTCTCTTGGCTTGGGGACAACGGTGTCTTTGATGAGTTGGGGTCAGAGTTTCAAACCCATCTTGGCAGTCAGTCAGTGCTCCCTTACTTCCATCAATGTAAATATCTTTATTGTTGACCTTAACAGAGAAATTGGCAGTTGAAAAAAACTGAAGATGCTGAACTATCCTTTTGGCCCAGCAGCTCCACGCTGTTGCCCATTAGCAAAGCTGCATGGGACGATTGCTGGTGGATTCTCTTAATCTCAAGACTACAGTCAAAACATGTATGAACTGGGCCCTCTCACAGGCCTGCCCTCCTTACATCTAGAATTGCTTTCAAACCATGAGAAACAGGGATGCATTTCACTCACAGGCCACCAAGTCATGGATCGTCCAGCCAGGAAATAGCCTCCAACGGTCCCCCGGCTTGCTCGTATCGATGACTGAAAGCACAGGAAAAAGAAAAGCATTTTCTTCCATTCACCCACCCTCAATTCAGAGCTAGTACCCATCCCAGTAGCCTTGCAACATCCGGTCAGCAACCTCTTGCACCACCCTAGTCCTGCTCCCTTGGGTATCACTGCAGTCAACTGGCTCACCCTACTCAGAGCAGCAGCAATAGTGCACGGCTCTAATGCAGGCTGAAGCAGGGCCCCTGTGAAAGACACCTAATTTTGAGGAATCTAGTGGTTTGTCCACTCTCAGACATGTGAAGATACACGTTTGAAGCTCCCAGAAATTCTGCTCACCTTCTGGCAATGGTATGTATTAAGACAAAGCATTTCCCTCCTCACTTCAGAGTGCCTTCAGAGCCAAATAAGGAAGAATGTGGCACAGAGGTGAGAATCAGAGGACAACGTTGTATCCCATGGGATGCCACCAAGGTCTGTATTTGGGCATCACATGCAGGTGCACTCCAAGATAGCTAGCAATGCCCTGCTGCAGCTTCTGCTGCCTTGCTTCTTCCCTCTGCCAGAGAGTCAGGGTTTCCAGCAGCCCCACACTTGTATGGTCACATCACACAGCCCCATCTAGGAACTGCATGAGAACTACAGGGATTTCAAGAGCAACAGGATGTCCATAGGCCAGCAAGCCCCTCTGATGTGACTGAGGCTGACAGTGCTTGCTGTTTGCAGCAATAAGGAGCTTTCAGACAGGCACCATAATAAAATGGTTTGCTGCAAAACGCTTGTGCACATGGCAGCACCGAGACTGCTGAGCAGCACCAAGCAGGACAACTCTGAATGCCTGGTCCCAGGATCAGCTCCAAAAATTTGTATATCTCTTAAGTACACCAGACTTCACCCTTCACATGTGCAGGTTTCTGATAGTTCAGCTTTGGAAAGAAGCTGCTTGTACCCATTTAATGACTTCTCTTCAAATGTACCAACTGGGAAAGAAAAGACACTTCAACAAACCAGAACACTATAGGTCTCTGTGAAAGAGGCCTTTGCAAAGGCTTTCACAAAGCAACATGAACAAACAATTAGCAACAACCTTGCCAAAGCTTTAAGTCCCATTTCAGACTTCTCCTCCCTAACCCTGGCTTTTCTTTTGGCCCCTGCCTGCCCACATCCCAGTGTGAGACTACTTTGCAGTGCAGGAAGTAGACATAATTTCTAGAACAAACTCCAGGAAATGACCCTTAGGTTGTCCCCACGTAAAGGTGGGGGTGAGGGCTCACAGGAAGATCACTGTCAGTCCCAAACTTGACCAACAGGCCCTGGGATAACAGTGTGTGCTGAAGATGCCCTTTGCAGGCAAACACCTTTGTAACCAGGAGGGGTCCAGGAAGGATCAAAGGTTCTCCACTTCAGGCAGACCTAAACCCAGTCACCTCGGGTACTCACCCATATTCCAACAGCGAGGACAAAGATGAAGTAAATAACCACAACGATGATGTCTGCCACCCCAAAGGCCACTGTTGTCTCCCCTGGCAGCGTGGGCAGCTCCGTGGTTCCTGGGGTCGGCTGGCTCATGGCTGCGAGCAGGCTGCTGATTTTCTGTCTCACACTGGACTTTGGTGCACATTGGCCTTCATCGCTTCCCTTGTAATAATTAACAGGGTGGAGAAGGTGTGAGTGGGGAGCGGGAGCCAGGCAGGACTGTGGCTCACATTCTCCCAGCAGACCCCAGCAGAAGCTTGGGCTCCATGGTTCATCAGTGAGGACCTCGCCATAGCTCTGTGGTGTGAGCATCCTTCCAGATGCTCCTGCATCTTTTCACCAGCAGTTCCCTCTCCTGTCCTTTTACCTATAGGTGACAGCCACTGGAATGGCAAATGGGTAACTGTCACACTGTCTTGCTTGCCACCACCCTTTCACACCTCTTTCTCTGTGGCATCCTAAAGAGAAAAGTTCCTCCTAAAAGAAGCTGCCATAGAGGGGAGTTGGTCTTTCTTCCTGGTGTGGGTGATAAGGACACTGATCTCTGCAGGATGCGTCTGGCACCTCCACCCACCCTCCAAGGGGTAGGACCAGCTGCATGGAAGGGCATCAGTACCCGTTTCCTCACTCCATCCAGCCCTGTGCTGTCTCCTTCCCCATCCTGTGCTTCAGGGATGCTCCATGCTGTAGAGAGACCCACAGCCCGGGTGGATGGTCAGCAGGCAGGGAGCACATGTTACATTCACTTTGCAGATACTAACAGGGGCGAGTGCAGGATGAGTTTTCTTGGCAGGCTTTCCAGTGCACACATGGCCAGCAGCAAAGGGGTTAAGCTGCTTGTGTGACAAGCAGAGCCAATGCCAGGTGACCTACATGACTTGGGAAAGCTGAAGCAGCAGCAGAAGCAGCAGTACTCTTGGGGCATGGGCAGGTGAGAGGCGGCTGTCACCTACCACAGCAGCAAACTTTGAACCATAGGTCCTGCTCCTTGTTCTGCCAGCTGCCTGGTGCAGCAGAGTCATTTCTCAGCCGTGTGGGATGCCTCACCCTTCTCTACCTCTTAATGCTGGGGCCAGTAATGATCTGTGCCTCCACCTCCTTCTGTACCAGGGCCCTGCTCAAAGGTGCCAGGAGGAGTCCAGGACAATTCTTGCAGGTGCTTCAGTTGATGGTTGCAACCCAAGAGCCTGAAACAGGCAGATGGGCACAGACCTGGCTTCTCAGTGGTTCCTCATGATGCTAAATGACATTCATCTTGAGATTTTGCCTCCTGACACTACCCTCAAAGCCATAGGGGCTTGTGGCATCTATTTCATCCTTAGCTTATAAATACAAACATCCCCAGACCATGGCTGGCCCAGGTCACCCTCTGGAGATACCTCTCCTAGCTCTTCACTGACTGAGGAAGAGCTACTTTTCCCCTTGCTGCTGAGTGCCCACAGAGCTGTGAATGTCCCTTTAAGACAGTGTCAGTTCCCTGCCTCACTTTCCCAGCCTGCAGGGAAATCACAAGTATGCTGGAGATGTTTCCTGAGTG
This sequence comes from Eurystomus gularis, assembly GCA_013400335.1. Lineage (NCBI taxonomy): Eukaryota > Metazoa > Chordata > Aves > Coraciiformes > Coraciidae > Eurystomus > Eurystomus gularis. The sequence continues at coordinate 29,083 of VZZY01015662.1, forward strand.
CTCCTATGGAGAGGATGCTGCTGCAGGAGAAGACAGGGCAGTGCATTGGGTTAGCAGGCAAAGGCAGGAGCCTTGGGAGAGAGGTTTGTTTAGGAGCTGCCACCCTGACAAGCTCAGCAGGGCCTACCTTGAGGCCTGTCTGGAAAGAAATCAGGAAGGGCTGTAGCTGGATGCTAAAAGAGGATAACACTTGGGACAAACATAGGGTGGTCCTGACCATGGTACCAGCCCCCAAGACTCAAGCTCTGTCATGGCTTCAAAGATCCCTCCATTACCTCTGTCTGCAGCTACCTCACACCTGCCAACAGGGGACAGGACACCTCAGCTGAGGGCACCAGCCCGGTCTGAAGACAGGGTGGGAACCCTCCAGTATCAGCCCAGCTCTCCCTGACAACCACCAGCCCTCTGAATCAGAGCACAGAACCATCTCCTACCTTTCTGCCTTCCACCATCCATATCCCCTCACCTCATGACATACCAGGCAGGACATTTTAAACTTAGGTGAGCTTCACTTCTTGCTTTCAATGGAGGCAACAAAACCTCTCTCTCATTTTGTTTTATCCCCCTCTCTCCCAGTGTTTGCTTGCAAGCGCTGGCTACCTGCTCGCTCATTAACTGCGCTGCTAAGGCAAGGCCCCCATCCACCCCTGCTCCCCAGTCTGAAGCTCTCTGCGAGCGGTGCCTCCCCGTAGTCTCATTATCCACAAGAGGCTTTTCAAGAATGAAATGTTTCAACAAGCTGAAGTACAGTTACCAGAAATTAAATATCTGGAAGCTTATATCCCCTGGTGTGAACAGGCAGCTCTCCCTGCACAGAGCTGATTTACACTCACCCACACACTTTTCCCTCTTAAAATTGCAGCACCCAAAAGCAAAGAGACAGTCACCTAATCTTGAAATGCATCAAATTCCTGCCCAAGAAGCAAACAGAGCCAATATCTCCAGTCTTCCCAAACCAGGAATTCTGCTCCTCCTGGGGAGCCCAACCCAAAGTATTTGCCCAACCCAGTCCTTCAGCCCACCTTCCCAAGGCACTGCACCAGCAGCAGTTAACACTTGCAAGCACTTGAAAGCTTGCAGCCCTGAAAAGTAAATACATCTCATAAGCCATTCCTAGCAGCCGTGAACTATCACAAGTCCAATGGACCCACCAGAATGATGTTGGCTATGGTGGCAGGACACCGCCAAGTGTTACTACACTGACTGAACCATCCCAAGCCATCATGGCCAACCCCATCGCTGGTGCAATTGGGTAGTACTGCAGCAGCTGCACCTCGAACGAGGACAATACCTCAAGTGCAGACGGTACCTCGAGTGCATCTGCAGCAGTCCCCTTCTTTGCTGCTCAGCAGTCTCGTGGCCCTCCTGCCCTCGATCCCATTCAGGCAGGAGTTGCTCTGTTCCTCACTCCTCAGGGGCGGCTGTGGAGGTGTGTTCCTCCCGCCCTCACTGCAGGATGTGGCCGCCCATCCCTGCCCACAGCTGAGCAGATGACTCACGCCAACATTGCATGAAGCTCACCCTGGCTCCTGGCCCTGTTGCAGGAGCCCCGGGCAAGAAGCNGGGATGACTCACGCCAACATTGCATTGCAGGAGCCCCGGGCAAGAAGCACGGTGGTGGTGTGAGGTGCTCGGCTCTGCTGGGCCCCGGCAGCAGGGAAGCGCTTATCTCCGGCTCCACGAACTCTTAAGTCAACACTGGCGGCTATCTACCCTAAGGAGACGTGGCACTCCTTGCCCTGGGAATGGATCCGGGAATTCACGTGCCCAGGGAACAATAGAAATTCAACACAGCTGACAAACAACCAAGCAGCCATTGGAGTCAAAGTTGTTACAGCTAAGCCCAGCAGGTACAAGTGGGCAGATGTCTATGGATTCTGGGGGAAGCATACTCCTTTGCTCCCACTTATCTCCAGGAGACCTGGCAAGGCACCTGGAATGCTCTAGTTAACTGCTATGGCAAATCCATCTTCCCTAGCAGGCAGAGAACCTCAAAACCTCTCAGTCCTGTAGGCAAAGCTGAATTTTGCTTCCCCAAAACCAAGGGACAGGTTGGCTTACACCATCCACATTGGTGGGAGCTGTGGTGGTGGCAGAGGAAGTGCTGGGCACACTAGGGAGGGGTGAGCTGGTGAGCACAGTCCACAAAGATGTTGTGGGATGTCATCCACAGCACAAACAGACACTGGTGGAGGTGTTGGCTGTACTCATGAAGGTAATGGGCAGAGGGTTGAGCTGAGCTGATGAATGCAGTTGTCCATCCTCTCCCCATTCCCCTCCTGAGACATCATTCCTCTACCTCCCAAAAAACATTTCTTCCACCCTCCAGGACCCACTCCCTGGTGCATGCCTGGCTTTATGCAGTCTTTCTTTTGTCTTCATGGGGGCTGGGAGCAGGGCTAGCAAACAGGGGCAGAAGAGAGCCTCTGGACCTCAGATGGTGGTGCTGGGGCTCCCCCAAGTATCTCATCTCCTTGGCCAGAGATGGCACTGAGGCCTGCAGCCACCACCTCTCCCAGCACTGTCATGATACCCAGCAGAGGTGCGGGACAGGCTGCAGAAGAGCAGCAGCCCTGTGAAACCCCAGTTTCAGCAGTACCTCAGAGCTGCAACCTGCCTGCCAGAGGCCTCCTGCAGCACAGCTTATACGCTCTCCTCGTCCTGCAGCAGAAGTGACAGTATATTTAGTGTCCTCTTGTGGAGTGTGCTCCCTCACTCATGTCACAGCAGCAGAGAATGAGCCCTTCAGGGATTGGAAATTATAAGTGGCATTTCAAAGTGTGCAGCTCAAAAAAAAAAAGTGCTGAAGAGCAAGTGTTTCTGGGGCAAAGGATGTTTGGTTAAGTGACAGGCAATTATTTTCGCAAATGTTAACGAATAAATGGACTTCCTCTTCATTACGCAGCTACTTCACAGTCGTCAGCAAATAGCTCCAGTGACAATTAGTGAATTTCTAAATGGATTGAGAAATTGGCTTATATACGGATAACAATGCAATGAGGCAAGGCGATAGCCAAGCCTCACTTCTCACCTTACCTCCTGGGGGGATTTTTTTCTGCATGCTGGATGGGTGAGGTATTCAACTAACCATTATTTTCTTCTCAGCCCTTTCTCAGGGGGAATGACTCTTGAATGAAATCCAGCAGTTTAATTTTGGTTTGATATGAATGCGCTTTCGATGTATTTAATGTTTAAAAGCTGGCTATTCAGCCCAGAGCCTGCTCCGGAGGAACAGTGCGGTGGGGAGCAGGCTGAGGCAGCGGGAAGAAGAGCAGACCCCCAGGAAGCTGCAGCAGTGCTACAACAGCTCTTTTCTTCCCTCTGCAGGCCACACTGATTTTCACTCCTGGATTGTCCCATAAAACTGGAGCAAGTCTCCTAGCATTATTTTAGTTTGTTTAACCGTGGGATGAGTCAGGGATACCCGCACCACACAGGTGAGCCAGTAAAGGTTCAGTGGAAACCTTGGTACCTCAGCAGGCTCCTTTGTGCGTCCATCAGACCATGGGGAAATCTCACAGCTCCATGCGCTGGAGACTACTCCTGCCTGCTCCTGGGGCAGGGGATAATCCCACAGAGGATGCATTTGCTCTGTTTCAGCCATGAAATGCTGCTGCAGAACCAGGTGGGCTCACATGGGATGTGCCTTTTTTGGGCTTTCCCCTCAGCAGGGAGCTGCAAGCACGGAGCTCTCCCAGCAAGTGGCACTGACCACCCTTTATCCCCTCCTCACTCTATTGCAAAGATAACATGTAGCTCCTGCCTGAGCACTGTGGACCCATAACCCTGTCATCTGTGTGTAGATTAAGGAGAGCCTTGACATACAGGGCAGTTTCAAGTTAGCATATAGTTTTTGCTGCACTTAATTGGAATAATGAGCGAGTTAAGTGAGATGAGGTGCCTTGGACTAAGCATGAAGTTACCAACCAGTCAGTCTAGGCTGAAGTGAACATTAGTGAGAGTGGAATCTCATCCTATCTGCTTTAATCCAGACAATTTGTCTACTACTCTGAACAAGGGTTCATGCCTCCCCGTTCAGCTGAGCTGCCACAACTCCTCTGGTCACACCTTCCATCCTCATGCACCCCACTGGGAAACCTGTGACTGCTGGGTAACAAAGGTAAGAAGCCACAGTAGGAGTTTCACATTGCACTTCCAGACATGGCTGTCCAGAAAAATCATTCTAGGACTGAGTAGACTTCAGCTGGATAAAATATGTCACATTTACTGAGTGACTTTTCTGACTAACAGCCAGACTTTGAAAGATATTAGCAAGGGTAAAACATTAAGTGACAGAACAAGGACACTTTAGATGAAGGATGTTGTTCTCCCTTTAATTTACTCCCCTGTACAGCCTTGCAAAGATCTCAGCAGAGTAAGTGTCCTTATTGATGGATATGCTATCCTTGTTAAGATGGGACAATATACTTATTTACAGCTTTCATCACTGTCACAAAGGCAAAAAGCAAACAGATATAACTAATGAAGATTTAGCTATTACATAATGTCTTTGCCAACTCCATGCAGAAGGCTGGGTAAAAGCTCTGGGAATAAATCTTTCAATAAGAGCATTTTTAATGAATTTAAGACACAAAGAGATCTACTTGTAGTTTGTATTGGGATTCTGGGTATCACTTTTCTGGAAAGATGGCATATGTTTGGAGTACAAAGGAAATGATGCTCTGAGAAGCACCAAGGAAGTGAAAGCCACACAAGCCCTACAATCTGAGCTATGAATTATCATGTTCATGGTGATGCTCCAGAATAAGGCTGTCATAAGCTGTGACCATTGGCTATTGTGATCAGCAAGATGAAGATTCAGTGATAATGAATCAACAAGCAAAAGAGATGGAGGAGTTGCAGTAAGAACACGTCCACCCCACTTTATCCTCTCTGGATGCTTCTGAAGATGATAGCCAGCCAAGGGGGAGGGCAGGAGGAGGCAAGTCATGCTACCTGGGACAGTAACGCTCCACAGCAGGTAAGGTAATGCTGCACAGCCCCTGCAAAGGGCCTGTTTGGTAGGTACTACAGGAACAACCGGTTTCCTTTGATGTTCTCCTATAATCTATTGTCTAAGAATCATGAGGAACTTAGATCAAGACTAGTAAAACTGGAGGTTGTGCATGGTCACCTTGAAAGCTCCTGGCAGGGGCAGGGAATAGGATGCCTATCTCTGTTTCCCGGTAGGACCTTGCACAAGCCTTTTACAGGTCACACAGTGGGGAAGCAAACAGTCTTTGCTGAACAATTTTGATACATGCTCTGTAAAAAAAGGCAACCCCTACACACAACCAAGAAGTGGTCCAAATGCATTTAAATTTTCACTCTGTGGCCCATTTAAAAAGAAAATGCCCCATGGCAAAAAGCACAGATGTGAGCAGTCTGGATGTTTTGGAACTGCAGATTCAGATAGGTATCGGCAACTTGATCCATCTCTGCTTGGTGACTATTTGGAACAATCCTTCTTCTTTATGTCAGGGAGAAAGTGGCAAGGAAAGATTAGATCCTTCATTTTAGAGTTTGGAGGCCGGAGAAGGACATTCTCCTTTGTGACAGATTAGTGAGTGTTTGGGGGCTTGGCACTTGTTCTCACCAGGAGGTGAAGTCTGGTACAAGCCTGCTTGTTTAGAAATATTGAAGTCCAACAGAAGGAATCAAGGAAAGGTTTCTTCCCAGCTGGCACATTCTCCCAGAGCTCTGCAAGGCTTTTATTAAAGTTACAAGGTCTTCCTCATGATCTTCTGTGCACCTTCTTTCCCTCCCTCATATGCAGCTTCCTCACTGTGTCTGTTCCTCGTATCTGCATCAGGGCCCCAGGGAAAATGTTTCTGCTGGCGTGATTTGGCTGCTGACCCTCCCTTGACTACACTCTTAAAAGTCTGGGGCAGCAGCTCCTCTTGCTTCCTGTGAGTGGTCTATGAACACACCTAATGTCTTTTCACATGCAGGCTCAATGAAGGACAATTATATTTCATCATCACTTCCCTGTCATCACTGTGTTACAGACTTTCATGGAACTGGAAATAAAATCTATGTCTTTTTGAGTCAAACCTATAGCTGCAAGACGCTCTTTTTAGCTTCAGCCAGAGCTTTCTACAAAGCTTGTCAATCCATTCCTAGTTGGAAAACTTTTCAAAGCAAACTGGACAGATAAGATACAATTTCTTTCTTTTTCTTTTTTTGTAGGAAGGAGAATTTTTGAAGGATGCTGCATTTCTTTTGACTAGTCGATAAAATAGATGTCAAAAAGCTCTAAGGATGAAGGATATATATGAAGTGAGTACAGTCTTCAGAGTTACTATCCCTAAGGAAAAGAAGCAGAAAGGAAGGCTGAGCAAAATGGTTGCTGAAAGAACGAAAGGGAGGAAAAAAAAAAATGAAAAAAGAAAAATCAAACTTAATGGTTTGTTACAGTTTGTGGGGACTGAGGAAACAAAGTCTGGAACTGAAGGAGTTGTCAGGCAGTGAGATAGGGTTACACTTCCTCCACACAGAGCCTGCAGTGTTGGCTTGATTAGGCAAAAGAACTTGGGATCGCTGCAGAGAAAGCCGCCTTGCTCCCTGTCAACTTGCAAAAGCTAATCAGCATCCCAAAATGACAGCTCCCTCCAGGGCTGAGACTTCTTAAAACAAAAGTAAAATAAAAATAAAAAGTCTCTTTGGTCCAGTTTCAAACCTAGCTGCACTACAAAAATCAGAATGTGACAGAAAGACTATGACAGTCTCCAGCAACACCCCCAACGCTAATCTTCACTGTGATGATAATAATAACTTATATGACTCCTATACCTCAGCTGAGCAGCTTGTATCCTGAGGAATACATCAGACTTGATAAACTACTGCCATCAACTTGCACAGTGTGATGAGACTCTGTGTGGGAGGATGCTGCTGTTTCGTGATGCCCTGGAGAAGCAGAGGACAAAACATGTTAAAGAGCCCAGTGCAAAGCTGGATTTTCAGGGGAGGGTTTTGAGTACATGGAAAGGGAATCATCTGGTTTGGGACACTGGCCAGGACACAAGAAATAGTGCCCTTATTCTTGGCCAAAGCATCAGTGGAGTTTCGTTACTGCCAACTCCAAGCCTTAAAAATTCTTCAGTTGGGGGCCAAAATTGAATTATATTGGCTTAGATATGAGGATATTTTTTTTCTTTTTTTAGCAGTGAAGTTGTTTTGTTCCTTCTGCTTTCTGCTCCCAGAGGGTGCATTTTTATACTTTACCCCAATGAGACCCCAAGAAAGAAGCTCTTCTGTGAGCAGTTAAGCTGACAAAACCTGCTTTCCTTTGTATGTACATCCTAGGGTAGGAGGCTCTGATGTAAGGACAGGTGTGAGGTCTCACACATCCATTCTGGTGGTCAGAGTGCTCCTGGCCAATAAGGGTTAAACCTGACACTTTAATTTTTCCTTTACTGGTGGGACTGACGGGTCTTTCTCCTCTGCTCCATCATTTATTTCCATGAACCTTGTAAGGATTTCATATATTCAAAAGTATTAGTTATCTACCACATGTAGTTGGTGTTAATCAATACATCCCCTAGGATGTGACGCTCACAAGAACCAACACACCCTTGCCACCTCCTCCCTGTGATCACTCCGGGAAATCTCACTTCCAAATCCAGGGAAATAAATTCCCCCGAGCACTTCTGGCAGTATCTGTGGCTTTTTGCATCCTGCCTACAAAAGTCCTGCATGCAGGGAAGGCAGGAACAGCATCACAGGGCCTGGTGCTGTCTAGGACATTTGCACATCTATTAGCTTTATATATAACACGAAGCAGAAGGGTTGATGTGTTGGGCTGCATGCAGAGGGGACGGATGCCTGCTGGCAGGTCACACAACAGGCCATGCCTGGCCACCGCGTTACATGATGTGCCTGACAAGGTCCAAGATAAGAGGGACAGCTGCAGTGCAGGACTGCAGGCATGGAGAGGATGTTTCCAGCCCAGCTGGACACGTAAAGAGCACCATGAACCCGCTGCTCCCACTGCGAGGGACAGTGAGTATTCATGCAATAGACCTGGGACCCTCCTGACATACCTTCTTTGGCAAATATGCAGCAGAACAGGTCTGAAGTTGCACAATTTAAAGTAAACAAATAAAAAGCAAACCCCTCTAGTCAAAGACCCAAGCTTTCAATAACCACTTCACTTTTTGCTAACTTGCTTTTCTGTGCCTAAGTGACCAGAAAGCAGCAGAAACATATTTAACAGATTGCTTCCCGCCTCTTCCCCGCCTCCCCAAGACAGGTTTAATATCTCTCCAGAAAAAAAACATTCATCTCCAATAAATCATCACATTTACTGCAGCACTTAAACCCTGCTTGTCCTTCAGTGCTCTGCTCTAATGGGATTAATTCACCCAGACACACCTTGAAACAAGGTGCCTTTAGCTCAGGTAGCTCTTTGCCATCTCTCACTCACTGCTTTGCCCCCGCTGGGGTGGGTAGCCAGCAGCCCCTGCTGCAGGTCCCTGGTCCCTCAGGGATGCTCAGCCTTTGCAGCAGCCAGGGAAAGGTCCCGCAGTGAGGCGCTGGCTTGTCCGGCTCCGGCACAGAGCAGTTACCAGCAGATGGCAGCTGGAGATCGCTGAGGTGCTGCTCCACAGAGGCACGGAGGGAAACCTGGGGGTTCTCTGCAAATACGGGGTGACCTCCACACAGGCATGGCCTCACCACCGAGCAGGGATGTGGCCTGCCCGCTTTTCACCCCGAGTAAGGGGGAATGCAGTAGGAGCCCCAACAAGGACAGAGAGAAGAGGCCGGGAAAGGCACAGTGCTTATCCTTCCATGAAGGGGAAGGGCACACAGAAAAAAAAACAATTCACAGGTCACATCTCCCTCCTTCCCGACCTCTCAAAACCACAGTCATTAAGCTCTCATTTTTCAACCTGACCCCACTTCACACTTGCACATGCAGGTCCCAGCCAGTCCCCAGATGCATTTTAGGCAGAGTAACTCAGAGTACAGGAGCAGCCCCTGCTCCCCCTCCACACCAAAGCCTCACCCACCACACATCGTGCTGCTGTGGCACAGCAGTTCCCCACAGCACCAGGTCCAGAAGCAAGCATTAACCTGTTGTTATCACCTGGGACTTTCGCATCCAGACACCACTGCTCAGAAAGGTCCCTTCCTCCATTCCAATCAGTCCTGTAACAGGAGCATCTCACTATGCCATGCCACAACCTCAATACCACATCCTCCTCCAAGCTGTCCTAGTTCTCATCCTTTTCACTCTTCTTCCTCCTCCTCCCAGCTGATGGCCCAGGTGAACTCTCTCAGAGAAGGGAGAGGTGCAAATCCCAGCTCACACAGGGCAGCTGTGAGAAGTGGTCAGCCCCGGTGCTCACCCAGAGGAGCTTTCCTCGAGGAGCTGCAGAAGTGAGAGGATCCACCCATTCCCTGATGCACTGGCTGAAAAACTGATCATCTGTCAAGAGGCCATGATGGTCTTTGCTAATGCAACTGTTTGGGTTACCCTCTCAGGCCAGGCAATAGAAACACTTTGTATTAAAATATATAAATTTCCCAGAGATAACTCATCAGCTTTAAAAAGTCTCCTGTTGCCTGAGTGCCAGATCCAAACCTGATGCCAGGGTGTAAGGAAACGCTGTGCATCAGCTGGGCCCCTGCACAAACATGTAGGTGTTGTGTCCCACCAGGGTGACTGCTGGGGAGCCTGCAACACAGCTGAAGCTGCGTCCACCATCCCCCTGAGCAGTGCTTTGATCCCAGGAGGATACTTTCTGTCCTGGCTCCTTGCAACCTTCCACAGGCAGCACAGAGGTGACTCCAACTCAAGAGCTTCTCTTGGCAAGGACAAAAAATAGAAATTTCATCTTTCCTCCCCAGAAACGCCAACCCCCAAAGCTTCAGTTCTGCAGAAATCAATGGAGCCAAAAAAGGCACTAGACAGCACATCAAGGGCGACCAGTTTAATCCAACCCCAGTTCCTCATTTTCCAGCATCAGCCTTCTACCCAAGCTTTCTTTGGCTTTCATCTCTTCTTTTATCTGCATGCTGTCTCTGGTTTGCCCCTTCTGGTTGCTACTTCTTTGATCTCTTGAACCTCTGTAATCCAGGCCCGAGCCCACGAAAGCTTATGCTGAAGAGTTTGCACATTTTTCCTGTTGTTACACTCTTTATATTCTTTCTTTTTTTCTCCCCTGAAATTTCAGGCAGATTCCTTCTGTGCAGCAAAGGGGCATTTTAGATGTCCAGCCTGGGCAAGTGACCCTTTCATGGTTCCCCAAACCCTTGGAGCTTTGCTCCCTGCACTCAGGGTTTTCGGTTTCTTCCATTACAACATAGTCACAGTTCCCACTGAGCAGACTAAGGGTTGTACCTGGTCTGTGGAGGTTTGACAGAGCCCCAGGAGTAATTGCAGAGGTTTGCCTATGCCACATAATCTGGTCCATAAGTGGCACAGACAGTATCTACTGTTCCAGGGATAGTTTCATTGGACAAGCATAGGAGACACAGTGGGAACTCAGTCTGTGAGCTAACTCATTTGATATTAGCTATTTTCTTATCCAAAGGTGGATGGCGATTCTTTATTTCACCATGAGTACAGTGAGAAGAGGAAAAAAGACAACAGCAGGATGAACAGGGGCTTTTAATAAAGTTTTGCTATTCCCAGGTAGGGGTATAGCCATCAAGTTAGGAGAGCACTCATCTCTCCCATCCTGGAGAGTGCAGGAGCACTACAGTAGAGACAGAGCACTGAAGTAACCATGTGGATTCCATGCCAATGGCACTCATAGCTTGCTTGCTCAAAAAGCAGCCCCCCATGTCATTCACTGACCATTTTAGAATAGTGCTTTGCAAAGAAAGTGCCTCATTTCTAATTAAAAATGTGGGAGAAGAAAAACATGAGAAAACATGGTTGTGCCTTGGACCTCCTAATTCTTCACCATAAGGGACAGTGTCAGGGCAGAGACTCTCCAAGGTCTCCCTCTGGCCGATATGGACTCAGTCAAAAAGGAGCAGTGGGTCACTGCACTGAACTTTCTGCCCCAGTTATCAGTGGTACAGACCTATATGAGACCAGCCATTTCCCCTCATCCCCAGAGGCACTGCAGGGTGGGGGCTCTTCTGCCCCAGGCCCTGGCTCTGCAGGGCTGCAAAGTGCCGCTCGGCTTCTGCTCAGCATCGGGGGCTGCAGCTCATGCAGCATCTGCCTCTAGATCTGCCTTACAACCAGCCCCCCAAGCCCAGGGCCCTGCTGCCTCTCCTCAGCCTGATTCCTTTTGAAAGCAAAGCACATAACATCAGGCCTGTGTTTATTTTCCCCTTAAATTAGGGTGGCTTGATTTTAATTGAGAGATCTGCCAGAATAAGGCACGTTTGTGCAGCTGTCATCAGAAATACATACTCGTTCTTTTTCTTTCTTTTTCTTTATTGCTTTTTCTTTTTCTTTTTCCCTTTCTTCTTTTTCCTTTCCTTCTTTTTCCTTTCCTTTTCTTCTTCTTTTTCTTTTTCCTTTTCTTCTTTTTTTTTCTTATTTTATTATTCTTTTCTTCTTTTTTCTTACTTCTTTTCTTTCTTTTTTACTTTCTTTCTCCCTCCTCTCCTCTTTCTTTCTGCCTCCATTCCTTCCTTTCTCATGCCCCTTCCTCCCTTCTTTCCTTAATGCATTGACATGCTAAGCTGCCCCACTTAGAGACCAGACAAGACAAAGGGGAATAATTCCCAGGGCATCTCTAGGAGATCCAGCTGAAGTGGAGGGGTCACCTTCCTCTGAGGCCAACCCTGTCCCCATACGTGATGTGTGAAAAAGATGCTGTGCTTCACCTTCTCCCGTTCATGGTGATCTGGTGCATTTGTGCTCATATAATAGGATGCACGCTGGTGGGGCTGGGCAACCTGTGCCTGGTACCCTCCAAAGTAAGGAATGCAGGGGACAGCCTGACACAACCCATGTCTCATGAGGTGTTTGCCACAGCCGTAGCCCAGACTTCCCTAGAACACATGGAGTTTGAGAAGCCAGTTCCTGAATCACAGAATCACAGAATCACAGAATTTATATGGTTGGAAAGGACCTCCAGGGTCATCAAGTCCAACCTTCTCCTAGCATCACTCTAACCGCTACACCACTACACCAAATCCTCTCTAACCACTACACCATATCCTCAAGCACTGCATCTATTCGTTCCTTAAACACCTCCAGGGATGGTGACTCCACCACCTCTCTGGGCAGTCCATTCCAGTGCCTAACTACCCTCTCAGTGAAGAATTTCTTCCTAATATCTAATCTGAACCTCCCCTGACGCAACTTGAGGCCATTTCCCCTCATCCTATCATTACTAATTTGAGAGAAGAGACCAACACCAGAAGAAAGGCTCCAGGTCCATTATCATTGCCAGAGCCAGAGCTGAACAGCGCAGCTCTGTTTTAGGGCTCTGATGGACAGTTGTCCTGGATATATGACACTGGGAATGGGTTTGAAAACAGCAGTTGCCCAACAGAGAGAGGGGTCTTGCCGGTGTCCTGTATAACATCACCACCCCAGCATCCTCTAACCTTTCTTAACCCTTTGCTTTATATCAAAGAAGTCTATTTTATGTTGTGGAAAGCAACCAGTGAGATACAGCCCTGCCTGATCCTTCTTCTCATCTTTAACAGCCAGAAAGAGACAGTAGCCTGAGAAATTGGCTGACCTTGATGCATTCAGCTGTCTAGCCTTGTATTTGTCCTTTAAATAACTTGTCAAAAAACAAACAAGCCCAAAACAACCAATCAGCGGGAAAAAAAAGAGCTCAAACAAAACAAGAGAGACTTCCTCTTCCAGCCATGCCCTTCTGCAGTGGCTGGTCTGAAGTAGTTTAATCTAAACCAGACTTCAGCAATTGCTGGAGAAAGCAATGTCCGTGGTGGGTATTTAGAGACAAGGGCTCGCCTGCCATACACTATCCAGGGGTTTATTACCTGCTGAAAAAGCTTAATGTGCTTCAGGTGATACATGATGTCCAGATGTTGTGGCAGAAGCAGCTTGGAGAGTTCTGGTGATAGAAGTGCTGCGGGGTGAATGCAGAGACATTAGTGCCGAATGTGATATTCAGTCCCGGCTCATCTATTAATACAAAAACACAAGGAATGGCCAAACTGGTTAGTACCAAAGGTCCATCCAGCCCAATACCCTGTCTATGGCAGCCAGCTGTAGTAGGTACTTAAGGAAGGATATCAGAACAGGGCATGCAGATCATGGCTCAGGGCCAGTGATTTGTGGGGCTGGGATTTCCAGAGCCAGACATAGCGTCCTTATATTTAATAGCCCCTGGTGAATTTTGCTTCCAGGAATTTATCCAGCTAATTCTAAATCTCTTTGTATCTGCAGTTTCCTGTGGCAAGCAGTTTCACAGCTTAACAACACGTATTGTTTGGTGTTGCCTATTTTTTCATACCCTGAAGCTGGGTGAGCTTTCTCTGTTGGATGCCACTCAAGATGAGTCCTGGATCCAGCTCACACACCAGATGCAGATGGATGGGTGGGTGGAGTTGGAAATAATGTGGCTGATGTGATCAGATGTGCAATTACCAGTAGGCCACAAGCAGGGTGTGTTTTAGGGGCCAAGACACAACTCCTCACCTGCCTGGTTGTTAACAGGTCACATGGTGCTGTCAGCATTATGGAAAAAATGAGTTTTTGAGAGGCAACAGGAACAGGAGAAGGTGGGCGCAACCTGGATAGTGAAGGAAGGACAGCATGGAACAAAATGTGTTTGTCAGATTGGTCAAGAACACTGTGAGTGAAGGCAGCATCCCTCGTCAGGAAAGTGGAAATAGTGTTCGAACAGCTTGATGCCCAGTTCAGGTAAGTAAAAGAGAGTCGCAGGCAGTGATTTGTATGTGAAGACCTTACAGTGGGAAATCCTACTGGGAAAAAGAATACAGCACCCACTGTTGCAGCATATGAGATGCTGAATTGTCTGTGGAGGTCAGTGAGACTGCCCTGGCAGACACAGTTGTCCCTTTCATTTAAGAACCGACAGCTTTCTGTCTAAAGCCCACCAAGCAGCCAGGCACTTGCAAGGTAGAATAGCTGTTTTTAAGTTAGGTCACCAAGAAGTTTGTCTTATCAAAGTCATCATTTCCACCCTAATCAGGAACAGTAGTTGATGGGAATTGTTCAGCAAGCTATGGCTCAGGCATGGGGAGTTTAGAAATTATTCTGAAATCTACATACGGTAAAAGTGTCACAGTGCTTTATTTCCTCACCAACAAGACTGGCGGAGCAGAAGGGGCAATGTTTTCTACTTAGAGTCCAATTTCCAGAATTGACCACCTCCCATTTAAGCAACACAGTCATTGGCCAGATGCGGAAAAGAGCCAGTCAAAGGGTTGATGCCAAGCAATTGGATGTCACCCCTTCCTTGAATGAGAAATTCAAAGCCATCTCAGCTGACTGGCAGCCTTGTCCAAGGGCTATTTATGGATCCAGAGCCAGTTTAGAAGCTGCATGGTTGACCTCAGGCAGAAGATAGATGGTCAGCACATTTCTGGGGGAAAGTGGAGTGCAATTCAAGATTTCTTGTAACTTTTTTTGTTCACCTGACACGCACACTCCAAAGACAGTGAAAGATGAGAAAATAATAAGGGCTTGATAAATGACTAAAAGAAAGTTTCCGATCTGTCGTGGTTCCCATTATTCTTCTTATTCTTGGCATCAGCAGAGTTATGGCAATCTCCCCCCTGCCTTCCCCCCGCCCCCAGCTCTACTCCCCCTTTATACAATCCTCTTTTTTTCCTGTCAAATTCACAGGAGTGGCACCTGGGAGCATTTTGACCAAAGGGAAATTGACTGAGCAAAGTTGCCTCTCTTCAAATTCATTTTCTTAAGGGACTGGAATGAATGAGAATCATAGTCATAACATGGCTAAACAGTCTTTGTTTAACTTAATGCAATATAATAACCTAAGTGTTGCAACACAGCTCCTTGCTGTGACATCCTTTTTCCATTTGCTTAATTTGCACCCCAAACACACGCTGTTAATAAGCTGCTGAGAAAATATAGCTCTTGTGACAAAATCCAGAAACTGAGACCCTGTATGGTGTGTTAGATACACAACTCTTATTTGGACTGGCAAGTGGCACTGAAATTGGTATTGCAAAATAGATTCATTTTTCTTGCTGCCAAATGTGATGGGCAGATGAAAAGGGAGGGTTGGAGAAGTAGATGGCAATGAGCAGAGAACAAATAAAATAAAATCCCTGACAGAAAGTAACATGCGAGTTAGAATCGACATGCGATTGCCATCAGGGAAATGCAGGATGCGGGGTGCTTTGTCAACAGCCAAAGTTAAAATAAATGTCACACTGGAACTTAAAACTGCAAGATTAAACTCCTCCTGGTGATTTATAACCTAAGAGAGAAAAAGGCAGACAGACACCCTGTGACTGGGCTCAAAAGAAAAACTCCTATTGACTTCAGTGGGTTTTGGAGCAGGTCCAGCGCAGTAAAGGTTCAAATCTGATCTCTGGAGTCAGAGAGTGTTTGGCCACTGATTTTAATCAGCAGAATCAGCCTCTTAATCAAAGTTTTGTTTATATTTCCTGCTTTTTTACTCACTTTGTAACAAATCTGGAAGTGGTACTTGTTTTGGTGGGGGGGGCTAAGTGAAAGTAAATAAAGACTGCCATAAAATTCATGACATCTTTAAATTAAAACACAGTTTCATTAAGGAATATGACTAAATCTCTCCCTTTCATTTTCGCAAACCAGCCCAATGCTTTAGAAAAGCCTGAAATAAACTCTGGTTTTGTACAAACAACAATATTTTGAAAGTTTCATAATTTGTCCTGAAGGTTGTCGGAGAAGAAGGTTTTCCCTAAAAAAAAAATATGCAAAAGACTGTCTTACTAAGTGAAAGCTGCAAAATGCTGTATTTTATGTAACTTATGTGAAACAATTTATACAAAAATGACATGGGACCATGTAGAAAATAGCAAATCTTTCCTTTGTAGAAAAGAAAAGAGCAGATGGCTCACAAGCATATGGAAAAGAAAACAGATAAATACTGTCAAGGCTTTCCACATTCTGGAATTGGCTCCCCAGGTTGCTCTATTAACCCTGGACAATTTGACATTGGCATTCAAGCCAAAGCAAAGATCGCTTGTTTGACGTGCTTCCTTCGGAAATACTTAGCTAGTGAGAGAAGATGAAGGAGCCAAAGATAGACTGCAGCCTTACCCAAGGCTGGGATCTACCAGGGATTGTGAATTCAAGCATATCTTATTTGGTTATTGATGGTTTTACTCAGTTATTAATTGAATGAATATGTTTTCCTTTCAGTTAGACACTCTGAAAACTGGAGGTTCAGCATGTGACACCCAAGTTATTTTTAAAAAAGCACACTGGGGACTTAGATCACCAAGTCGTGGCAATACCATACAGAGATGGGATCCTCTTTCCTCAGCCCCATGGCTCTTTTAGCCAGCTATGCACAAGCAATGATTTTGCAACATCTGTGAAGGCTCTGGCACAAGTTTAACAGAAGGTGACGTAAAACTGCTTCCATACTACAGATTTACTTTAAGTACAATGAACAAACTCACATTGCAGTGCTAAGGAGAAACTGCAATCCACAGAGAGAAATGGACTTTACTGGGTTTCTTTAAAGCCTCTAAAACCAAACAGATCTCAAATCTCAAAAGGCTAAGACTTATAAAAAGAAGAAACATATAAATTTTCATTTCATGTGATAACTAGCAAAGTTACTTGGCTTGTGCTTAGTTTTCTGTGGCCTGACTGTAGATTGCTGGAGAATCTCTTATTTCTATCTGCTAAAAGCAAATAAAATGGACGATTACAAGTTTCCAGTATTTCAGCAGTTGTATCAGGCTTTGTTAAAGAGCTCCTGGGCAGTTCAAAGGGCTATCTGAAGGGATTACAGCTCACTCTTGTTAGCAGGATCCTCTGCATAAAGACCAGCAAAGCTGAGTCAGAGTCATGGTTTTGTGAGCAGAGTCTTTTCTAAGAATCAGAAGAAAATCCTTCTCCATGATGTGCTCCTTCACAGCTCTGACTCTTGCGTAGAACTATAGACAATTCTGGAGCAGAAATTTCTGGTGGACAAGAGCCAACATATGGCACAGGCATTGTTCTGGCCCAGGGACCATGGCTGTGATCATCCGGGAGAGGAATGATTAACTCAGTGGGATAGCTAGAAATCACATAGCTGACATGGGAAGGTGTCTTAACACCAATACTAGGAAAAGAAAGAAAAGCTGGACATAAAAGAAGATAAAAGATTTTTCCCTGCAGTTGAAATAAAAAGGTTTTATAGCAGTTGCTCTAATGCATAACCATTCACAAAAGCCTCTAGAAAAGATCTCTGCTTTGAATAGAGGATACATCTTCATCATTTGAAGAAGCAGTTCCTTGCTGCTGGAGATGAAAAGTCAGCACAGTTACAATGTCTTACAGGCCTTTGGTTTGAAGGATGAAATTACGCAGGAGAGTATGGGCAAGATTGCTGACATAAGCTAGAACTGGAGACAAACACGAATCACACGGACAAATAAAAACTCCACAAGCAACACCCAGAAATGTAGCAATGTCTGTCTCTGAGAGACTGGAATCAGATCACATGTTAATTGTGATTTTTGTTTAACATTAAAAATACCTTTGGAGCAGGCTTTGTGTAACAGCAGCATTGCTGGAAAGAAAAGGTCCTGAAAAATGTCTTCATACTTTTCTATACATGTGTATAAATATTAAACTGCCTTCCTTTCAGGCACTCCACTGAACTCTGTGCTTGTTTGGATGTTGAACCTGGAAACTTCTCAAAAGTTTTGCGTACGGATAATTCATGAGTTAAAGCCCAAATTGAAATGCCATGTTACAACTTGTAGAAATGTTAGACAAATATAATGACCATATTTTCCAGTTACCTAATACCCATTCAAAATATAAACCCGAAAGAACAGAATTGTTTTCATTGCTGTTAACCAGACAATATCACTCCAACTAAATATAGTATGTGATGAAACCAATTTAAATATTGTCCAAGTATTTAACACTGTAAATATTAGACTTAACACTCCATAAAAATAGGCTTTGATGATGCAGGCTGACAAAAGGAGACTAGTTAATTGCAGATTACATCATGGCTAGGACAGCATCACTGCTAGGACAGCCACGATAAATGTGAGGTGCAAAGTAAATCTAATAAAATAAAAATAGTCTCTGTTCAGTGTTCACCTTTATCACTTTTCCTAACCTTTCTTAGCAAAAATGGGGGAAAATGTAGTCCTAAGTAAAGGAGTATCTGGAGTTCAATGTATTTGTGAAGCTTGTGTCTAGGGCCTGATTCAGTAAAATATCCAAACCTGTCTTTGACTTCTAAGATGTGTTTATGTCCCTTTCACTACAATGGACTTACATGTACTTCTGACATTTTCCTATGGTGAGATGTTTTTTCTAAGTCAGGGTCTGAAGTCTGTTAAATCTACTGTAGGTTTCACGAGGGATAACCACATGTTGTTGTAAAGCATGACACGGCTCCATCAAAGTTGAGGAAACAAAAAGTTTAAAGCTTTTGGTTATTGATAATTTAAATAGATTTCTTAAACTTCTGAGTTCAGATAACTATGTTGAAAATGGGGACAATTTCCTGGCATTACAGGCCTGATTTTCTTCTCATAGCAACCCTGCATCTTTGTGTGTCTCTCAGCTCGAGTTAACCTTCACTGTATCTGCCCAGATATTGTCAAAATGGATTCTGCCCTGTGTTTTAAGAAGGCAGGTTCTGTCGTACCAGGATGTCCCCAAAGCCTGGAGGTGGGATATTTCTACATAGGGTTGGCTAAAGGTCCATAATAGTAGAAGATACAGCTTCCAGGTGAATCCTGGCTCCTTACTTTCACTCCTGAATGATATGGGGGAAGCCACTTGATCACCCTCTCTCCTCCACTAAGGGCTCCCAAATGTGTCACGTGGAGGCCTGCATACTCACTTGCCCAAGATAATAGAAGTGCAATTTAATGGACTACCAAAAACATACAATTTCACTGAAAGGATAGTGAATAACTCCTTGTACAGTCACAGCTGCTGTGGTGGTGAGCTGACAAATATCTCAGAGGCAAGTCACTTATTGTTGAGATTACTGAAGGTGCTCCTGGTGGCTGATGCTAACAAGTGGTTGCCACCATATTTTGGAGATAAAGCTCCTGTACCTCCTAGAGTGTTGTTTCCATCTCCTGTTTCATGGATCTTTTTTCTCTCCTTCTGGTCTATATAAGCCAAGTTCCTGCACTTTCTACAACATCCTTCTGCGCCTAGAAAAACAACTAGAAACGCTGATGCTGGAAAGAGCCTCATGCTAACAAAAGGTCTGGTCCCAAGTGGCTTGTGAGGCCTGTTGACATGTCAGAGTCACATCAAAATAATGATACTACATAGAGTAAGTGAGTCCAGCTGTCGATGCTGACACTCTTGAGCCATGAAAGGAGGAAAGGGATATAACTCAAGATAACTGTGGTTTGTGCAGGCCCAGCTTCATCGTCTGACTTTGTATTTGCATGTATATGGGGGTGATTATCTGCAGACATGCAGTGGTTTGGGTGAACTCATCTTGAGCTGGTGGTCAGCATTACTTTGGCAGCAAAGCCAGTAACTGAAGTCTACATCTGAGATAAAAAGCTGTATTGTGTGTGTGCTTGTGTGTGTCTTTTCTTCTCCTCCATGTTGGGTGATTACCTTCCTCTATCTTGAGGGATGCAGAATCACCCACAGCCATGGTCCTATTTGGTAGCTGCTGCTGAAAAGGGGTATGTTGTGCAGAGCACATCTTCCACAGGCCAAGAGCACACTGGTCACAAGTGCAGGCAGGAATGGGATGCAGGCACCCCTCCAGCTTCCCTTGTTTCCACTATATTTGTCTTTCTTAATTAACCCTGCACCATGTTACTGACCCAAAGACATGGCAACAGCACTGTTGAGAACTTCAGGGATTAAGACATTTGCATTATAATGCCTCAGCCATGAGATCATAAATGCCCTTATGCTTTATTTTGTTATGCTGGGTTGATAATGGAGGCTGATAAAACTCCCACTTTCTCTCTATATTCAAGTGAGCTAATGTGTCTGGACCCGTGAGATCCTGGCAGGCAGAGAAAGCAACAGCACAAAGTCCCCAGTCTCGGATGTAATCAAATAATGAGGCTGTTTGAGGACATTACTTGTTAACATATTAGCAGGTACCAGGGGTAAGTGAGTGTTTATTTAGTCCTGGTGTAAAAGCATGTCTAAAATGATTTATGCCGGAAGCTGTTTCACAGCAAACAGGCTGCTTTCATGAAAGCGGGTCAATCACCATCTCCCGTCTGCCCTCATAAATCATATTCAGGTGCTAATGTAACCAAAAGGTTTATATAAGCTGCACAATCAGTGTGGAGGTCTGGGTGGATACAGTAATAGCCTGCCTGCATAAATGCCTTCTGCGTCTGAAGGCTGATATTTGGGGGGAGTCAAATGATTGATTTAAAAAAGAAAGAAAAGAAATAAACTGCCATGACAAGTAATAAAGTGTACATACAGTTTTCCAGCCGCATACATATACACGGGAGTAACTTGCCACTGTCCAGATCTGCTGTTGGGACTGGTTTAGCATTGCAATAGCTTGCATACATATGCTCTAACAGAAAGTAGACCATGATTTTAGTGTAACAATGACAGGCACCAGAAGCACAGCACCATAAGCAGAGACTGGCTTTACATGTTCCCCAAATTTCTCTAGTTAAATGTCACTGTCATATTATCAACCTCTTTCTAATTCTGGTGGAGTACTCTTTTGAGAGATGCCATAGGTCTGGAAGGACCTCCTGGACCTACATCCAAAAGACAATTTCTCTAGTTTCATCTTGAAACTTGTCAAAGATTTTTTTGAATAGAATAGAATAGAATGGAATGGAATGGAATGGAATGGAATGGAATAGAATAGAATAGAATAGAATAGAATAGAATAGAATAGAATAGAATAGAATAGAATAGAATAGAATAGAATAGAATAGAATAGAATAGAATAGAATAGAATAGAATAGAATAGAATAGAATAGAATAGAATAGAATAGAATAGAATAGAATAGAATAGAATAGAATAGAATAGAATAGAATAGAATAGAATAGAATAGAATAGAATAGAATAGAATAGAATAGAATAGAATAGAATAGAATAGAATAGAATAGAATAGAATAGAATAGAATAGAATAGAATAGAATAGAATAGAATAGAATAGAATAGAATAGAATAGAATAGAATAGAATAGAATAGAATAGAATAGAATAGAATAGAATAGAATAGAATAGAATAGAATAGAATAGAATAGAATAGAATAGAATAGAATAGAATAGAATAGAATAGAATAGAATAGAATAGAATAGAATAGAATAGAATAGAATAGAATAGAATAGAATAGAATAGAATAGAATAGAATAGAATAGAATAGAATAGAATAGAATAGAATAGAATAGAATAGAATAGAATAGAATAGAATAGAATAGAATAGAATAGAATAGAATATTTTGGTTGGAAGGAACCTATGATGATCATCTAGTTCAACTGCCTGACCACTCCATGGCTGACCAAAAGTTAAAGCATGTTATTAAGGTCATTGTCCAAATGCATCTTAAACACTGACAGGCTTGGGACATTTACCAAATCTCTAGGAAGCCTGTTCCAGTGTTTAACCACCCTCTCAGTAAAGGAATTCTTCCTAATGTCCAGCCTAAACCTCCTTGGTGTAGATTTTAACCATTCCCACACATCCTATCACTGGATACCAGGAAGATGCGATCTGATGTTTGCCTCTTTGTCCTTCTTCCTTTTGTTATACAGTGTTACAAGACTGCATTTTCCTCTTTCCCAGTTTTCAGCCTGAACTTATTCATGGCCAGTTCATATTTACGGTCAGATTTTATCCTGTTCTTCATGTCCTCTTTCCTATGCCAATATCGTCCTTTGGTTTAAATAGCTTTTCTCTCCCACGTGTATTTATCACTGGATATGTTAATAGCTTAGGTCTTCAAGAAGTCTTATAGCACAGAGCACATAGCCCCCATAATATGGCATGATTCAGGACTCTCATGATTTATGTAACACTTTCTTCAGACAAAAATGTTTCCATTTCAGTTCATATCAGTCAATAGCATCTTTCCTCAGCCTTCAGTGGTTCATATCAAACAAGGGAAACCATTTATCACACATAACAATTCAGATTGGTCTTACAGATCCTGGAGCAGCATCAGCAGCACGCACCTTCCACTTTAAAAGCTGCAGCTATCTCTTTTGCTAACACATTAATCAGCCAGCAAATTCACTAGCCCCATTAATGCTGGAAAAAAGTCTCCAAAATCCTGTAACGTAATACTTTGATCTGAGAACAGTATTTTGTGAATACAAGTGGCAAATGTACTTGTTCTGAGAAGTGACATCATATTACTTGTTTGCTGAAGGTGTCTGGAGACTTACTGTTGAACCATGAAGCCCAGACTCTAGGTAGTGACTGTGTTCCTAGAACTTCAATAAATAATTGTTCTTCGTTATTTGCTTCTTATGAGTCATGTTATGCCATTATTAAGTCAGAAAATATTAGGACTGGAATAAGAACACACAAAGGGACACTGTGCGACATAAATAACGAGTCATGTGCAAAGATCAGTGAATAGTTGGTATGATGCAATTGAAGACAACAAATATTGTTTAAAATTAATATCTGGAGTAAGAAATTAATTTGTGGGAGTACTGAATATTAAACAATATTTCTGTGAGTGGCAAAGCTAATGGAGATGCACTCTATGGATCTGTGTCTTTTTAAAATGCTCTCCCCATCACTAAAACCCCTCTTTTGTTCTTGGTAACAATCTGCTACTAGGCTACGGACAGCCAAGCTTTTTGTGTATGCTGAACTTCTTACAAAATCAAACTAAAAAGGATTAAGTAAGTCCAGACTGTAAAACAGCTCAGTGCAGCTCAAGAAGTTGAGTTTGTTTGATGTGCATCATAGATAAGCAAAGCTGCATCTGGAAGGCATGCAGTAGCTGGAGTTACAAGAATTGCATGTTTGTAGCAACCCCTGTATTTTGTCCTCTTTGGGTAATTTGTGGTAGACCCACAGTACCCTTTACAGCAAGCAGAGGTGCTGGTCAGTTGCTAAGAAAGCTGATCTGTGAAGAGCAGAGGAACAGTGAGTCTGGGAAAACCCAGGTCAATGGGCTAGATGCATAAATGAGACATCCTTCTTCATTGGGAAAACTGATTTCAGGATGTTAACCTAGGAAAAGAGTCCTCCAAATGTTCCAGTCTTTGACTAGAAGATCTAGTGACATCTTCTACAAGGCAGAAATGGCATCAGTCCTGGTTGGTTTTGGGGGGGTTTTTTTGGCACTCTAGAGAAGATGATGGGAATCATGATCAAAAGTTGTATCACTCTGTATTTATCAGTTTCTTTTCTTCCTGTTAATGTGTTGAATTATTTGAGCTAATCTAACATTGACAAATAGGGTTGTCTTAAATATTCTTCTCAAGTTTCTTTGAGTTGCATGTTAATTAGGGTGTGAACTTGATTGGATGTTGGTTTGACTGCTTGGCCATCATCAGATGGGTACCCAACTGCTCTGTTCTTTACTCCTCTGGAGACTTGCTTTGTGACCTTGGGCTAGTTTTCTTGCCTTTCCAGCTTTCTTTGTGTAGCTGGAAGTTCTTTGGCACTGAGGTTTCTGTCTGGCTGCAGACATGGCTAGCACTCAGCATGGAGATGGGAGGCCCCAAACTACACAGTTCTAGTACAAAAAACAAATTTACAATAAGACTGTTTATTGCACATAATAGACCAGCTTAACTGTGTCAGTCTCATTCTAAGAATCTCATTTAGGCATCAAAGCCGCTACCACAGGCTGTAAATAGTCTTTCAAAAATTAAGTAAAGATGACACACAAGAGATGATTTCTAATTCTTTTAATCCAAGGCATGCACATATTGAGGCATTTTTCTGTGTCAATTTATTTCAATTTTCGTCCTTTCTCCAACAACCATTTATTGACTTAAGTCATCTGTCATTTAGACAATCAATGTGATCTTGAATTCTGACATAGAAATCAATATAATAGGAGACATAATTAATAAACCTATTGCCAATGATTAGACAGGTCTAACCCCATCAGCCAGTCAGCAACACACATGCAAAGAAGAATACTAAAAAGTGTTTTTTGGTTTTACCATTAAAATGTACAATTAATCATCAGCCCAACAGTAATCACTTGTTATTTATCACTCCTAGAAAGGGAAATATATATTGCAGAATTGCACAGAAGTTGGAACTCCCTTAGGAATCTTTTACATGTTGTTTAGTTTAAATAAAATAAAAAATTATGTACTTACCATGTTGTTCTCAAGACACTGTTGTTCTGAGGTACAAAACTGTTTTGCCTATTCAAAAGGGGAAGAGAGTTAAAGCAAGTATTGGCTTCCCAAGACCTGTTTAGGTCCATCAAGTCAAAATTACTTGATTAGACATTATGTACCTCTTGATGCATAAGCTGTTCTGTCTCCTATGCCACACTTTCTTGCTTGTGGATACAGAATGTGGCCTGAGGAAGAGATGAACTTTGATGAACTTTATTACAGGAGAAACCAGCCTTATTAAAGTTCAAATGACTCTGTGGTCCAAGTAACCACACAAACCCTGAGGTGGAGGCTCTTGCTGTCATGGAGAACTTCCAAACTGAATACATGAAAGAAGAAAAACACCAGGAATTTTCAAAGCAAGGAGGAGTAACCTAGAGTCGTGTGCTAACCCTACACTGTGGGTTGTTGCCTTTAGAACCATGGCTGCTGCTCTCCGTTTCCTGTCTGAACACCCCAGGTTGGGCTGTCTCCCACCTCAGTCAGCCTGAATTGCTTCTTGTTGAGCTGAGTTTTACAGTTATGCTACCTATGATGCATAAGATCTCATTATGGGACAGTTTAAGACCAGATTCTTCTAATGTAAATGTAGTCATTTCTAAGTTTGGTTTCTGTACTATGCCATTTAGGGGGAATCCCATTGCAGGAACAGACAAAGATTGGCATCTTCAGTTGTGATGCATATATCATGTCCAAGATAGCTGAGATGAACAGAAGAGATATTATGGAATGACCTTAAATGAGATACCTGTTGTTTAAAAAATTAAAGTTACAGGAAACAAATTTCACTGTTTCACTACAGAATTAAAAGCCAAATTACCTGACTCCTAAACCAGGCTGCTGCTTAAACCCCTGTGATGGCTTTTTCTCAAGGTCATAAGATGAATGTAGGGTAATATTTAACATAGATGGGAAGAGGAAACAGGAGGAAGCAGGATGTGGTGCTGGGAAAGGCAAAAATAATACTTCTCTGGTACCCCTTAATCTGGACTGCAGGGACCATGGAGACACATCCTCCATGCCTTGGGAGCAAACCCAGGTAAAGGTCAGGAGCAATAGAAGCAAATGCTCATTCATTTCTTTACTAGGGTTTTGTTACTGCCCATGTGTGAAAAAACCATTGCTGAGTGGCTAGCCAGGCAGGAGGCAGGAGTTTTTTCAATCTATAATAGCATTCATCCATTAACCATAAATAATCTATATTTATTTGAGAGGTCCCTAACAAAGCCATGTGTACACTACACAGAGCATTAGGCTATCAAGGTATAAACTATTTAAAGCAGCCGGTGTTTGAATTGTCAGTTTTTAAGTTCAACATTATGTTGTTTCAATATCTAAAGCCTCCTTCCCAATGCAGAAAAAATGCAAAACACATTGAGAGAAAATGTAAAACATACTAACTTGATTATTATGAGTGCTCTGGATTGTGTCACAATTCACTATTAATTTAGACCACATTCCAGTGGCTTCTGCCATCCCTCTGCATTCTGGACCAATCTGTCAGAGAAATACAACACCGATTAAATAAAAAATATATATGTGCATATACATATATTTTAAAGCCTGCTGCTTGGAGGAAATGCTTTGGATAGGCAGTTTGGGGAGAGTTGTTTTCCATTAGCAACTTGAAATGATGGGCTGATTTTGAGGGTCATTTGCATAATGAATTTCTTCTGGGCACTGGGGACATCCACACAGTCAATTCTACAAATACCGTCGTGGGCTTAACGGTGAGGTTTGTCTCAGCTCCGCCCACCCATGATGGAGACCCAAATGATGGTTAAATCCCCTCATTGAGAAATTGTTGCAGCCAGAACCAATTTCTGCTTTGGGAGAGGAGGAATGGCCTTGTGGTTACAGCTCCAGAATATGGCTTAGCAAAACTGGGTCACGTTTCTGTCTCTTTTATAGATTTCCCGTGTGACCTTGGGCGAATCACTTACTCTTTTCCACCTGTAAAGTGAAAACAAAAGAATTTTCCTATTTTCTTAGCTTAAGAACATAAATTATTTGAGGTAAGGGTAATCTTAGCTTGTGTTGTGTTGTGACAGTACTAAGCACAATGGGATCCTTGATAGAACTACTGTGAACATAATATTTATTTAAGGCATTTTGACATCACTTTGTCCACAGCAGCTTTCAGAATGTATTTTTTTTTCCCTCATGCATATAATCAGATGTTTCAGAGATTCTAGGAGTGGTTTGCCACTCTTCTGGCCACATAGCGTGCAATCAGTATGGCAGGCATGGATTATAGAAGCAACACTATTCCTATGCCATCTCTGTTGCTCTTTTGCAAAGCCGAAAAGCCAAACTTCAGAGCATCTTCTAGAAACCCCACAGAAAGATTTTATCTCCCAGTAGAATATTGCTCAGAATTCACCCTACATAACAACAAAAGGACCATGTCATGGTTTAGCTCCACCAGAACAGCGGACAGATCACTCTTGATCTGTGAGGTTTTGATGTACTCACTTTTTGTGCTTGGTGGTGGTAGCAAATTTTCGGCAAGCAATTCAGGATCCAATCTCATTGTAGCTGGACAGCACAGCTACAATATCTCTATGCAGTTTGTACCCCGATGGAAACACAGAAGCCCAGCTGAGCACTCCCACTTCTAGTTTCTTGCTTACGGTAGAAGAGCACATCTCTCAAGGAGGGCATCAGCTCTCCAAGTCACTGTTAGTGTGCATGGGACAAAAGGTTGAGGGATTAAGTAAGAAAGAAAAACTTAGTGATCTGTGCTAGGCAAATCCCATAGGTACAACTCCTGAATAGCAGAAGTTTTCAAAGACTGCCTAGAGTGATCTAACTGCTGAGTCCTGACCTCAGTGGGAGCAAAGTTTGGGAAATATGGGGCAGGGGTTGGGGAAAATTCTTCCCTTGCTGAGTGGTTCTACTTTAATAACCTCTTCTTTCTAGGAGCCACAGGCCTTTCTTGTGCTGACGGCTCAGTTACTCCTCTGAAGGATAAAACCACACTATGTGGGGTTTGCTCTGGAAAGACTGGCGCTGGGTTCCAGTCTGATAACTCAAAGTTATTAGCTATGGGTCCAGTGTATCCCTGTCATTTTCTGCCCTTTGCTGTAGGGTCCAGGCTAGAAGACTCAGCCCCCTACGCTCCCGCCTTAGCCTCCAGCAGAGCAGAGTACCATCATGAGGGCTCTGTCAACCCTGATGATCTTTTCCGCTGGCTGGAGAGGGAGCCTAATGCAGGTGTTTCAGTGAAACTTATACAATCCAGATGTAAATCCAGTGGCAAGTCCCTCAGGATTAGACATGTCTGGAAATGAACGTTATTGGGCTGATAAGATTTCTGAGCATTTTTTCCACAGGAAACCCACTGATTTTCATCTCTGGGTTTGGCATGCAAGCTCCCTAAGGCTCCTAGAGAAGCATACCTCGGATTGCCTGTGACAAGATATGAACCGGAGAGCTCAAGCTGACACGAAGAGCCAGGCTGAGATGGCAGTTAGGAGGGAAAAAAACCACTCTATTCTTTACTGTCAACTTTGAAAATGTGTTAAGGAAAGGATTACAATGTCAAGATTGTAATACTGGTTGCGTAACAGTCACTGTTCGGAGGCAATCGTTATTTGGAAAAAAGGCTGAGAGAAGAGGCCATTCACTTCATTCCTGCTGATATGCCAAATAAAAAAAAAAGAAAAAAAGGATGAGTTAAACCACAGACAAGCCCCTTTTTGCTTTTGTAGCTGTTCCTTTTTTCCATCAGAGATCAAACCACAGAGCTAAAATTCAGTAATGAAAGCCTTCCTTGCAGCCCATGGCTTCACAGTACACTAGACCAGAATGAGATTGAAGTGAAATGGAGTCAACCTCCAATTCTCCAAACTGCAGTGGGACATATGATGGTCTGAGCTTTAATTTTCACACAGATGAAACAGTTGCAGTGGGACTGGTCGCTGGCCTGATGTTTCTCATCCCTCAGTTATTGAAAGCCTGACGGGAAGCAAAGAAATGTTATCAATTCCCACTGCTCCAGACCATCAGTCTTGCTCTGCTGGCATACCTGCCAGCTTAAAACTGATCACACAGGCCATGCTTTCTGATTTCTTCTATTATCTCTAATCCACTGTCACTGAAATGGTTTGTTAATGCTTTAAGGACATCCTGGCCAGGGGAGTGCGGTTTCCCCTCTAGCCAGCAGGTAGAGCCAGCAAGCCTTGCATCATGTCACAGGTTAATAGCAATTTCACAGAAACCTGGATAAACAGATAGTTCCCTCTCCTCCTTCCTCCTCCAGAGAAAGCACCGAGTCTAACAGCAATCCTAAAACCCTGTGTAGACAATAAAGCATTTCACAGTTGGAAAATTCTTGCACAGGTGACCTTCTGTAATGAAGATTTCAGCATTTGCTCAGGTGACTGCACAAGTAAGACCAGGGGATGGGAATCTCATTGGATATAAACCAGCATCCAAACTGTGCTAGCTCTGTATTTGACTTTTTTTTGGTGGGAAAGAAGAAAAGAAAATAAACAACACCTTGCTGCTTTCCACAGGCATGTACCTTACACTGCCAGGGGTGGTGGCCCCAGGCAAGGTTGCTCTGGGCATGTTTGAAGCCACCATGCCCTTCTTTCTTCCTCTCCACTACAGTTGTGACTTTGAGTCATCATCTCTGTTCTTTAGCACTTACAAGTGAAAATAAGGTGGTATGTCCCAGAAGCTCTCTTGGTCCACGCACTCCACTCCACAGGCAGCAGAGCTTCATGCTGGCCACCACCTGTGTGCTTCAGTCCCTGTCAGAACTCATCTGTCTGTCTCATGGTCAGGGACATGGCCTTAAACAATGTGTTTTACAAAAGGCCACAGTTCGCCTTAGATAACACTATAAGACAAAACCTAAATAATTCCACAGACAAGCTATATAAAAATAATATACAATTTCTCATGATAGCCTATGTACACAAACATCTTTGATTTTTTTTCTGAATCCTTAGTCTGTTCCATTTCAGCCTGTGATCACTTTGTATAATTTCATTTCAATATTATTAATGACCGTAGGTCTAATTTCTTGTTTCAAAAGTATAACTGACCTTATAACCTACCTATACTTTTTTGAAGACAATGTAGTTACTTTTTCCCACCCAGTGCTTTTAAAAAACCTTTTGAATTGCTCTCCAATCCAATTTCTAGGCTTTCTCAGCACAGTCATTTATCTCTGATAAGCACAGTTTTTCAGAAGGAGGTCAAGGATGGTGAAAGTTGCTATCACATCACAGGAGTTGATAGTGCTACTTTCCCCTCAATGCTTTCTTTTGCTTGCCTTGCAAGACCTCTTTCAGTTCCCTTGACCCCGCTGCCCTGCTCCTTTCTACTGATAGAAGAGAATTAATAATAGAGCTCCGGTTTTCACCGGAGCTGCACAACTGCAGGGATATGGCAGTAAAACACATAAGCATACGCTCACAACAGCTAACCCCTCCACCTCCTAAAACTCATTTTCCTTGAGGCCTTTGATCTGGGGCAGGTGGGAAAGCAAGCAAAAAGCTTCTGGGAGAATTATGGCCACAGTGCCTTCTTAGATGGCATTGCTGCTTCCTTGGGACTCCCTGTGCCATTAATGGCTTCTTTGTGCCAGTGTGTATCAGACCACCAAGGCATTTACCCAGAGGCTGTGTGTAGATTAAAAAGTAAGATTTTGCTGCTTCTTTCTGAAGGTCAGATTCATTTCAGTCACACAGCAGTTCATGCACAGGCAGACGGGTAATGGGACAGCAAGTTGAGGATAGAAGTGGTTTTCTCATCTCTTCGTCCTGTGGGAGAGCCATGGCTCCTTCATAAGTATGCGCTTCCTCCTCGATGTGGACTCCCGATCTCTTTAAACCACTTGATAAATCCCCGCTTTTATTTACCTTCCAAAATTCACTCGCAAAGAGAAACAGCTCATCTCTTTGCACAGCGTCATTGTGGCCTCAAAGGCCAACACTGAACAAAAACCTAGCTCTGCTCCTGGACATTTTCTGCTATTGCAGCTGAGTCTTGCCAGGACTGCCAAAGTGCTGGTAGGTCTTCCCATAATTTTCGAGAATACATGCTGGATAGGTGCTATGGCTGGTAATCAGATAACTGAGACATGTGAAGGAGACCTCTACTGTACTTCTGCATCTAAGTTTCAAGGGCTGGTAAACAACTCATAGCTAGCCCTGTCAGTTGTGTGTAGGAGAGGTCAAAGAGCTATAGAAGTTCCTCCCTAGTCTTGTGAAGAACCTTTAAAAAAGCAGAAGTGGCCAAAACTGGTGTTTTGCATCTAATGGACAAAAGGAAGAAATGAGTAGGTTGCACAAACTCCTTGTGTGTGCTCTGCCCCATCAGTGGTGTCAGGTACAAAGAAACTGTAATTGCAGGTAAGCATGGAATAATCAGATGCTTCTACAGAAATGGCCTGCTGCCCTGGAGTAGAGATTCATGGGGAAGATAAGCATCTTGCTCATTCTTGTCTCCTCTTTCCATACTCTCAATCCCCTTCTGGCAGCAGGAGCAGCAACCCACAGGCCCAGGGACCTCCCTCTGCTTCTCTGTCCTACTTGTCCTTTCATTCTGCTCCTGCCACCTGCTCTCCTCTGCTTGGGTCTGGTACTCAATGACACACCACTGCAATGCAACTGTGCCTCTTTCATGGAAGAGCCTGGACCCAGTTGTGCAGGACATGTTCAAGCTAAGGAAACTGCTTTTCTCCACCAGTGAATGCTTTCAAACTATGTGGAGGGTGTCCCAGGCAGGTCTGCTGGATATGCCTCAAGCAGTGCAAGAGCTGTTTCAAAAAAAAGGCAGAAATGTGACTATCAATCAGGTTAATCTGACCACTGTCCAGCTGCCTTGCTTTGAAGATAATTATTTCACCATTTTTTCTTAGTCTTCAAGAAACCCTTTATATTGAAGCCTGCAGACACAAGCCATGAAGTGCTGGGTGTCCACAGCAGTGTCTAAGTAGAATTTCAATTTACAGCCACAGTGGCTTTGGAAAAATCATTGTATGTTTGAAACAAAAGAAGGAAACAGAAAATAACAAGGGCTGATAATGTATCTTCATACAAGCTCTTGTGATAAATTCTCAGTAAGGGTCAGAGAAGTCCATTCAAACTGAATAGAAAAAAAAAAACATGCTTGAACCCATGATTGTTAGGCTGACTTGGAGGAAACACTCATTGACTTCTCAAATCTCATGCATCTGTGAGTGAAGTATTGAAATCGGAAATGGAGAACGATTCCTTTCCCCAGCTACCATTCTTAGACAACACTGCTCAGTTGTGTAACCCCCTGAAGACATTAAAATGTCTTTCCCTTCCTGTAAGAAAAGATTTTCTTTTCCTTCTCTTAAGACATTAATGACAGGGTCACTGACTTTGGCAGATTACTTGCTAAATTGAGTTGCATCCTGATATCCTATATTTTATTGTGATGACCACCCATCTTGACAGCCACTTGGGCTTGACCTGAGATTATCCAACACTGAAATCATGACTCTTCAAAGGGAGAGGATTAATGGCTGCTTTAAAGTGATCTAAGATCATTGAATAAAGCCACAAGCACACGCCTTTCTCCAGCTCTTTACCATACAGACCCGCTCCCCCTTTTGTTTCGCCATCAGCAGTCACATGCCTGCATGGGGAGTTGAATCTGTTTGATGGCCTGGCTAAAAAAGATTAATTTTTTTAAATTGCAAATGTCTTCTTCTTAAGGTGGTTGTAAGCTGGAGGTCTGAGTCTTCCACAACCATGGATGTCACCACAAGAAGGACACAGAAGTAAACGTCCAATCTGGCATTAGCCAGGTCCAGGTGAACTGTAGGAGAACCAGTGTCTCCTCACACCTTATTGTCCTATCTGCAGGGACGGGCTGAAGCCCCTGTTGCACCCCAGGGCTGGTGGGGACAACCCTGGCTGCAGTTTCAGATCAGCACGGTGTCCTTGCAGAGTCATGGGTCTAGCTGAAGCATTCCTTCATCAATAGGCACCATTTATCACAGAGATGCAGCTGGGTTCCAACAGCGGCAGAAGGAAAACACTGGCAATGTTTTCATTAAAAGGTACAAAAGATTTGCAGTCTAGCTGACAGAGGCCATATGTGACCTGCTTAGTGTTCAGCAGGGCTGATAAAGAGCAAAAGGAGTGTCCCGAGAAGGTAAAGCTATACCTCACCTTAATGAACAGTAACTCGGGGTAGGAGGTGGGAGAAGATGATCAGATTTCCCCTGACCTGGAGTTCAACTTCTTTGGATGCAGCCAACAGTGGCTGAGATAGCAAGGTAGCTCAGCATAAAGGGGGTGAGAAAGGGGGGGGCCCTTTTTTGTTCCTTAATGGAAAACCTCAGCCTGGAGCTGTTCACAAGCTGCAAACAGCAGCAATGATCTCCATGCAAAACACACAGCAAAATCCCACCAGGAGAAGCATTTGGATCAGTGCAAAACTATCTCCTGCTTTCACAAACATGGAAATACAGAGAGAGACACATGAGCACACACAGCCCCATCTGCTAGGCCAATAAGACAAATTCTGGGACCTCACAGAGATCAAAAAGGGCAGAAACATGTTTCATGTTCATGGAAACAGTGGCTAACACCATGTTTTGCCCAGCAGACTTAATTTCTTTTGAAATCAGTCCTCTTAGATGAGCTCTTTCTGCCCTTTGGTAAATCCAAGCTAGTGAAAAAAGCCAGTATGAGTCAACCTGTAAGATCGTTTTGGAGCAAGACCCATCCGCTCCTGCCAGCCAGCCTTGCATGTCCTTTTTACACGTGATCAGCCACAGCAGTGGCCATGAGCAGGATCACCAAGGTCTTGGCAGAGAAACCACCGTCCCATCACCCTGGGCTCTGTCAAGATTCTGGAGAGCTGCATCTCATATTCTAATCTTATATCCAAGACACACAGAAGTGCTAAGAGACTGTGGGCAGAAATTGAGACTGTTTCTTACAGTAAAGAGTCTGGTCTTCTCTAACCCAAGACAAGATGCCCATCAGTTCTGTTCATCTTACTGCTCATCTTCCCATCTGTCTGCTGCAAACACCTGATGCATTTTCCCTGACTTTTCTTAGTTACACGTTCACATGGTGTTTCTTTGTCACCTTTTATTTCATTCTAGTGTTTTCAGTGGCTACTGTGAAATCAGTAAAAAAATCTTACTGAAGCTGCATAGGAGAGATTGTCTGTAAAATCATACCAACTGTAAGAGAAGAAGAAAACAGATCTTCGTCTTGTTTCATGCTGTTGAAAAACACTTGAATAAATCCAAACATTCCCTCAAAGTTAAACTGGAGGTCAGGGATAGAGGAAGAGACTCGAAGTTGTTTCATTCCCTGTAGACTTGAGATCAGAGCAAACCACAGCTAGCTTGTAACACCAGCCACTGACACGCAGCCAGTTCTGGGGTGGCACTTGGCAATGCTCAGTCCAGCCAGACCAGAGGCTGAGGTTCCTCTGGCTGAGAGTATTTGAGTGCCAGTTCACCTGCCAGCTGCTGGGACCTGGTTACAGCAGTGCTGCTCAGAAAACACTGCAATCACTTTATCGATTAGGAAACGAACCACGGTGAAGAGCTGCATGTCCCCACAGCTAAAAGGAAAGTATCAAGAATCATATTAAAAACGTTATGTATTGTTTCTTCAAGCAGCAACCCTTCACAGCCCCATGGCTCTGTGACTGGAATATGGCTTCACAGAATTTACACGGGTACTTGTTTAGGTGTGTGGGGGGAAGATGTATGTTACAAGCACCCTGACACACTCTCATTTTATAACACATGTTACTCGCCTCACGCCGGCCCTCTGCTCACCTCCTCCGCTGCCCCATCTGTGCAAAGGAGGCTTTGTTGAGCTGGCAGGGTCAGTGATTAATTACACAAAGATAAACAGAGTTAATATTCTTCCTGGATAGAACTAATTACACAAGTGTTTGTTTTTATAAACCTCAGATTGATTGTCTCAGGGACAAATCAGTCTAATTGAAAAGACCACTTGTTTTCAAAAAGGAAAAATAACACATTTGTGCCTCATGGGTTTTGGGGGGCTTTTTTCCCCCTCTTCTTTTCAAGGGAATAGAAGCAGTGAAAATGTTGGTGCACGCTGTTGCATCCCTCACTGGACACCACAGCTATGCCCGCAGCTGTGACCTCACCATTCCCCAGACCATGCTCCCCTTAACACAAGCTGTTATTTCTCTAACCAGCACACTCTGGAGGATCCTGGTGTGTGAGGTGGAGGGTATGCACATACTGAAAAGCAGCCCCAGTCCAATAAGCTCAGGATTTAGCTGAACAAAGGCAGGGAGGGAGAAGGGGCATGACTTGGTCAAGAGCATGAGAGTACACTCAGGTCTTTTGCTTGTGTATTCTCTGAATTAATCCATGAAGCCCCTCACATCTGGGAAACGGAAAACAACTGACACATCATTTCTGCTCCACTGCACCCAAAACACTTTACAGACTTTATGTTGCCTGAGTCAGGTGGGTCACCTCCTACTCTCTCCTCTCCATGGCACATCAGCATCTCAGAGCACTTTGAACTACTCTGTCCTTCCTTGCAGCCCACACTCTCTGATGTCTTCTACCAATGATGTCTCCCCTGTCCTTTTTCATTTGTTTTTGCTCTTCTCCACTAGACATAAGCACACAGGTTAGACTTGTAGAACAGCTATGGGACAAGAAAGCTGCCTGGGTTTCATAACAGAAAATACTGACACATAAGACAAGGTACAACAAGGGAGTTTGTATAAAATGCATGACTGTGCCCTTCACCCTTGAGAAACTTAACCCAATGGGCTGAAGAAAGGATCTGGAAAAGGGGTCACATCTCAGGAGGGACCTTGATTATTGCTACAACAAGGTATCCGAGAGGGTAACCTGAAGCTAGGTGGCTGATCTCCAGCTCCTCATCCCCATTTACAGTACCAGCCTGTTCAGCTTATGGCTGCATCACTGTCCATATGACTTCTTGTGAGTGGGAGGAAAGAAGTTCTTGCTGTGGAGCTGGATTTGTGAGCAAGTAGGCATAGTGCTGATTCAGCCATCATCAATTTTATGCTGCCATCAGTTGCCTGATCACACAGGCCAACACTGAACTCAGCAACGTCCCCTCAGAAGTTCCTGTGGGACCGGCGTCACCTGCTGGACACAACAGACATAGATGGCTCCCTCAGTGGCCCTTCACATAGAAGGACACCACCAGAAGAGCTCAGCAAGATGCAACCAGCCCCAACAGAAAGCACCTCCAACTATTTAGCTCCTGGTTAATATAGCCCTGGCCTCACCCACCACCCCAACCATGACCACCTGGGTGAGGGCAGAGACACAGGTGGGCCAGGTTCTGTCTCTGGAACATGAAGCCAATAGAAAAAACAAAACATTCTGCCAGGTTGTGACTCATTCACAAGTCAACTGTAACTCGGGACCTACAACTCAGGTCCCAGCTCTTCAGCAGGACACTTGCATACCATTCAGCTCAGGTTAGTGCTAGCCAGGGAACTGCACTGGCCATGATAATGCAGGTAGGCAGGTGAAATTCTGTGTACTTTGCCACATGGAGCAGCAGACCACTTCTCACTTTCAGCTCTGAAAATCTCTCAACAGAGATGAACACCATCAGTCTGCTTCCTGCTTCCTATCACCTGAGTGTGGCTGTGGGACATGAAAGCCACCTTCCATCCTGGCTAAAAGTAACAAATTTTAAATTATATGTACTTAGTGATAATTGAGAGAAGGAAAAACCACCACCCAAGCATGTAACTGTGTATAGGCTGGGACACCGAGGGACAGGAGGCATCTCCAAGGAAGGTGATGGTTAGTATAAGGGTGGGAGGCTGATCTGACAGTGAAGTGGCCGAACAGCCCCAGGAGCTCTCAGAGAAGATATGAGAGAAGAACCAGAGACCACCAGGGGAGAGTTAGTGGGATCATTCTGGGCAAGAAAAAGCAAAGGCCTCGCAGACAGAAACATACCCATTGCCATGTGCAAGGAAATTGTCTCCCACTGCTTGTTTTCATCATCTTGTTTGCAGCTGTGCTGGGAAAGCAGCAGTACGGACATTCTTTGTAAACAGACACACATAGCACCCACTTCTTCACCAGTGAAAATAACCCTGCAGACACTTTGCTAACTAGTCAGGTCTGAAAGGAACAGAAATATCACTACTAAATTAAGCTCAGAAGGAAGTGGAGGGAAACTCCAATAAGCCAAGTCCAGCTCAACTCTGCTTAGCACTTTCTTTCTGAAGAAAAAATAGTCAGTGCCACTTTCTCCATTCTCAACCACCAAGAATGTCAGGTGAGCACTTTGCTGCTTTAAAGAATGCAAACCATAAAGCAGGCAAACACTTTTGCACAAATACTTGCATAAGGCAATTAGCCAGTCCTTCCATTAAGCCATGACAAGGACAAGGGTGCCTCCTGCACTTTGACTTAGGATGAGAAAGCCCGGCAGCACCTTGTAAATCCCGATACTGCTGACAGCCAAAATCAGCAGCAGCTCATTCTCCTGGGAAAAAGATTTGTGACAAAGGTGCTGAGCTCTCCTTACCCATATGCTTTCTGTTCTCACTACATCTATTCCTTCACCTGCTTTCTGTTCATCTCTGTCACAAAATTCATGTGTGAGAGCCCAGAGCTGAGAAGGATTTTCCTTTTCCTTTCTCCACTTCCCCCCTCCTCCAAGAGAAGGCACTTTTAAGTGTTTCAGCATCTCCTCAAACAGGGCTTTCCTCCAGTTCCTGGCCTTCCCTTGCTGTCCCTCCCTTTTCCTCTGGATGAATTATAGAGTGCCAAGTGTCCTCACAGCCACGTCTGCCCCAGACCAGTGTTGCAATGTGCAAAGAGATGCACGGCAGAGAGAGAAAAGTGCAGAAAGAGAGAGAAAAGTGCAGAAAGAGAGAGAAAAGGAATTACCGGGTATTAAAAATTGCTGACCCCTTATAATTGTTAATGCTGAAAGAGGACTTTTTTTTCATGTGGGAGGGCTGGGCAATTTTCACAAAATTGCTGGGCTGTTTGGTGATCAGGCAGAAATTCAACTGCAATAACACATTCTCCAGTTTCCTGCCCGATTACCGAGAGGTTTGGAGGTGAAGCCACAAAGTTTGATACCTTTGATCAAACCTTTCTTGCTATTGGCAGGAGTTTTCACCGTGAGCATGATATGCCTCGTTATGGAGGTAACAACAGTAACTTTCCTCCTCCAATTTCAGAGCTGATGCCACAGTAAGCACCTGCTTATGGTTACTGGTGTTATGGAGAAATGCTTCAGAGCAACAGCCTCTCCCCAGGCTTAGTGGGAGCAGTATCAGCATAAATTACTTGGGACATTTGCTCCTTCCCTGTTTCACTTGTTGTTATCTTCTTTCTAGTTGCTAATAATAACCATCAGACTAATAAGCAGTACTACCTATCCATACATTGCAAAGAAAATCAGTGTCATTTTTAACAGAAGGGCAAAATAAAGGACAGGGCAAGGCAGGGGCTTGCCCTGCAGCACCCAGTAAACCAGTGGCATACAGTCAGATCTCTTCAGGCCTGATTCAGTAACACAACTCAGAGGAAACGCCACCTGACAATGAATGTTTCATAAGAGAGGAGAGGAGAGGAGAAGAGAGGGAGAGGGGGAGGGAGAGGGAGAGGGAGGGGGGGGGGGNATACAAATTGAAGGAGGGAGGGAGAGGGAGAGGGAGAGGGAGAGGGAGAGGAGAGAGGGCTTGGCTGGCTGAAGTGGAGAAGTGCCCTGCTGCTGTTTAATCCATTGAACAGGCAGATGCCTTGCAGGTCTCATGTTTCAGTTTTTTAAGCAAAGTGTAGTGTTGCACTGAGTCAAACTCCATCCAGAATATCTTCAAACTGCTGTAACGAAGACCTCTTTACAATGCTTATCTCACCAGCAGAGTGGCAGAAGTTGGTAACAGAAAAAAAGCAGGCCATGAATTTTCTCTCGCTTTCTGTTACATATTTTCTGGCATCACGTAATACCGTTCCATAACCTTGTGTCATATGCTGAATGCTTTTGTGTGAAAATAAAAATATGGAAACATGGGTTTTGCACAGCAGTTGATAGGAGCACTTTGTGGTCAGATATGGCTACTGTAAAGTTTATTGAATTTGAAACAGACACTGAGAGGCAAATGACTTTGCAGATGTCAGGGCAATTCAATCTGCAAGGAACCTGATCCTAAAAGCATCTACACTGCACTGGCTTTCAAACATTAGGAAATAAATAGCTAAAAACAACTGTCAGAAGTTAAATGTTCTTGCAATAAGTTAAATGCTTACTTGCAATCACAACCCTGTGGTTCACAGAAATGATTTGAGGATTTGAGTCAAGGTATGTATGTCCTGCCTAAGGATACATGAACACAACAGCAGGTAAGGCCAATGGTCCACATAGGCTGGCACTCATTCCCCAGGAGACATGTGAAGTGCTGTGGCCTAAGTTGTGGGCCCCAAGTTGGAGTTGACCTGTGAATGAGTCACAGCCTAGCAGAATGTTTTGGTTTTTTCTATTGGCTTCATGTTCCAGAGGCAGAACCTGGCCCACTTATGTCTTTGTGGCTCTGCCCTCACCCAGGTGGTCATGGTTGGGGTGGTGGGCGAGGCCAGGATTATATCAACCAGGAGCCAATCATTTGGAGGAGCTTCCTGTTGGGTGTGGCTTCTGTTGGGGCTGGTTGCATCTTGCTGAGCTCTCTTGGTGGTCCCTTTCCATGTGAAGGGCCACTGAGGGAGCCATCTCTGTCCATTGTGTCCAGCAGGTGATGCTGGCACCACAGTGGGCAGTGGAGAAGCTGGACCCACAGGAAGCCTATGCCGGGACTGTCTGGAAGAAGAGTTCTGAGGGGATGTTGCTGAGTTCAGTGCTGGCCTGTGTGATCAGGCAACTGATGGCAGCATAAAATGATGATGGCTGAACCAGCACAACAACATGACATTAGGCTTCCGGGAAAGGAAATAAAAGCAGGTTTAGTGATACTTTCCCAGAAAAACTTGGAGATTGATTAGTGCGGTCTTAGGAAGAGCAAGATATTGGGGGGATCTTATTTCTGTCTTCAACTATCTACTGGTTGATCTATGGGGAAGAAAGTGCTGGGTGCTTTACAGAGATGTACAGTGACAGGACAAGATGCAATTGGCACAAGCTGAAGAAGGAAAACTCTGGAATGATAAAAATTAGGAAGAATAGTGTCCTTCCAACCTAAATGACACTATGACCACCTAAGGAATATGCAGTTCTGATGTATCTTGTTCTTGGTTCTGATCAA
Source organism: Eurystomus gularis (assembly GCA_013400335.1). Classification (NCBI taxonomy): domain Eukaryota; kingdom Metazoa; phylum Chordata; class Aves; order Coraciiformes; family Coraciidae; genus Eurystomus; species Eurystomus gularis. The sequence continues at coordinate 68,739 of VZZY01015662.1, forward strand.
ACCTGCAGAGATCAGTCACTCAGTCTAGGTTTAGCTGAATTGTCCAATTTAAAAAGTGAAACAGTGTTTAGATCAGGATGCCACCAGCCTCCGACTCCATCCTTAATACACCATGTGACTGTGGCCATGTCTGGGAATGCTGCTAATGCAACAGATTTCACCCTAGCAAGATATTTTTCACCTCCCTGGGATGCTGAGAAGTTTAGCAATGGCTGTTTTGAGGTTTTTCTGAGACAATGGCCAAAAGAACATTATTATTTAGGGTGACTATATTTCTATTATAAAAACTTGGGGCATTTTAAGTGTCACTACTTCTCATTATTGCAAAACAGTCTAAATGCCCTTTTTATGCTGTTCTGGAAATGTCAGCTTTTATTTATGCCTCAACATGTATATATTTCTCAGAGCAAGGACATGGGGTTTTATTTTGCCAAGTAACACCACATTCTGATGAGGTTCATTAACACAACTGATTGAAAAAGGCTATCTCTCTCCCTGTGGTAAATGTCATTATTTTGACATTCAGATTACAGCCTCCAGTAGGGCCAAAGAGAGAGAGGAAAAAAGATACTTAAACTATTACTGGATGCAAATAATATAAAAATGTTATTTTGTTTGTTTGTAAATCCTACAGTGCACGATGACATTCGGGAAAAGGGAGACTGACTGGGCAAGGGCCTGAGGTTTAGATTTCCTAGAAAGTACCAAAGGAGCTCTTTAAAAAGCAGCCATTCATCTTCACTTAAAAACAAAACAAAACACAAATTTCAGGACAGCAAACTAAATTTTCACTTAGACCCAGTGAATATGCTCCAAATTTCCTTCACCCACGAACCCATTTTCAAGCAGAAGATGGGATGAGACCAGAACCTCAGTGAAGCAGTGGAGCGGACGGGGTGTGGGTGCACTTTCACACATCTGTCTTTGCCCTTCACTAATGGGGATGCTGGGTGCACCTTTCTGAACCCCCTGATGTTTGGCTCAGTTCAGAGCTGTATCCTGAACAAATATTTAAGTGTTGTTACAAAAATTGAACAGTGATTATGTTGAAATAGATTAATGGCAAAACACTGAGTGAGCCAGGTTTTCTAAAGGAAGCTGCTGAACAATTAGAAAAAGTAAGTTTTGTCTCACAAGAACAGAGCCAGAGCGAGAGGACTGCAGTGTATTAAGTGCAGTTTGCAATACTTTGCTTTTCACGTGTTCATTTCTAACTATTTTCTCCCAGCTTAAAATTTCTTGTAAACTGAATCAGAGTACTGACATGAAAAGCTTGGGAGTTTATTACCTCGATGTAGCGATAGTGTTCCTGCTCAGGAAGTCCAAATCAGGAAGTCTTAGTTTTAAGCCAGAAAATGTCCTTGGAAGGTAAGGTTGTAATAATTCTAGAGGACTCGTTCATAGTTTCATAGCATGAAAACATCCTGCCATTACGTAGAAAGCAAGGCTCCACATCAGCAGTTTATTCCCAAGTTACTCTCTTCTGATCTGCCTCAGAGCCAAGCCTCAGATTTAACATTCAAACCTTGAATCCCGTGTTACAAGATAAAACAAAGTCCCCAATGTCCCCCTCTGTCCTCCAGCTAAATAAAATCAAATTATTTCAGGCAGAGAAGTCATGAACAAGCCAAACACAGCAGGGCCATAATATGCAGCCTGACATTGTTGGCTCTAATGAAACAAACAATGCACATTCATTTTGACAAACATCTGAAGAGCTGCACTGCACAAAAAGAAGGGTCCAGGGGCCAATATTCATTCCCAGGGCAAGTACGTTGGATTTGGTGGAGTTACTCAATAGGTTTGCATGAGCCCTTGTGCTTCTCTGACTTCCAGCAATATCCAAGCACATCTGAATCACATTCTTTTGCTAATCATTTCCTCTCCCCCTGTACAAGAGCAGCCCTAATGAAACGAGCAGCAAAAAGATCATGCTTTGTTATCTTTTCTGCCCGCTCCAATATTTCAAGCACTTTGGGGCCTTGCTAGTCCCCTTGAACAGCAGCCATTTCTTGGTTTATTCGGCATAAATTATACAATTATGTTTCATATCATCACAAGGCATCCGCAAATGAATAGCAGACACCCCTTTGCACTCAGCCTGTTTAAACAGGATGCCGACAGAGGAAAGAATGTGTAATACAATGAGTGCATGCTATTTCCAGTGGCAAGAGCCCTTTTACACCTGCACAAATAGAGCCAGGCCTGGCTGGTTGTGGAGGCATTGTCTCTTCCAGTTACATGCCCAGCTGTTACATCAACCGTTGTTTTCTTTATGGTTTGGCATGCTGGCTTGCCTTTCACTTCTACTTAAAATGCTACCTGAGTGATTATCTTTGAGAAAAGACAGAAAAGTACCAATAGAAAATAACAATAATATTGCAAAGACATTGCTGGAGCTCCTCAGTACAGCAGAGAGAAGTTTCACTGAATAAACATGCTGCTGAACCTGACCCTTAGGCTGCCAGAGATGTGAAAAGCAACTTGTTTCAGTTCCTCCACTGGCTATTGTGAAATTTGCTATAAATGGTTCCAGTGTCGATAGACTTCAGATTTCACTGACCACTTTGGGTCTGAGCTCTGGCTGAACATTTCTGTTCATAGTTCAGGTGGAAGCCATAATCTTCAGTGTTCATCCAGGGTCACTTTTGAGGCACTCTCCCTCCTCACATTAGCTACCTAGAAAGCTTCAATCACTCTTTTCTTTCCCTCTGATGGGATCTGGCCCAGATGTTGCAAATAGTGATGTGGTAGAGCCCAGGAATTCAGATGGATTACCTCGGACATTGAAAGACTTTTCAAGCCTAGCCTAGTTGCTAAGCTTATATTCAGGCTTCCTGATCTGGTCCTTAAAATGGACATGGGTGCCTGCTGTTTTTCAAATGAACGACTCAACAAGTCCTGCTTCCAGACTTAATCCTTGGTAGAAAGCTCTCCAGAAATATTGAGGAATCTTAATCTATCTTGGGTATCAGAGGTGATTGCTCAAACCTAGCCACAGAGATAAAAGGTTTTGTCTGCAACTTGTCATGAATACACCAAGGGAGTAAAAAAAAATGTAGAAGACACATGAATTCTCCGGACACTGCAGTATGGATGGGTGAAATGCCCCATCATCAGCTGTCAGATGCCATTGGATGATCAGAAGACTCTGATATTTAAAACAGACCTTTAAACCAGATGCAGTGTTAGATTAAAAACTATAAACCTGTTTAATTGTTTGGCACTAGGCAAGGGATGGTTTGTTTAATTAGAAGGTCTTTGGCAACATGTTAGATTGTAAAATGTTTGACAATATGCCAGTCAGGCCCTTGAAGCAATAACAGCAACATAGGACTTGTGCATGTTGTACAATTTGTGCCACATGTGGGGTATATGCCTTACAATGGAACCACTTTGAAGTGGATTTAATGGTGGTGGAATGCGCTGGTGGAACAATGCTATTGTTTTGCAAAACAGCTACTGCCTGAGCAAAGTCAGTGAAGGATTTCTCCAGGCCCTATGCAGGCTTTGGTCCTCAGGCTGTCCTGTTCTACCCTCTGCACTAGAGTGCTTGGCCCTGAACACACTGGGAACCTATGGATCATTTTTATTAATTCCAGAATTTATCACTCCTTGGTTAATGACTTAAGGCACCTCTCTTAAATCAGGCTTTTAATGGCCTACTCTCATCTGGTCAAAAAGGTGGACAGAAAAAAGACATTAAGATAGAATGCTGCTCCTATAGTGCATTAGCTTTTCTGTGACTGGCTGTGAAGGACGAGATACTAAAATGGACAACATGAAACCCCCCAAGATAAATATTAGCAAGCCATCCACATGCAGACATTCCTGCTCATATTACCATGTTTCCTGCATGTGTTTTAAAAAGTGAATGTTTAGCGGACATGAGCACAGTTCTTTGCCTTTTTCAGAGGGGTAAGCTGGCTTCATTGTGTTGAACAGGTTGATACAAAAATAAACAGATGACAACTCAGTAATTTCACTGATTGGAAATGTGAAGGGAGCAGGTCCTTTGGGGTTATATCAGGTAACCCAGCTTCCAGTTAGAGCAGCTTTTCCCTGTGGTTTCCTCCTGGCCCATCTAATTGTGTTCTAGCAGAGAAAGAAAATGGGAATAATGGAAAATACATGAGCAGAGCTGCTCGAAAAACATCAGTGCATAGTTTCATGTTAGAAATAGGCAAATTTGAATCCAGCTTGGCTCAGCAAAGCATTCTGATACTAACAACTACATTTTTGGCATGAGAGGAATGACAACTAATCATTTTGATTTCTTTCCTTTTGTTTTCAATGCTAAAATGTTATAAAATGTTTTATGGTAGTGATAATGTTCTGATTTGCTGTTTGAACGTATAGTACACATCAGTTATTACAGTACATTAATGTATCCACCCTTTCATACTTCACATTATTTTTCAGCATTGAATGGAACATATCCTCGTGAAGTTGATTCTCAGTAAAGACATTTCAAAATATTGGAATTCTTTGCAGGCTAGAAATTTTGAGGGTTTGGCCAGTTTTCATTAAGAGCATATAGGAGCAAACTTCCTAAATCTTCAAAATGTAAATATGTGGATCAATTTCAATTTGTTTTTTATTTGATACCATGCACTTCAGTAATTATTTATTTTAATATTATTCGCTGACACTGTGAGTTTTTTGCTCAGTAAGCTGATAAACTCAGGATATTTGATTTCTATTCCTGATCGTTACCCATTGTGCTGTCAGCAAGTCACTTCAATTTTCTGTGCTTAAGTTCTCTACCAGGAAAATCATAAAGCCTGTTATAGAGCTAAAGACCTTGAGAGACGTTACCAACCATATCTTCTTTCATCCTGCTTTTAAAGCCCTACAGTGTCAGAGACTCCAAACCCTTCCCAGGCAATCTATCCCTGTGGGTTTTTTCCTTGCACTTAAAAAGTTTTTCCTCCTGTCTAACCCAAACCACCACTACTGCAATTTAAACCCATTACTTCTTGCCTTATCCCTAGCGGATATCGAAAAGAGTTCATTACCTCCTTCTTTGTGGCAGTCTTTAACATATTTGAAGACTGTTATCACGACTGTCTCACAGTTGTCTTTTTTCTAGACTAAACAATCTAAGTTCTGTCAATCTCTTCCACAGAAGTTCTATTTTCAGTACTTCTCATCATCATTGTCATTTTCCGCTGGATTATCTTTAATGTAGCCACCATTACACTGTCTTCTTTCTGCCTCCTTCTTGGTTTTATCTTTGTAGCTGGAATTATTTTTCTCCAGGTGCACATGTACCGCCTGGCACAATTCAGATTTAGGTGATGTGCCATCGCTGCTGCCCCCCTATTAAATAACAACAGCATGCCATGAACCAGACCACCAGAAGTTACTGACATAGCATCAACGCAACCATAGACATGAGGGTTTTACACTGAAATATGGAAAGATTAAGTAATAACAGTCAGCTCAAGTTGACCATTGGCATGAAAGGTTCTTTGCTTTTTTCTTTTCTTTTTTCTTTTTTCTTTTTTCTTTTCTTTTCTTTTCTTTTCTTTTCTTTTCTTTTCTTTTCTTTTCTTTTCTTTTCTTTTCTTTTCTTTTCTTTTCTTTTCTTTTCTATTTTCTTTTCTTTTCTTTTCTTTTCCTTCTTTTCTCCTCTTCTCTTCTCTTCTCTTCTCTTCTCTTCTCTTCTCTTCTCTTCTCTTCTCTTCTCTTCTCTTCTCTTCTCTTCTCTTCTCTTCTCTTCTCTTCTCTTCTCTTCTCTTCTCTTCTCTTCTCTTCTCTTCTCTTCTCTTCTCTTCTCTTCTCTTCTCTTCTCTTCTCTTCTCTTCTCTTCTCTTCTCTTCTCTTCTCTTCTCTTCTCTTCTCTTCTCTTCTCTTCTCTTCTCTTCTCTTCTCTTCTCTTCTCTTCTCTTCTCTTCTCTTCTCTTCTCTTCTCTTCTCTTCTCTTCTCTTCTCTTCTCTTCTCTTCTCTTCTCTTCTCTTCTCTTCTCTTCTCTTCTCTTCTCTTCTCTTCTCTTCTCTTCTCTTCTCTTCTCTTCTCTTCTCTTCTCTTCTCTTCTCTTCTCTTCTCTTCTCTTCTCTTCTCTTCTCTTCTCTTCTCTTCTCTTCTCTTCTCTTCTCTTCTCTTCTCTTCTCTTCTCTTCTCTTCTCTTCTCTTCTCTTCTCTTCTCTTCTCTTCTCTTCTCTTCTCTTCTCTTCTCTTCTCTTCTCTTCTCTTCTCTTCTCTTCTCTTCTCTTCTCTTCTCTTCTCTTCTTTTTTCTCTTTTCTTCTCTTTTTCTGTTTTTTTTACTTCTTTTCAAATAAGAATTCTAGTGCAAAAATGTTATAATGAGGTCTATAAGCAAAATATCACTGGGCTGTAAGAAACTTCTTTTGGTTCCTTTGAAAAAATATTAGGGGGCACAGTTTTCTTGTCAGGTCAAAACAGATTTTGACATTATTAAAATTGACTGAAAATCTGCAATTGTTGGGAAAAAAAAGGATGCCTGACAAGTGCCATATGAAAACTATATAACTATTTTTCATATAACTATATGAAAACCACCAACCATGCCTTTAATTTGTGGCATGAATGCTATTTCCATCTGGGTCATTAGTAAACATTACAGCAATACAAAACTTCAAACTACTCTGATCCAGTACCATAAGCAACAAACTTTACCACATCTATTATATTCCTAAATATAGTCCCCAGAGTCACCATGAAGTGACAGAACTAACACACCAAGGGTGACTAACATTTATGGTGTTCCTCTGTACATAACACCACACGGTGTCTATTATGTTAATCTGGGCTGCTTTTTCATGTCACATAGATCTCTGAATAAATACAACTTAAAAGGGATGATAATTATTTCTGCATAAGTCTTAGGAGGGAGATTTGAAGGAAGGATGTAAATACGTATTCCTACATTTATTTCTTGGAAAGCTGTCTTGGCTATAAACTGTCCCAGGCTGTAAATTCTCCTCTGAAAGTTAGTCACAGACATATCTCAGATGGGTTCAGAGTGCACTTTTATTTCAGATAAGCTATATATGCTTCAGAGACTTATCTGGCTCTCCCCTGAAGGTCTTCACTTTGCAAAGCTGAGCTAGAAGCATCCCAACAAAAAAGCTTCTATACCTGATTTGTTTCTATTTTTCCTTGCACTGAAATTAGAACAGTGTTTCAGATGACTCCCCCAGTGCACTCTCTTGCTGGCCCTGATCAGAAATAAGAAATGCAATAGAGAGCAAAATCGAGCCACTGTGTATTAGAAGGGCACACATGGAGTTATGGGCAAAGTATTGCAGTGGATCCGGTTTAGTTAAACCCAAGTGACTGGAGTCCATCCAGGAGAAACTTGATTTAAGTCTCTATGTGCAGAAGATCATACACAGCTGGGTGACTGTGACAATTTCTGCATTTTCTTGCCCCTCCACCACTCTGCAGGGCATGCTGACAGCAAAGGAGATGCTGCCCTTTCTTTATTTTTTAATAAAGATAAAATATTGCCTAGTTCGCTTTTTCTACTGACTACTGTATTTCAAACAAGGCCAGAGCACTGGTATGGCCAGGGCAGGGTACAGCAAGCTATGGGCAGTCGCTACCCTTCACTGCTGTGCTCATGCAGGCATTGAGCCCTCGAGCACAAACCAGGCAGTTGCAGGGTAAGCAGTCCTGCAGCTAAGCCTCTTGCTTTGCTGGGTATGACTCTTCTAAACAGAAGTCTTCCTTGTTTATACTAAAAATAAATCCTGTTGTAAAAGAGCATCCCAGGCCTTGGGAAAAAGCCAAACAAACAAACCAACTCAGCCCTTTAAATTTTTTTCTGAAGAAAATTGCAATCAATTGCAATACTGCCTGGGAGTGTCCTTTTGCAGCTGGCAGCCTTCTGCACTGTACCTGCTGCACCAAAACCTCCTTTTTCCAAGTTGATCTCAGCTGCAGGTTGATTGAAAAATCACCTCCTTTCATTTCTGGATGTAACTGGAAACCTCAATGATAAAAAGCAGGTTGAATCCTTGAGTTGGCATCTAAATTGGTCCTCCTTCCAGGGATCCAGTCTCAGAGATCATCTCTGATGAGCCTTCTCATTAGAGCCAGCTGGTTAGAGAAGGAGCTATGGAAATTTCACTGACATTCATATTATTATCATCACTGTTTAACATTCACAAGAGCTTGGGACCTTTTGCAGATCCCACCCTCCTAGTGAGTACAAAATACATTAAAAAAATCATGGTCCCATAGAGCTTGTTGTCTAGTTGGCAGAAAAAAGCCCATCCCTGAAGCCACAGAAGAGGACGGTTGTAATTTTGAGACAGAGATGGGAGGGGGGGTGTTTCTTGCAATAAAACACTGGTGATGGGAAATACTGGACCTGTAAATACAGCACTGACTAGGTTAAATACATAGTTTTAGCCTTTAGTTTGGACATCTTCATGTCCCACAGACCCATATGTTTTCTTGGTGGCCAGGACTCGGTTCTTTTTATCAAAGAGGACCAATTGAGCCAAATGCCATGTAAAGACAGAAATCTTTCCCTGGCATCTCCCATCAGTTCTGCCCTTCTCCTTTGGATCATCCTTCTCCTCCAGCACATGTAAGGGGCATCTTACATGTGCAAGGGGCAATTCAACTTAAGTCAAGAGGAGAGGGATAGTCATTTTCAGTCCATCCATCCCAGTGTCAGAGGAGACCTCTCCTTCCTCACAGCTCCTGAAGGGTTTCTGGTAATCAGAGAGACCTTGTGCTTTTCCTCCTGGCATCAGCAACTTTCCCCTTTTATCACATTTGCTGCTGACTCCTTCCAGTCTGCTGCTCCTTACAGCTGTCTGCCAAAACCAATATTCTCACAGCTGCCAGAGGCAGCTTAGACTGGCACATCATAAAAGGCAGCAAGGGCCACATTTCCAGATTAAAATAAACCCAGCCACTTCAGCACCTTCTGACAATGTGTTTGACATGCCTATGCCCTGCCCTCACTCCTTGGCTCTGACAAGACACAGACATGGCCATGGCAACTCACGTAGGCATCTTACTCCTTCTCCATATGCCCACCAGGAGTTGCCCATAGAAAGACACAGCGCCACAGACCTAACCCTACCCCTCCCTTATACCCACCTTCTTTCCTTGGGATTACAGAGGATTGTGGTTGAATACCAGACTGACCTTGTTGCCTTTGGGAGGATTTAACTCTTAGCTTTGCCATGATTAGGTGCATCTACGGTTAACTTATTTATTGCTATGTCCTGATACTGGTGGGAATAGGAAGAGACCTTGACCATTACAATACAATACATCTTGTTTTGGAAGGAGGTCAACCTCTGTGTCCATCCACAACTTGCAACAAAAGAGAAGAGCATCTCTACAGCCAGCGCTACATTCCTCTTTTCTGAGAAAAAATGATGAAACTGGCACAGCAGTCAGCAATTCCAGAAGACAGGAATTCCTAACCCAGGTGGTCCTTTCCCATTTGCTGTTCCAAAGAAAACTTTGGCTCACGAACAATGTCTAACAGGAAAGAAACTCAGTGCAAAACAAAAAGAGTAAGCCCTGGGCAGAACAGGATAAACAGTGCCTGAACTTTCTGCCTTGGGTAGAAAATACACTCACAGGCTTTGAAGGCATAAGGCCTCTTTGCGGTTTTACTTAAGTCAGTTGGTAAAGTCATTTGAAATTATCTGGGGAAAGGTCCCAGGGCATGTGTTTATGGGTCACTGAGGGTGAAAACTCTTAATCTCAGTTATAGGATAGCAACAAGTGTTTACTGAAAACTTATCTTGCAAGGACACAAACTCCCACATGTCCCTCCTTAACATGCTAATAAAATGAGGGCACATGGTGTGGCACACTAACCCCTTTTAAGGATCAACAGTGATCTAGGGTCTGTCTTTATCTGTTCCTACTTCTGACACAACGAAGCAGGGACAGTGTTTTGGGGCAAATGCTAAACTGCCTTACTGCTTATTTTCTAAGATTCCTACCCTATCACTGCTCTTCCCTTTGGCTCCCCATGGTTTAAGGGTTGTCATGCACTGGGCCAAGCTGTCTGGGGAGGTGGCTGAACCACTATCCTTGCTGAGATTTTGAGGATGTGAAGATGTGGGGACAGGGGGACAGGGTTAGGTGGTGGATGTGGTAGTGTTGGGGTAATGGTTGGAGTCGATGATCTTTTTGTTGGGGTCTTTTCCAACCAGAGTAATACTGTGATACTGTGAAATGAGTCAACAAGTTCACTGCATCCCCTCCTGCCACCTGCCTTCACGCCACGCTAGGATGCTTTAGACACACAAGTTGGTTTGTAGGCTCAGTGAAACTTTGCAGCCACCAAGAAGCATTGTACGACCTTTAGACTGCTACCATCAGGAGGCTGGCATCAGTGCTGCTATGAAAATCACTGGGCATTTCCCATCACAATTCTCACTAGCCAGTTGCTGTTGATCTTGCCAGACATTCATTATTTGAAGTGAAGTCATTCTTTCTTCGTACTCCTTGTGAATCCCTTCTTTTGAAACAAAGGCTTGAAATCTGGCTGGAAAATGTCTTTAGGTGTAGCCTTTTATTGTCTTATGAAAATCCACCTAAATTTGATACAGTGAAATTAAAGATTATGCCACATCTGGAGGCAGAAGCTGTTGCTGTTTAACCTAGTACTGTTGATACATCATATTTAAAGATTTTTGTATCAGCTGCAATTAGTGGATCTAATCAAGAACCTTTCCAGGTCTCTCTCATTCCACCTCTCCCTGGAACTCTTCATTTCTTGAAAAATCTCTGGGGATAAAGAGCTGTTCCCTGCCTCTTCTGGGGGTGAGAAATACATCTTCTGCTGGGTACTCATCCATTCATATCATCTTTATAAAATGATGGTGGGAAAGACCCAGTTATATTAGTGGAGTTAAAATAGTTCAAAGAAATACATTGTTAGATGCATCTGCCTTAGTCACAGTTGTAAAAACAATGAGATGAGTCTCTCTAGAGGTGCCTGTGTCCCTATACTGAGCTGAGAAGGAGCTCAAAGGTTGCTTAGATTGGATGTCTAAGTTTTGCATGGGCAAAGTCAGTGCCACAGTGAAAGAAAAGGCCCTCATAAATCTCAACTATGGAAGCTGAGAATATTACACCTTTCAATCCATCAGCTGCCACTCGTATGCTTCATTAACAAACAACTTTCTATAATTTTTTTAACTTCTTGAAGCTGTTTCTTAATTTATGAGTGAAAAATTTTCCCATGAGAAGGCAGGGCATCACCTCATTGAAAAGTCTTCCCTAGGAAATAGTTGATTTTTCAAGGATTTTTTGCCAAGAGAATGAAGATAAAATATTTCCCATCAGCGCTGCACTCTGTATCAGTCAGGGTGTTCCTCATGGAAGTTACAGCTCTGAGTTTGTCATGACCTTGTTTTCTCCTCAGCTGAACATTATCTCAAAAAAAAAAAATTTGGAGGGCAAGCAGTTAGTCAAATGGCATGTCTGGGTTCCTTATCTAGTCAGTACAGAGAGTACAGTATCTCCAAATATCCAGTGATCTATTGTATCTGAGCTGTGGTGTTCAGGATGAAATGGCTTGCACTCTAAGCAGGCTCATCCCTCTCTTTTACTCTTTTAGAAGACTACTTTTAGACAACTGCAGTTATAAGAAATGAATGTGAGCCTCCTATGACTGAAGTGTTCCTGCACCTCCTTATATTTGGATTAGAACTAACTGAAATCTGATAACACCTTTCATTCCACTGAGGGAAAAATTGGTACTCTCCTCTTCCTCTCCGACATGGGATAAAACAAGAATGCGAATTTCCCATGAGTCGGATATTTTTTCCCACCCATTGCTATTTTTTATGCTGTGATACTATATGTGGAGTTGTACAAGAATGAAAGCTTGCCAAAAATATCAGTTCTTCCTAACCAGCATGACAGATACAATATATGCAATACAGATGGAAGACGGCACAGTGCAGACACTTTTATAGCATGAAGATTCTCAGCACTGTCAAAAGCAGAGTGTAAAAACAATAGGCCTGACTTTCCTCCCATCTGTCCTGGTGTAAATCAGATATAAATCCAGGGGAGCTGCACCTCTATAAAAACAAGAAGTGAGAAGAACTAAGAACTGGACCCATTTCACCTTCTAATCCCTGCAATAATTCAAGTTAACACCACGTTATAGACCAACTTTTATGAAAGGCAAGATGAGAAATGGGTTTCAGTTTTATGTGGAAATTGAAGGTTTGCATAAATTCCTGTCCTCCCCTTTTTATATGCTTACAGCTTCTGAGACTTAGCAAATCTAAGTTACAAAACTAGCTATTCTTTCAGAAAAAGCTGTATCACCTTCACAACAAAACGTAACCTAATCACTGCTGTCCAGGTTCCTTCCTGACTCCTGTTTCTCCTTCACCCTTGAAACTACAGAAAAATCTTCATGATCCTCAGCCTGTTACAGTTCTTAACCTACCAGAAGTAAGATGTCAAATTGACACAAGAGCAACATGAAAACAGATGACTGAGAAGGGGAGGAATAGACATCTGTAAAATCATGACTGGCCTCCAGAAGATGAAAACAGAATAATTACTCACCCTCTTGCAACACAAGAACAGGAAAGAATAAAACAAACTGGAAAGTTGAAGACAAAGTAGAAAAAAAATAATAATTGTGGTTCTTCATAGAGCATGTAGTTAAGCTGTGGAAATGCTTGCCACAGGAGACTGTGGAAAGTAAAGGTTTATAAGATCTCAAAAAGGGTCTTTTTGGGAAAAAGCCCAAAACTATCAAGAAATGTTAAACAGTCCAACACTGGAAGTCACCTGAACCATATCATGCCAAAGCTTTAGAGGTATTCTGTGGAAATATCCCTACGCAGGCTCCCTACAGTCAATGTAGGCTGCCTATGAACAGAGAGATGGACCTTTGGCCTGCCTGCACATGGTTGTTCTTATGTCAATGCATGGGATGCAACCTGCTGGGGCAATGTCTGCATGTTTTGATCTGGGAACGGGTATGACTGTAGAATCCACATATTCTTCCAGAAACGACTGTTGACTTGTGTTCATCCCCAGATGTCTGGCATTGCTTGTTGCCTACTCGTCAAGCCAGTTGTAGGAGAGCTGGCTGAGTCTCAGGTTCACATGGTAGCTTCCTTCCTTCCTATTGATCCTGTCAGTCCCACATCCTGCTCTCAGCTGCAGAATAACTCAAAATCCTTTGACAATCCTTCAAGGCTGTGGTCCAGAACCCCACCATTTAATTTTCACACTATCCAAGCTATTTAAATCATGGATAAAGAAAGAACAAAGTGAAATTTGCTCTCTGAGCCCAGCTGCACACATAATAGAGGGTTTTTACAGCCTAACCCCAATGGGGCATTGTAAGCCCTGGTTGACTCAAGAAGCCAGAAGATATTCTCCACAGGAAAGTGCAATTCCGGTATACACTCCATCTGGATCAATGCAGAAGGAAACCAGGCAGATGACAAGAAATATGTGGGACATAGCTAGAGGATGAAGGCATAAAAACTGGCCCAAGCAAGACCGCAGCAAATTTCCCAGTAATATAACATTATCAAAATGAAATCCTTCTTGAAAGAGAGTAGAACATAGGACTGGAGAGCATAAGGGTCTGTGCATGCTGGGGAAACAGCCAGATGACTGACTTCCCAATGCCTGAAATCAGACATCTGTTAAGGATTGGATGTGACAAGCTCTTTGCAGAGAGTTAATGAGGTCACTAGAAATGGCACAACACAATAAATTTAATGAGGCAATAAAAATAATTAGAAATGGCCTGGCTTGTAAGAGTTTGGATCTGAACTTCCTCACAGTTAAGGGCTGTTTGGATTGAAGGCTTTTGGCTTGGCCCATTACAAAGGGAGAAGTGAGGAAGTAAGCTGGAATTCATATCTATTCTCTGCCTTTTGCATGGTTGGGTGTTTTCAGGACAGTGTTTAGCCTGTTCCTATTTCTCTATTTTCATGAAACACCAAAGTCATATTACACATGCAACAGCTATGGTGATTCAGTCTGTTTAAAGTAACAGGTACTTAGACCTGAAGTCTGACTGAAGACCAAAACATGCTGAACAGTTAGCTGGGAAGAAAAGATGGGAGGCTAAGAACCATCCAGTCTCGAATCCTCTAAAATTGGGATTTAGCTATGTAAAATGTACACAGTAAAATCCACTGTGTAATTCACCTGCTCTTCAGTAGGCAGGCTGAATTCTCCACTCCACACTTCAGCCTACTGAAAGTGTCCATGTTATGCATGTGGCACAGCCTTCACTTAACAATCAGTTTCAAAGCATTGATCCATTCAGAGCCTGTGCTCCATATTTCAGGTATTGGCACAACCCACCTCACGCTGCATCTGAAATACGGGCTTCCTTGCGTGCCTGATCAAGGCTTAGAGGCCTAGGTTCCCAAGGAAAGAAAGCAGCTTCCAGGTTTTAGTGATTTTGTTGAACCAAGTAGATAAAAATAAATCGTTAACACCTCAGTGCAATGACTTTGGGCCCTGCTGTTGATAAAAAAGAACATCACAAGTCCAAAATCAACTAAGACCAATGCTGCAAATCCAAAACCAACTGAAGCCAATGGGAGCCCTTTCATACTTAAAGGTGCTGCGTGTCAAAATCTGAAATATGCAATGGAGACATCTTCACACTTGTACACAAATCAGACTTGTCTCAGGCAATAACACACTCTTCACTCAGCTGCCTTGTTTCCTTTTACTTACTTTACTTCTATTGTTGTCACTTTTTGACTGTTTAATCCCACAGCATCAACCCTACCAATGTCTGCTCTCACATTCACAAATAAATGCCTGCCCTGGCAGCAACAGTGGAATGCATGGCTTGATGTTGAATTCAAACAGAGATGGTAAGCTATGCTATAAGATCTGTCAGCATCAGGGGAAGCAAAGGAAGAGCTCCATTGCCTCTGTAGGCTGGCAGGACTCTGCCAGTCTGACCAAAAGGGTACAACTTCAGCAACTCGAGCCAGTGTTCTGAAGATTTAAAATTAAGCACCAGCTATCTTAAGCAGGGGACCTGTTATATCATTGAATGAAGCACTTTTTCTCATGAGTGGAACACATGTTTATTTTGTCACATCATTTTAAAATCTCCAGTAATGGTGTAAGATTTTTATCTCCAACCTTTTTTTCACGTTGGGTTTTCGACAAGGTAAATGAAAAAGCCATCTTACTTGGCTGAGCTACAGAGCATAACTTCAAGGGCATTCTTTCATTTCCAATCTTCTGTTGCTTTTGACATAAATCTTGGGAGCTGGACTACTTAGAAAGCAGCAGGACACCCCAGTCAACATTTCCTATTCTTTCCTTTCAAAATATTCTTGTTTTCATTATAAGGTACTCTCAGAAAGGGGAAGGGTTTATTAATTTTTTTTTTTCTGCAATGCTACAAATATGAGGAGATCAAGAGCAAAACCCATGTCAGACAAAATCTGTAGCCACTAAAAGTGATCCATTGAGTTGTGCTATATTTTGCATATGTGTGTATTTAACCTCCCTATTGCTACAGGATTTTTTTGTTACTATTTCTTCCCTCTCTTCCAAGTGCTGATGGAGTTTTAAGATTCCAAGGCTAAGATATTTTAAACTTTGGTATTAACTGTATGTTTCCTCTGGGATATCCTAGGTAAACTAAATGCTGATTTTCTTGGCATGCTCTGCTAAGATTTTATTGGTATCAACATTTTCTATGTCTCAGGTCACATGGCAGCAAAGTTCCTCCTGAAAGTTCAACAAAACCCACACTAAGAAAAAGACATTCTCCTCTCATTTTAAGCCATTATAAATTAGACTCTAGGCATGTGGGAAATTAGGGGAATTATTACAAGGTGTTTATCTGTGTACAAGAACCAAACATGGGAAGGTATGGCCCAGGACTCCAGAGGTCACGGTGTTAGAGAGAAACAAAATATAGAAAAAACATACCCTATTTAAAGAAATATTTGTCTGCACACACAGATAAGCCTATGTGTGTGAATATATGCACATACCATCCAAAAGACGACCAAAAAGTACTGAAGTGAAAACTCTTCAGAAAGAGTATGACAGAGAGATCTGACGTGTCACTCTTTTATCATGTTCCCAGGCTGCTTTATCTGCAGCTGTAATACCAGACTACAAAAGGCAATTTTGAATGTAGTGTCTATTTTGAGCACATGCATGTACACGTAAACGTTAGGAAATTCTCAAAGTTTGACAGATGAACGTCTGAGAAGACCTACCTACCCTTCAGTAAGATGTCATACAGGTTCTCACAATTGTCATCACTGGGCTTTCCAGGCCCTTTGTGATTTTTGCAGCCAATACTTGCGTTGCTATGTTTGGTGGAGTTTATAGTACCATATGCTCTCGTGTCATGCATCAAATTAAAGGCATAACTGCTACCAAGCACCCGTGTGCATGTGGCATCTGGGGTTCAGAAAGGGAAAGAGGGAAATCCAACCACAATCCACCACAGTTGGGAGCTGCCTGTGGGAGGCAAGGCTGGGGACTGAATTCAGGTATAAATCTGTTCCAAGCTAGGTGGGAATTCTCATTCCTTTTACACTGTTTGAATCACTCAGTAAGAATATTTCACAGGATTATATTGTTTAAGAGTAATTAGAGATACTTTTTTAAAAACCAAAATCCACCATTCCCCTAAACATAATCAAAGCATCTTAAGTATGAAAATGCAGGTAATTAATGGGAATTTATTTGACTATGTAAACAATCCTACTTGGAATAGATTTTCAATTTTGAGGCTGGACTATAAATACTTTACACACAACTTTCCGTATAATCAACTTTCAGCTGGGGCCTGAGTGAATAAGTGATCTGTTTCAGCTCACCTTCCCATCTGCGCAGCTCCGCCAGTGCTGTCTGCCTTGACATCCTGCTCTGCTGTTTCTCCAAAAACATGACCATTCACTGTAGCCTGTTAGGTCCTTTCAGAAGGCTCAGTCTTTCAAGCATGCCTTCAGTTAACCTGGTAAAGACTCTGCTTGGAGATGATGTAGTCTTTAATTGGAAAGGGGAACTTTCGGAGAGCAGACAAGTCTGTCTGTTGGAAATTATTTTACAGCTGCTGGTAGAGGAGGCACAAAGGTGTTAATTTGTGATGGGAAAAGGGAAATTTATTATATTTAATTTTATTTGGTTTAAAGACATTAGTAAGTCATACGTGCTTTTCATTTCTGTGGTCAATATTTTGGTGGCAGAATACTTATTGAGTGCTTTTTGGGAAAGGGACTTCTTAGGTGCTTTCTTTACATGGAAAAACATCTAACAAGTTTCTGTCATAACTGCAATGACCTCACAATAGAAAAGAGCTCCACCTGGGAATTTTCTGCAAAGAGGTTTGAAGGAGGAGGTGATAAAGGAATCTTCATAGTCAATGTCCACTATTTATCATGTTGAGAATGAAATCTCACATGTAAAACAGTCTCAGATGAGAAAAAGGAACCACCTTAACAACACTAGTCATCAAGAACTCTCAGTGCCTGGCAAGATACTCTCCCATTATACAAATTATTCTAGGTTTATTTCCAAGTGTCAAAGCCCTGCAGAGGATTGGATGCTTATGCCTAGATTGCCTCTCGCATGAGGACATCTCTCATCCATACTCACAAATAGTATAAAAGTTTAGGGGTTCCCATGTGCTCATGAGTGCTCCTTGGTGCATTGACCCTTTGGAGGTTTCTGTTGGAATGGTAATTGAAGAAATCACAGGACTGCATTATTTATGGAGATCATCTGGTCTTACAGTTCCCTGTACAATATGGAAACAACATGTAGCTGGATATCAAAGGCCATGACAGCTGCAGAAGGCCACATCTTTTTCTAATATTACTGCTTTGAGGGGAAAAAATTTCTCCTTTCTGAGTTCTTCTGCATCACTGATTTGACTCAGAGCCTGCATGGAAGGTCTGCAAATGAAAAGGTATCAGTGAATGGTTTGTGAGTTATTTTGTGAACAAAGTACAGATCATTAAAATCAAGTTCCCTTCTGTTTCTAATCACTTATCCCTTAATTTAATTCCTTTACAGTAAGAGAAGATACAGAATGAGTGAATGGCAGAGTCTACAGAGTGATGGTCATGAAGGCGAAACAAAGAGCAGTTGATTCTGGTCAGGCCTGGACTAGACTCAAGGCTAACTGTGTGGTTGACAAAAGACAGGTAGGTCTGAATTCAGTTAGCAAATTCCTTTGCGTATAGGGAACACAGTTGGGTGGGTAGGTAGGTAGGGGGAACACAGATCTGAAGAAACCCAGTGATCTGATCTGACTCATATCAGTCCCTAATTTTCTGTTTCTAAATAAGATCACTGGAAAAAGCAGTAAAGTTGGCAATGGGCTTCTCTTGCCCATGGCAAAGAAGTCACACCCTTGAGACGCATCAGTTGGAGCTCTGCTGTCTTTATAGTTTGAGTCCGTGTGGTACAAAGGCAAGGTTTGCTAAGTTGAGGAGAAAATAAAGGAAGGCCTGTGGCATACCGAGAAAGGCCGCAATGCTGCCTAAGTTCCCGAGCAGAGCCTTTCCATTGAAAGAACAGCAGAGAGGTATTCATATCTCAGGTAACCCTGAGAGGATAGTTGCAGAGATCCTAAATTCCACGACACTGATAAAACAGGCCAAAATTTGTCTTTATTTTTCTCCCAAAGTCTTTATTTTTCTTCCACTTTTGGCATCTTTCTTTTGCTTAAAGAGATACTGAGAAAACCTGTGTCAGTTGCTACAAAGCAGACAGAAAGACATGCTGCTCCTTTTGTTTGCGTATTTCTTCTGGACTATGCCAAAAAAAAGATGTGGAACTCGTTACTTTGCAAATTCGTCCCTGAGAATGCACTAGACTGATGCTGAAATATGATGATTTGGCTTCCTAGGCTGTCAATTCTGATTTACCAGCTCTGTGCTCTTGGTGCAATTCTATAAGCAAAGGGAGCAGCAATGAAGGTAGTAGCACAAATATGATGAAGGTAAGGGTGGCTTTAGGATGGGTTAACATTCCACATACAGTACTCAGTCTGACTTCATACTAGAGGAGTTCCTAGAAAAAGAAGGAATTGCTGTTTATCCACCTGTTGGGGAAAAAGAGCTCTTTCTTCCTATGCTTCTCTGTTCTCATCACAGATGTTTGTGCCCTGGTAAATATACTTCAATGCTTTGATGATCTCAGTTTCAAAGGCTGCAGAGAGAGGAATTCCACTTCTCTGATATTTTCCCACTAGCAGATCTGTTAAGCTATTTTACGTCCCCATAGCTTCCTTTCCTTAACTGCACTGATCCTACCTTCTCACACTGTGTGACATTCCTTTTATACAGGATTTTTATTTTACACCTTCTATAAGGAGCAGAAGGAGCTGCATGCATGCATCATCTCAGCTTTGTTCTGTGGGGTTTTTTTGGACATACCCAGAGACCACTTACGTTGATAATATTGTATTTCTATGTAGCATTTCTTAGCCACATTTATGTGCTCTTGGCCACACATCATGCAACTGTGGTGGTGAATGCATTATAAGACATAGACAGAGATGGAAGCAGGAGGATTAAAAAAATAAATGTGAAATGGAACTGCAGATAGATTTGACATCCCAACATTTCCTTATCCCTCAACAGACACATTTATTATTTGTACATTTCCAACAGTGTAGAAAATGCCTTTTCCAAATTCCCTGCATTGAAAGGGGGATAGTTTGACCAATGAGGGGGATCCCAATATAATTTGTACATCTCTGAAATCTCTAAGCCGTGAACATGGCTTAGAATATGTCTAGAGTTATCATGCTTAAGAAACAAGATTTGATACTCTCTACCAGCTCCAGATTGGATATAAAGGCCATATTGATATTCAAACTAGAAATTATGAAGGCTTCAGTCACTGACGGGTGCAATGCTAAAGGAGTCAGCAATCAGCTTCAACAGACTAGATGAGACACACAGATATTTCTGTTTAGAAGGGAATAGTTTTGTGTTCAGACTTCTTGAGTTCCTCCAAGTTCTTGAGACTTTGAACTTGAGTCTGCTGCAGTATGTGTCCACAGGTCATTCTGCTAAGCCAAGAGTGCTTTGGATGGGCAGTGCTAGCTTTGAAGCTGGCAAAAGTCTGAAAACTTTGCATAAAACAGGGTAGCTTCAAGTATAAGTTAAATTCAATCAACCGCAGCTCTTTCCCTGACAGCAGAATAGGACTAACCACCATTAGTCACACTTGCAGAACGATTAATACATTTTTCCTTTGCTAAACAAATAAAATTTGCAAGATCAAACTGTACAAAAGGGTGGAAGGGCTTTAGCTCATGCCAGTTGTATTTGATTTCTCTGTCTCCAGATGGCAGTGAGTACAGAAGGAGGCTGCATTTCTCAGTGTGAAAATGAATCTCCATCTGCAGCCTCTGTATGCCACAAAGCCTGTGACTCATTCAACTGCTTTGCACTGGCTGGGCTACTGCTGGGCTTGCATAACCATGTTCTCTCAGGACTGGGTCCTCAAGTGCTCCAAGAGACAGGCCCAGATCTGCACATGGTTAAATCAGAAGAAGGCAGATCTAAGCACATCAGGGATCACAAGACATGGAACTCAGGATTCAGCTTCTGTCCCTGGAAGACTATCTGCCCCAAAAGCTCTTAGAATGATGCCCAACACAACTGACTGACCTGCCTGCTCTTGTGTTTCATACTCAGATTGAGGAGCACTTTTAAAAGTTTTGAAACCATTCTCCTTTCCATAAATGTGAATGGAGACAGGTCATGTCTATCTATACACACTGATCACAGATGCCTTTCTCATCTCTTTTCTTCAGCAAACAGTACCAGTCCCTCCAGGTTTTGTGCTGATCACTACAGAAAGGGGATGTCCCCTCACTTTATGTGACCTGCCTGCTTTTAATGAGAGGCTTGCCTGCAAATGGGATGGATATTTTCACACCAGTAGCACCAGCAGATGTAGGCAGTGATATAACAGTTCTTTTAATGCATGTCCTAATACTCCTCTAAGAAGAAATACTGAAATAATTCATAACCATGAACTTATGTGAGTGCAAGTCTCTATTCACACAAGCGCATCAATTCCATAGCCATCTGGACACGTGGCCCCATTTGTATGATGGTGAACTCTGCTGGTCAAACAGTGGAATGAAACAAACGTCATCTGGGCTTCCAGCTCTATCCCGCTGAAGTTTTGTCTTTGGTGACCCATTCTCATAATACTCCCATTTTCCTTCCTCACTGAGAAGTTATATTGTTTTTATTTGTGTGTGTTACTGTAGCTTGAAGGAGCCTCTTCATGTGTCTGTAATCCACAGAGGTAACTCAGGATTAAATAACATCTTTATTATCTAACCATCTGTGACGAGCAAAGTAGAACAAGGACATTAGACACAAGAGTCTGAACCTCTGTCTTTTAGCACTAGCTTTGTCGTTAGACCTTGTTATCTCCATGGTGAAGGGCGATCTCCTCATATTGGAGATATATCAATGAAGAGCTCTTAGGTTTCTCTATTCATAGGAGATACAAGCGGGAAAAACTTGACAGAAAGGCATTTTTAGGTTTGTGATATAGAAAGAATACCAGCTACCATGGAGATAGTAGGCTTAAGGACTGCTGTTTAATGCCTGGCCTTTGCAAGTGCCAACCAACTACCATCACAAAAGTGGTGGACAAATAGGTGTGGCTGTTGTCCCCCTTATCTGCTCACTCGCTGGTGTAGAATAGAAATTTACACTTATTTCCAAACCAAGAAAGACCAAAGCTACTTCTGGGTGCTACTAGGATCCTGCCAGCACATATCCCACAGCATGAGGCTTCCAATGGTGGAGGCTTTATTCTGCATTCTGCTACAGAGGAACACAGTGCCTGTGGGAATTCATGCCTTGGTCGGTTTTACAAGGGTTTGAATGTGTAAGACTGAATTTATAGACTTCTCCTATTGCTGTTTTCTCAGCATAGTGGCTCCCTCTGTGAGAAGGCAGGCAAGCAAGCAACTAGAACATTAGTAAGTATTGTATTTATTGGGTCCTGTAGTCAAGTGGAAGTGGAAGGCAAAAAAAAAGTATCCTCTCAGGAGAGATACAGGTTAGACTTCGAGTCAGTCCTACAGCCAGCTGCTTTAAAAGCC
Organism: Eurystomus gularis; assembly: GCA_013400335.1. Classification (NCBI taxonomy): domain Eukaryota; kingdom Metazoa; phylum Chordata; class Aves; order Coraciiformes; family Coraciidae; genus Eurystomus; species Eurystomus gularis. The sequence goes on from VZZY01015662.1 coordinate 90,828, forward strand.
CCAAAAGGAGCTTAACTATTTTTAAATGATTTAGTTGGTGAAACTGCACCATATGAATTACTTGGTGGAACTAAGGAGACAAGAATGATGAGGAAGGAGTGAGGGGCTTTATCGACTCAGCACTAAATGTTCAGCTGAAAAAGGGAGGGCAGGCAAGACAGCTCATAGATGCCTGTGATTTCCAAGCGATCCGTGAATGTTTATTGGGACGTCATGTCTCTGACCCTGGAATGGGATACAAGCCAATCTGTATAAAAAGATACTCTTATATTCCTGGCATAGTTTTGTGGTGAGCAGAATCTGCTGTATGTATATTTTATGTTTCAGGTTGCAGGGCCCTGTGTGGGAGTTTTATATAATGTCTTTCAATATTTATTTGGTTAAACTTTACAATTATGATCCTTAGAGAAAATGATTCTCAGATGCTGTATCCTGCCTGTATAATTTGAATGGGATTATGCACACACACAGAGACAATCTCTTACTCGTACACAGCAGCAGCTCTATCATGTATGCTTCTCCAACCCTCCACTGCTAAATATCTCCGATAACATATTTATCCTCACGGCCACCACATGGGTAAACCAGTGACAGTCTCCTCATGACAGACTGATACACAGACACATTGGCCTAGATGCAGACAGTGCCTACAGCTCAGCGTCTCCCTGGGGTCCTTGTGGTTAGTGAAGACAAGCTGGTATGTCCACAAGGTGTCTAAGCCCACCAAAGACCTGAACTGTCTGTGGAAGGCAGAAATTTCCAGGAATCTTTACTGGTTCCCTGCAGAACCAGTAAAGCACAAAAGTTTCAGCAGTTGACACCAAAATATCTATGTCTAGATAAAGTTACAGTCCCCACTATAAGTTGTTTGGTTTTTTTTTCCAGACTTCCTTGCTCCTTTGTCTTCTCTGCAGGATCCCCATCTACAGGTCTGATTTGTATCAGGGAACACGTGCCTGCTGTTGCCTCACTTCATACAACTTTTCTAGAGCACTTGAGAAGACAAGTTAAACCTTTCTACAGTTTAAAAAGAAAAAAAAGTTCAAACTGGAAAGATTAACGTAGAAGAGGGACTGTGTTGGCTGATAGGATGAAGGCTGAGAAAACACAGCCATTGGTGGAACAATAATTTAGCTAAATATCTACTTTGCTGTACAGTTCAGTGCAATGGGAAGAGTGATGTTGTCCAACCCAAAGAAGATCTTTTGCTTCTTAACTGTTCCAGGCCACAGAAACTGGAAAAATTTGCTGGTAGAATGATGGTCAAACAGATCCAAGAGCTCTCCATCAGTATTGTAGAGACACCAAACATATTCCAGACATTATCCCAGCATGTTAGTCTGCTCCCTGTTGTTTTCTGCAGTTCTAAGTTCGTATCATCACAGCTGTGTTCCCTGGGAAAAGCCTCCAGTGTTGTGCTTCACGCCACTGTCTCTTCCATGTGGAGCTCCCTGATTTCTGAGCTCTTCATGAATGACTTAAACAATGTTAATTTAATAAAAGTCTACTTTCCTACTTCTTTGTCCCATATATAACTATACCCATGTAAAAATATGTCCTATATATGAATATAAATACATACTTTACATATTTATAAATATAAAGGAGATTACTGCATCATTTTGGGTGCACAAACAATAAAACTGGCCAGTGTTTGAGAGACTAAACTGGGCATGGGCTCAGTTTGCTTGGTGGTAGTTGAATCAGCTCAGATGAATGATGAGAAACGTGTGCCGTGCAGGCCACCAAAACTCAGGGCAGGCAAGCTCGTGGGTCTAGTCACACTAGTGAGAACAATAATGTCTTTACCGTTCACATGTAATCAAAGCAGCCAAAGATCTGTCAGCACAGTAGTTCTCATTAAACACAAGCATTTGCCAATGGTGAGTGGAACCTGGCATTTCCCAGACAGCAGTATGTGCGCAGACAGCCTGTGCTGCGCACACACACTCAGCCTAAGGTTTCTGGGAAGCATCAAGCCATACAGCTACTTGGTGCAGGCCCTTAAAAACAACATCTTTTGATTGCTCATGGCTTACTGTGCACTGAAGAATCTTCTGTACAGTGTAAGCATGGACGGTCCAGAGCTTCCAAGAAGCACTGAGGTATGGGCATCAGAAATAGTTGGGATTTTCAGGTGTAATGGAGCTATGATCAGTTTATTACCTTTGAGCGCTGCACAGTAGCTCTCTGCTCTTCCTGTTGGGTAAGGAAATCCTAGACAAATATCAAAAATCCTCAGATTCCACCAAAAATTACTGCCAAGTAGAAAACAAACATATGCCTATGGGAAGACAGATGTGAAGTTACCTTAAGCCGTTGCACAGCCACTAGGGACAGCGCAAAGAAAAGTTAGGCTGTAATCACTGCTGTGCTGTGCTGTGTTTCCTCTCACATTCCCATGTGGCTAGGAGGAAGAACGAGAAATCAAATATCCTGAAGTTGACTTTAGGTCATCAGGAGCCTTCAGGGTTAATGGGAACCGTTACTGCTGAGATGCCAGGGAAAACTATTTCAGACCTATTGGCTCTGCCAAAAAGAGCAAAATCAATCAAACATTTGAGTTCCTGTGTAGGAAGCAAAAATAATTATTCTGTTATTTATTACGGTAAAAAAGTTTCATTTCAGCCAAAATGTCTGAAAAAAAAGCATTCAAATTTTATGCGCTTGTGGCTGTAGGAGGATTTGAGTTGGATGGTTTAAATGAGTCCCTGTGCGTGTGTGTAAATGTCACAACATGCCAAATAAACAAGGGTCTGAGGAGTCTGAATATGGCTGCATCTGAACTTTGGGAAAATTCAGATTCATGGCCTGCCTGTATTTTGGCACAACAAATCGAGCCAGAGCCTTTACCCAAACACACTCAGGATTGTGAAAAGTTCAGCCCTGCATCCAGCCTCTGCTTCCAGGTCTATTGCTGCCCTAAGCAAGCACGAAATGGGCTGCATAGGCTTTTTGTGTGTCACAGATGGACCAATATTTTCTGCTTCAATTTGGAAGTGCCTCTTGTTGCAGCTTCACAAAGAGCTGTCTCTATAGCAGATGTCAAAAGCCAAATGAAAGAAGTTTATTTTCCATCCCAGACTGAGTACTTCCTGAGAAAAACAAACTCTTTGTGAAACTTAAATCTGCATGGTAACCTGCATTGCTCCGGTGGTAATGCTTTGTATTGCTAAGAGAGAAACTAGGAGCCAATCCCCAATCTCATCTTTTCCTTCCCATGCCGCTGGAAGCCAGATGTTCTGCTGAGGCAGCATGCTTGGACCTCTAAAGCAGAGGGAGACCCTCTACTGGTGAGGTTGATCAGAAATCTGTAACTTCAATCATCTGCTGAGCTGCTGTGCACATCCCATGGCTTAGCAGTGTTCCCTTCCAGCTGATGACATGTCATCTCAGTTTTTCTTGGAGAGCTTTTCCTGCAGGAGCATTGTTTTTGCAGGCAGAACACCTCCAACTGTTGCCAATGGTAGGTTCTCACCTTCTACCAGTGGGCTAGAAAGTAATGATTTCCCCACTAGTTTGCTGAACAGTCATACAATTTAAAAGAAAAATCCCATTACAGCTATCAAATTCCAAAGAATGGTTCAATAAACATAGGTGACAACCCAATTCCCTGTTACTTCTACGGAGAGATCCAAAGCAACGCATGCATATCCTCTGGGCACCATCCTTATTCTTTGAGATGAGACTTTGCCGTAAAAGCATTTTTTTAAAAAAAGCATGAGGGTTACTGCTTTCTTAGTTTTGGAAGATCACTTGGAATCAGTTCAAGATTGGATCTTACTTAAGGGAAGAATTCCCCAAAGGGAAGCTCCACATGAGATGAGTTCCCTAAGGATGGGAAGAGCCCTAAGCTCTTGGCTCTTGGCTGCTGCTTTTATGAGACATATCTGGAGAGGCCACAGAGAGCTATAAAAGAGCCCTTACCAGAGTACATTTCACAAGGCCCAGTTTCACAGTGATGGCTACCTCCAAGGCTATGCAGCTGAAAGTGTGCATTCACCTCCTTGAAAACCAGGCCTGTCTTGACAATCTGCTCCAGTTCTGTGTGCACTGATCTTTTGGTTATATTATGGGTGACCCTTTACACTGTGTTTAATGACTTTATGGGAATCCGGGAAAACATCCAATCATTCACAGTTAAAATATTGCACTTTGGACTTGTTACCAATACAAGCAACCTTGTACTTTATAAAACTGACTGGGAACTGGTTTCTGACCCCTTTTACTCTTCCAAGAACTACAGCCACCACAATAAAGCAGCAGTAGAATTTATGATCATTTACAGTAAGTGGAAAGAAAGCGCTTCTGGTATCCCATCCTTCGTGATAGCTATTTTGCTTAAAGCATTGAGGTTCCTATGAAATGCTTCATGCACAATTGCATGCAAGTATCTACCAGGCCTTTTGAACTGTTTTGACCTGCCCAGAAAGCAACAAACCTCTTTGCAACTGCAAAATAACACACATTAATTCAGATCAAGTCACCCAGAAATGCATCACTGCTCACTCAAGGCCTGTAAAGATTCTCTCTCTGTGATTTTTTTTACTTGTTTCCCATCAGTATTTTTTATAAAAGCCACTCTTCATGGTAAGGTTCTTTTATACATCCAAACGAGCTCCTGACAAATGCAGAAGCAACTTAAAAGGAACCTGGACAGAGATGAAGGCAGGAGATGTTTAATTTCAGGAAGAGCTGAGAGAGGGTGATCTTCCCAATTTGCGTGATAGTTCTGCAATTTGAGTTAAGATAAACACAGCTCCCAGCCCATCACTCCAGTATATGGACTGTTTTTAAAAGAAGGAGATGTTATGTCTGTCAGCCTGCCCAGAAACCCTTTAGCCAGTAAAATAATCTGAAACCAAGATTGTCAAAAGCCAAAAAGGAATATTTTGCAAAGGCTTCAGGAGTGTTGGGACTGGGAAGAGGAACAAAATTCCTAGAAAATGTAGTTGGGAAAACAGACTGGCCATTGACACATAACAAGAGCTTACTCTGCTGCAGTCAAGCTTAAGCATGTGGGTTCCCAGGGCTGTGGCTTGCTGGACAGAGAGTGGCCAAGTGGAGGAGGTGCTGCCCATGGTCTTACTGTGTGTAAAATGGGATTAAGCATGTAATATGGATGAGCCTGAATTATGTGAGGGAGACAAACACCCCTGCTGTAGCTCCTGTACTTTTTGGTATTGCAACACAGAAGCTTCTACCATAAGGACTCAACACTCCAGGAAAAGTTTGGTTTGGTATCCGAGTAGAAGAATTGGGAAGGGGACATGACCCTAGAGAGCATCCTTTGGAAAGCACATTAGCATGAACCTTCCTGATCCCACAGTGCCAGGAAGGACTTTTTATTCCTTCCCAGGCTCATAAGCCCTTCTCAGCCTAACTAGGGGTGATGGTTAGCACAAGTGTTAAATGCTTGCCTTTGCCCTCACAGAGAAGATGGGAGGAAGCACTGCTGAAACTCGTCCCTGTGAGATGTCCCCTCATCACTGTAAATAGATTCATGCTGCTTGAAAAAGCACCACCCATGCTGCCTAGGAGCAAGCAGTGGAATCCAAACACATTTGACAGCTGCCAATAAGGCATGTCATTCATTTGACGAGTAATCGTATAACAGGAAGTTCAAGGGAGATGTCTATGACACTCTGTGGAACTAGAAATACAAAATATAGAGGTTCAGCAGATTGTTTTGGGAGTTTCTCTCCATTCCTTTAGATGTTTATGGGTAATATGGCTTCTGTGCCACACACAGATCTCACAGCTCAGCACTCATCAAATAAGCCTTTTCTCTCAGCAGTGCTTTCCATTGCTACTGGTCTAAACACCTGACCAGCAGTCAGTTAGCTGCTATGGCAACAGTGGGATGAAGCCTTCACTATTAGTTATCAAAAAATGAGGAAACTCAGGCACTGAGTGGTGAAGAGTCTCAGGTCATAAGGAGATCAAGAGCAGTGCTGGATCTGAAACACAAGCACCTGACATAACATAACTGAGGGTTTCCCAAAATACGATTCCAGATGTGGGAAGGTAAGAGGAATGGGTGAAAACAGAAAAGCCTCTTAAGAGCTCCTTTAGAGACTCGTAGTCTCAGATCTTCAGGAATAAGTGCCTGTCTAAATACACCTAAAGTGAAGCACCTAAGGCCCTAGGAAAAACTTAATGAAGATATTCCTGAACAAGCAAAGCACAATCTATTATGCTAGATATATTGCATATTTACTTCTATCTATCCTATAAAGTTTAAACACTGTATGATATAGTATATACAGTACGAAAAACCTACAATAGATGTAGAATTAATAAGGCAGCAATGGTACCCTGAGTTTGCAGAGAGCCTGAAACAGTAGTTCCAAACTGCTCCTTGGCCTCCGGGCTTGATTTTTATCAGTTTCACCACTTGAAGCATAAAAAGAAGACCATCACGAAGTGCTGCAAAAACCAATGACAAAGCCTTTGCTAAATTCCCATACTCTTGTGGGGGAAGGTGGATTGCTTCCTTTTTTTTTTTTTTGAAGGAGACTCAGCTTTCAAAATTTTGAGAAAAATTTAGGCCTTAAATCATGCTGTCTCTCCAGTACACAATTATGAACCGACCATGCAGGTGGTTTTTTTTCCTCTGTATCCATGCATTTTTGCAGTCTGCTCTGCTAGTTCTGATAGCGTTCTTTGAAAACAGTTGTCATTAGCCTCAGAGTTTAAGAGGTGAAATGGAGTGGCCCAGTTTGACTGATTTTATTCTCCTTTTTTCACCAAATGACCCAGAACACTATGATTTGGTCTGACAAAATACAATTCTCTCCCTCCCTCTCCTAATTTCTCCTTGTGACCACTGAGGGGAAAAAAAGTCATTTTTTCATAGGCTCACCTGCAAGTGACCTCATCTTTCTATGTCTGATTTGAAAGCAACGCTTGTTTAATCCAGCTGTTTGTTCATGGTCCTTCTATAGTGCACAGAGATAGTTTTTGCTAACAAATGTCTCTGCAAAAGGAAGCAAAACCTTAGAAACTTTCTCTGGCTGCTACATAGGCACATAGGAACATGTAGGTTTTTCTTGGCAAAACTAACCCATGGCTCCAACATAGTGAAAACAAAAGTCGTAATAACATATCAGAGGGCAGGAAAACTCGGAAAAAAATTTCATACACTTCTTGACATGATATTTTGTTTTACAAATCCTTACTCAGAAAGTATGTTAGGAATTATGCATTTGCACATTATTCTTCATTTAGATGCATTAAAAAAACCACCACTAACCAAAAGAAAAAGCACATCCATTACTTAAAATTACCACCACTCTTTAGTGGACTTTTGTATTGGCTTTGTCTTAGAGAAAGCAACCATTTTACTTTAGGGGCTACAGGGCAAATGAAGGACTGTTACCCTTCCAGTTTCAGGAATGGAGCCCTCAAGTTGGTCAAGCTTTTGTTTTGGAAACCAAGGGCCCTAATAAAATTTCTCTCTCTTAAAAAATTTTCTTGTCCTCTGGCAGTGCCCTTCTAAGTGAATCCTGCATGTGAACACACTTGGCCTCTTTCAGGATAACTTGTGTGTAAATACTAGGGTCGATTCCAAAACTAGGGGACACTTTGAAACAATGTTGTGATTAAAAGAAAAAGAACCAAAGCAGTTTTGAATTTCGCACAGCCACCTGCTTCTATTTGCTGTAAGGGAAAAAGGGCAGGTTCACATAATGGTTTTCACTGCAAGCACTACCCACCTAAATATGGCAAGTACTCACTCTTTGTGCTCTCTGTGCAAACCTCAATGACTTGCTGGAGCTGAAAACCTCTCCTCAGTGATTGTACTTAACGACTCTTCTCTCAGTTAAACAACTCACTGTGTAAGGGTGTGAAACCATCTGCTTTTATTCATCGGAGAGCTATTGAATTAACTGTCATGACAAAGATCCTTTGCCTTGTAACAAAAGAGGAGGAAAGACAAAACAGGAGAGGCTACGATTAAAATGGACACACTACTTGTATTATTACAGCTTTCCATCTCCCCTGGGGACCCCTGTCTCCCCAAACCCAAAACAATCAGGGTGGCACCTGGCATGTTCCTCACTATGCCCTCACGACATCATCTGATGATCTCTGGAACATCTTCTTCCCTCATCTCAGGAAAAGATAAGCCCGGAAGCATGGAGAGGAGTCCAAATGAGTGGCAGTCCTGGAGCTCTTGGCTTCTTGAAAACTGCTTGGATCTTCAGCAGAACTAGGGTAAGAGCTCTTTCTATAACTTGGATCACTACAGCTTCCTAAGAACTGGCTCTAAGACACACTGTATGACATGAATCTCCAAAAAAATCACCACACATTCTAAACTAACAGATTAATGCCAGAAAGGTATTCTGTCCTCCATCCTCACACGTTCGCTTTCACCCAGACACCTCTAAATAAAGTACAAAGACTGAGATTACCCCCAAGCACCCCTTTTCTGAGGATACTAAACTCTCATAGATACTCAGGTGCCAAGAATCCAAAGCCTCTGCACAGTCATGCAGATGACATCCACACAATTTAGATGAACCATCCCAGGGTGTGGAATCTCCTCACCTCCCTTCCACCCTTAACTCTGCTTCTCAAATATAACTTTGAGCAAGTAAGACACACCAAGGAGGCATCCAAAGTAGACAGTAGTATGTCTCCATACTGCTACAAGACAGGGTTAGAGCTTCAGTGACATGTCTTCAGGTATAAGGGATTTCTCATGCGTGAGGGGCAGGTGAGGTGATAGAACAAACCGCTATGACATACTGAGTTCATGAATTATCTGGGGAGTGGTAGACAAACACCCAGTGTGGAGAGCTACGAGCATCTTAGTGGTACAACCCTCAGGACAGCTGTAGCTCAACCAACCTGGAGAAGACTTTTGGCTTGAGAATTAAATAATTTTCAGCAATAAAGGTGTGAATTCACGTCAAATCATGAGTATAGTTCAAGAAGCAGGCAGAAGCAGCTCTGAAGCACCCTGCTCCTTCAGGTGAAGTCTTCCTCTGGGAGAGTCCCCTGTCCACAAGCCTACATACACCACCGCCCATTTTCACCTGTCTCCTTTACCTATCAGAGAAGTGACTTTTAGTTTCAATCAAACCCTGTTTGAGTGACTTACTTTGAAGCTCTTTGCACTCCCCATGCTACAAAGTCCACAGTGACCCTAGAGATGGTTAAGTGGATCCCTCCTTCCCTTCACAGTGCTGGCAGGGGGTTCCTCTCCCTCTCATTCCGTGGTGTGACCTACCTGTCCCTTCACCCCTTGGATTGGTTCCAACAAGGGCTTTGGGTAACTAGCAAGGGGAAGTGTTTGCTCAATTGCTGCCCATGTTTAGGATCTCAGCCAGCTTCTCGGATTCTGCCTCCTGAGCCCTCCAAAACATCAGGGACTTACCCTGCTCTCAGGCCCTGGCTGGGATGCAGAACACAGTATTGGCTCTGACAGAAAGTTCTGGCTAAAGACTGCCCTGAAATAAATGGGGCCAAAAACTCTCTAGCTTCCTCACCTGGCTGAAAGACTCCCCCAAAAACTATTCTCTTAAAATGCACTTCTTTATTCAATTTTTGCTGTGTTGTTACTGAGAGTACAGATTTCTTTCTGCCTTCCGGTTTAGTCTTTGTTGTTGTTATTGTTGTGTTTTAAAGGAGTTTGTTAGGCATGAGAAACTGTGTCTCAGCACACAGTGCCTGGCTCACATAGGGGTGCCAGGCCTGGTAACGGCATCAGTAGACATTTTAAAGAAAAGGGTTAGTTAACCACAAACCTGTTCTGCTGATAATTTGTTTAACTGCTCCTGTGGTCAGAAGTGTGGTCAGGCTCACAGCATCCAGGAGCTGTTAATCACCTGTCAGCGGGCTCTTGAAGCCTCTTCTGCAATTGCGGCCCTTGTCGTCTGAAGCCCTGTCAGCAAGGGAAATGAAAAGAGCAATACTCAAAAAGCTTCTGAGAGAGCGAGCAGAGCTGTGGCTGAACCTCATCTGTGATGTATCTCATCTGGGAGTGGATTTAATTTGCTAATGGAAACCCCAGTTCTTATGGCAGTAAGGGACTGTGCAATTAGCACTATTTTGCAGCTGAATTTTTAATGAATCCATACAGTCTGTCTTTCTTTTTCTGTTACTCCACCCTATCCCTTACAACTTCTGAACAGAGGGGCCAATTTCAACAAAACTGGACACGTGGAAGAAGTCTCATGCATGTTATGTTCCTACACCTGACAAAACCAGGCCAGACAGACAGAAGAGAGAGTGCTTAACACCCCTCCTGCAAGAATAGTGTCAGTGTAATCTGAGAGAAGTCCAAGTGCCCCAATTGCAAAAAACCTTGAGGTCACATCTTATTAGAGACAACAGAGAACCTAGTGTCAGGACCCAGAGTCCCAGGCTCCTGGTGTGTTAGGACTGCCGTGGTTTTGAATTGGAGTAAGGCTCGGGGCTGAACCCAGATCCACCACATGACTCTCTGCACTGAAATACAGTGTCTGCTCCACAGGGTACAATCTGAAAGGAGATGTGGGCCAGAGCACACCAGCAACTGAGGGGATGTGAAAAAAGCTGAGGACATTGCTGAGAGAATACATGTGTTTCGTTAATCAGCCCTAGTGATGCAGGACAAGGAAGAAGATGTGTTTGACAAGACTGTCACCATGCAGGTTTGCTCTGGAATGATGCAGCATAGAAGCATTTACAAATACTGTGATTGAGTCACCTGCTCACTTCATTTTCTCAATAGTTTGTGCCTGATTCCATACCTAGGCACAACTCTCTCCAAATACCTGCCTCGCCAATTAAACATGGGGTAACTTGGAATATAAGGATCCGTACTGAGCATCATGCTCCCTCTGCCCAGTCCTTCCTGTAAAACCAGTCCGAGTTTTCTCCAGCTAACCCTCTCAACCCCAAACTTGATACCTTACCTTCAGGCAAGGTCTCCTTTTCTGACCACTCTGCCTGGTGGACCTCACTGAACTCCTTGCCTGAGCCCCTATTCTAGAAGCTTCTGCATGCCAGATGCCACCAAGGCCTGCTCTCAAAATCCTTTATCCTGCCAACAATCACACAGAGATGTCTCCTGTTCCCCCTCCACCACTGAGCCCCGTGGCTATCTTGCTTTAAACAGTGATTTTTGCTCTCCCTTGTGAAGCAGCAGCACTCACAGATTTTGCCCATTCCTTTTTGTTCCATCTTAGCTTGTCATCCCACTTCCCAACAGGGATGGAAACAGAGAGGGCAGCCAAATTTTTGGTCCATCTCCACATGTTCTGCCCCAGGGACACTGGGCCTCTTGGCTCAGTGTGTTATGAAGGTGGAAAGTGGAGAAGAAAAGACACCAAGGCTGGAATCAATTCCTCTGTGTTACTCTGGTGCCCAGTTTGTGATCTCCACTGTGGGGTGCCCCTTTCTTTGGGAATCATTCACTCAGGGTTACTAGAGTCACTGTCCTGGGGTGCTAGAGAAGTCCTGCATGGTCCCTCAGGCAGATGTACAGAGCACACTTTACTGATGCCCAAACTGTCCCTATAAATGAGTCATTTGAACAAGTGCTGGGTCCTGCTCTCTCCCCCCAGCACTGGAAAACTTCTTAGGGAGAAGCCTGCAAATCAGAGAACGGAAAACCCAGTGCTGGCCATAAGAATCAAGAGCAGAGAGCTGAATTGCAGCTTCAAGTCTGTGTTAGAGGTATGTTTTACCCTTTCCCTGAGGAAAAAAGAGGAAAATATGAAAGCTCAAAGTAAATACATATTTCCAAGAAAAATGCTATGTGATTAAGTGGTAAGTTTTCATCACTGGCAGTGGGTATTTCATCACACAGGAAATTACTGCTCAGGGTCACTGGCACTAATTAAGCTTTGTTTGCTCCGAATCACCTCATCATATCCCACAGCATGTGCACTGCCTTAACTCTGGCTCCGCGCGCCTGGTTCTGGGCACACAGACCCACAGAGCACCGCTGTAACAATGCTCTGTCCCAGGCCATGCTGGCTGGTCATGCTGTGCAGGGAGCCGCAGGCTCCTCAGCCCCATGGCCAGCACTCACATACAGGAGAGCACCATCTCATGTTGTCCTATAGAGAAATGCCCAGCTCTGCTGCTCCCACCAGCCTTTAGGGGCTGTGATTTGCCACATGATGTATGCACATTTTTGAGAGCAAGCAAAACCTTCTAAGGAGCAAACCCACAAATTTCCTCTCCTGATAAACACCGCTCTTCCTTTACATGGAGAAGATGAGGGCTGTTTGTTTAACCCCTGTTTTACATAACGCGATAAACCCATGTGTATGACTGCACAGAGGGACGTTTTGGGTTAAATGCTTAGCTTGCCTTGACAGGAATCTGCCGGTGAAGTTTGCAGCAGTGATTCTGACAATTACCTTGATCTCCAACTAAGGTGAGCTCACGTCAGTCATCACTAGCTGCAATTTCCAAACCAGCTCCATCATGCTGCTTTACCACATGAGCTTGCTGCAGAGGGAAAAGTGGGCCATATGTTTAGAAGCCACTGCAAAGCCCCAGAGAGCCCATGGGAATCTGTGTGTTGATTGTGATGGGCTTTAGACTGGACCGTTACGCTCCAGCAGCTTGCTAATGCAGAACAGTGATTTCAGCAAGGCTGTGCTCAAGCACATAAGGCTGTGTTAGTAAAGAGGTCGAATCAAAGTGACAAGGAATAGAGAGATGGGGAGTGACTTTGGGGGTAATCAGATACATCAGCGATGTGGGACTCAGACCAATACTCAATGTGCACTGGAGACCCTCCCTACTCCTCTGCATGGGGAAACCAATTCCACGTGGATGCAGGTGTATCCAGGTTCTGGAGCTGGGGGCTGTGGCAAGCCTCTGAGTGAATATTTATCCAGGCTAGACATAAGCTGAAAGACATCTATAGCTTACACTGCTCTGGAAGCTTCTGGACTTAATTTTCAGAACAGCCAGTAGGCAGAGCAATGGGAATCAGATCCAGTCCTGCTCTGCTGGATTTTGAGGCCATCAGGGACTTACAAGCCTCTTGGTTAACCTGCAAAACAGAGCCCATAAACCTCACCAAGAGTTTTCTGCAAATGGGCCAAGAGGATCAGGGGAGTGAGGCCAGGCCTTCAGAACAGGCTTTCTGCTGGACTTCCTGCCAGCTACAACCATGGAACCCTCATGGGCTTCAGATGTTTTGCACCATGGTGTATATATAATACCATTTGGCCATGCCTTTCCATGCTGTATCTTGCTAAGCCCAAATATTTCTGTCTACTCAGTACTCAGTTCAACCCAAATAAAAAGGACCATTGCCAGAATGTAAAAGATACATTTAACATTGATCTGTCAAACCTGGACCCTGGCAAAGCTTTCTGAGACTGCAGACCAGGGCATATGCCTCCAAGCGTGATTTCTGTTTCCTTGTTGCCAAGGGACCCATGTCTATCTTACTGAGTTTATTTGTGGGAAGGAATAAAATGGTCAATAAACATAAAATGCAACAAAAGAAAATGCCAAACTAACTCTGACAGGCTTTCCTCATACCACTTCCTTTTGTGGAGAAACAGCATATATCCACTTAAATTAGAGCAAAATATTGAGAAGATGTTTCCTAATGAGCTGGCAAATAAAGATGCCAAAGGGGTGAGAGCCGAACTCTGGAGAGGATGTTAGCTTTTCCCCCTCCAATTCAAATTCAATCTTTATTATTATTATTTTTGCTTCTTCTTTCCATTTAATTTGGCAATGGACTTTTACAAGAAGTAAGCTTTTTAGTGTTCTCCCTTCTGTGAACTCAGACTGAACACAGCCAAAATTAACTTCTCCCTGGGAGGTGAAGATAGAAGAAAAGGAAACTAATCTTCATTTCCTACCTCCATCCCCCTGACATTATATCCTTCCTTTGCAAGGCCCTCACATCATCTGCATATAAAGGAGAAAAAGAAAATAATCTATTAAACTTGAATCCGCTATCTGGAAATATTTATCTACTTTACAATGGCATTGCCATAAGCAGTTTGATTTCTCATCCACTCCAGATTGCACTGCAGTAGAAAAAGTAACCCGCCACTGAATTCTGTGATTCATCAGTGAAACAACAGGGGTTTGGATGGTTCAAAGTATTTCCTTTCTAGTCTGACAATAGAAAGAAAAAAGGAGCCGTTTCTGAGGAGGGGCCAAAGGGGGGAGGGAGAGGCTTGCTGTTCAGAGCAAAGATCTGTTGAAAACAATGGAATACATTGACTTTGATGGTTTTCAGACATACACTTTAGGAGGTGTTTGCCTTTAGAAAGCAAACCAAAGGCTTATCTAGCATTTAATTAAAATACTAGTAAGTGTCTCTTTTGCACTTAGGCACCAAGGAGGGAGAGGTAGAAAATTTTGCAGATTCTGCTGGGAAATGTTCTCTGACTTCCTAAGTGCAACACTTCTGATTTTATAAAGCACCTTTTCCTACAGGTTATCTTTCAAATATAGACAATATAAGTCTGTCATATTTTTGTTTATGCTGCCGTCAGATATAAAGGTTGTAAATTTGAGTTGATCACAAACCTTGTCTAAAGCACGTGTGCACTTCCATGACACTGTTTATCTTTAGTGTTTGGCCAGTTGAGATAACATGCTGGTGTGTCAAACACATGGCATGTGTTATCTAGACACCATGAACACTTTTGTTTCAGGGACATGTTGACACAGCGCTTTTGAGTAGATGAAGACAACATGATGGCTCCACTTATGCTAAGGGACAAGATGAGTGTTCTTTTGTTAATGCACCCCCCATGACAAACACTATCAGCTTGAGCTTGCAAGGTGGAACTTCTCAGATGAATTCGGCAACAGAAATGTTAAAAGGATTTGATTTTGTTATTGTGGAATTAGAGAGAAAAAGGTGTTCCATTCTTTTATACAGAAAATGTGTACCTGCATCAGAAATTCTCTTCAGGTTGTTTTTTTTTCTTAAATGATCTTTTCCTCTGTGAAGAATAAAAGCACCGTATTTGAGACTGGCAGGCTTGAGGACATTTGGAGTGCGAAAAATTGAGAAATACCATTCTTAAGTTCCTTTTGATCACTAGCACAAATTACAGCTGGGGCCTCACTAAACATCACATGCCAAATTCTGTCATGCCTGTATAACTGATAAAACTGCAGTATTTCAGGTCTGCATCCTTGCTTGGGGGACCGTACAGTCCACTCTGCACATCGTACTGAAATCCCTCAATGTACAGGAAAGTCATAAAGGACAGAGTTTAGCTGGAAAGCGGCGTTTTGGGGAGTGGGAGTGCAAAGATAAATTAAATCTCAAAATAAACAGCTCTTTAAGAGTATGTCTACCCTGTGACATGGAAGACAGAGAAGGGCAGGAGTTGGTATGGACCTGAACTGAAAGTCCACTGAGCCCTGTGTGAAGGTATCAGATGAGGTGTGAAGTGACAGCCACATTTGTAGGATACTAGATCATGCCAAGCCCCTCAGCCCCACAGGTAGGACTGGAACAGGGTGCTTTCTGGAGGTAACACTACAGAAACCAACCTGGGTCCAGCTGCCTCCCAGCCTGTACAAACAATTTCAAGGGAGGTGAGGATTGCATGACAAATTCAATTAGAGATGAGCCTGAGGGGGAAAGAGGTTGTCAAAACAGATGATTAAAATGAATGCAGTTTGAAGCCAAGGGGAGTAACCAGCATTAAGTCATGCCCACAAGCAAGGAAAAATAATGTGCTAGGAGCTACGAGGTAAAGTGGACTCATTTGTTTTTTTCATTGTGTTTCTTCAGTTTCTCATTTTCCTCCCCTCCCACTCTCTATAATGCTACTGCTTGGCTACACATTAAACACTCTGACAGTCACACAAAATCATCTAACATTTCCATGGCAGTGAAACACTAAAGCATAAACAGTTTATTTCTCATGAAATTTGTAAGGAAAACAAACATTTTATAAGGCTCCAATTCCCTCTGCCTTTCCCTCCCCTGTAGCCCCCAAAATTATTGCCAATGTAAAAGATAAGAGAGAAAATTGACCTTAAGTAAACAGAGTCATGAGTGTTATTTACTATCCACTGGTTATATGCCAAGGAGATATCAACCAAGCAGACATTAGGAAAATATTTATCCAAGCATTAATATATTCTTTACACATGACACATTGCACATCATTATTTAGCTGGGCTGATAACACGGAAGCTTTACTAACAGCATATTTCTTCCTGTGCTTAGAAGTCTTTAAAGCATTTTTAAGCCTAGCAGTAAATCACAGCCTGGTTTGCAGATATATTCTATATACACATGCAGATTCCGCTTCAGCCTTTCGAATCACATGGCTGAATGTCCATGTCTTTTCTTCCTTGGTACTTGAATGTCATTTTTGTGATTGAAAAAGGAGAAGTAAAACAATTAGTGTCTGCCACACCCTAAGTTCCTTCTAAAATACCCAGCAGCATCCATCTCCACTGCTTAATGAGGGGACTGATGGGGAGAAGCAGATCAGATAATAAAAGAACTAAGACAAAACTTAAAAGACTTCTGAACAAATCAAGAAAGCCTTTAAAATGTCCAAAGTACTCTATTGTTGCAGGGCTGGGAGGTTGTGGAGTTATCCTGGTGATCTGTCAATGCGTCTGTCCTCAGGATAAATCCCAAAAATTCTTATTTTTGGTCTTATTCTTTTTTTTTTTTTTTTCTCAAAGTTTGACAGATGAACGTATTTGGATAGTTCCCACCTGTGCTAGACAAGGAGATGAACCTCTGATTGTTCAGACTGTTTCTGTGTATTAAATACCAGTTCCTAGATACAGGAATTAAAGTGAACCTGATCACATTGATTGAAAATGGAAATAATGGGCATAGCATTAGAGGCATGGATTTCCTAACTGTTTAGTCAGCATAAAAGGTGTGGGATTCACTGACCAAAGGACACCATGGACTGAGCTCTGAAGGGGAGGAAGAAGAGGGCCAAGACACAGACATGGGTGGATTAGACAGTGGGCCCCTAATGTTTCTTTGCATCAGACCTCATGCCAACCCCATCAGGACTTTGAGCCCTTCACAGTGTTGTTTTCAGCAACAAGCTGATGGGAAAGACCAAGGTGTGGACACTGGGCATCTCACAACTCAGCACTGACTGGAAACACTTCTTCATAATTCTTGATGATGCCATTTAGCCAACCCCTTCTCTAAGTATTAAAAAAATATTAAAATACTCCAGATCTTACTATGCCTGTTTGGTATGGAAAGCTGGAGAACTTTAGTGACACGGCCAGAGTCAGTGACGCTCACAGAAACTAAGTCGTGATTACCCTTGTCCTGTCTGAACTCCCAGGCCCTCATCAAAGAGCCTGGACAGTCTTTGCAGCTAGAGATTTGTGCAGTGATCCACAGGGACTCGTAAAGGCTAAAGCTGCCTTTAAAAATGACTTCTTAGGCATGCAAAGGCATAAAGTTAAAACTTGCTGAGATAAGTGGTAACTTACAGCTCCAGCACATGCCTGCCTACTAATCCATCTTTTCAGTGAAAAATGTCGCACAGAATTGCAATCATTCTCTATACAACAGCAAGATCCACAGGTCCCTCAGTCCAACGGCACCCCACTTTCACTTGCTTAGGGATTTGTCATGCTCTCTAACAAAGGGTTGACCTAGTAATGTTCTAATAATCTATCATGTTCAAAAGAAATACGGGAATTGTTAAGACAGTGAGATTTCCCCCCCACACTTAAACCTTTGAAATCTGTGTCCTGCAACCTCTGTGCCATTGGTTGATGATACATGTAATCGCTTGCATCTGGGAACTGGCTTTCCAGCTCTTGAATCAAAAGGGAACCTTCAAAACCCCCCAAATCTCTAAGACTACTGAAGTGAGTGAACTGTTCAGATTAGGATTATGACTGTTGGTTTGCAGTTTGTAGTGCATTCCAGCCATATATTTGACAAAAAAGGAAGGGGAAAAAGAAGTCTCCACATTATTTCCCAGTGAGAAACTCTAGAAGAGATAAGAACATTTCAGAAATCACTGATAAGATACATCCTGCTGGTGTTTGTTTTTATTTATATTAATGGATTAGCTGAGCTGAATCAAGGATTCTGGGTGAGGAATGTCTCCAAGATTAATGGGAAGACAGCGCTCATGATGAGTGGTGCTCCACTGGCAGAACAGACTGAACATTGCCTATTGATTGATGGTAAGAGTAAGGCTTGCTTAAGGAAGCTTTGAGGCTTCATCCCATAAACTCATAGATTTTTAAGACCAGATGCTCAGATGGGATTATTTTCCTTGGACTGGTCTCTTGTGTGGCAAAGGTTCAGCAGCACCTGCCTCAAGCCTGTAACTTCTATCTGAGTTGTAACACCTCCTTGGGACTGTAAGCAGTCTGGATTGAGATACTCCAAATGACAGAGACTGCCGCTTCTCCCAGAAAATTTCTTCCATTTCAGTGCAACATTAATAATCTAGCTAGATTTGTAACTTGCACTTGAATTGCAGGTGGCAATAACAATATTCCAGTAGGGTATATTTAGTTTGTCTAGAAAGCCTACTACCATGTGTTTTGCTAGTATCTTTCCCATGCTTAATCTGACACCAGTTAATTCTGTTTCCTACATACCTCTGGGATATACATCTCTACCCTAACTGGTGGAAAATTGGTCGTTGATGCTCAGGAAATAACCGATTTTCCATCTATTATAATGTGGCCTTACTGAAAGTATATGCTGCTGATATACAAACCACGATTACAGTTTTTAGTTAACAAATGGGTTTTGTCAATTGCCCCAGGCACTGCCTAACAAAGTTGTGCTTAACGGCTAAGAAGACCGATTTCTTTGGGGATATTGCTTAAATGGAGCACAGATCTAGTGTACACAACAGTTGCCATTCATCAGGCGCTGGGAAAAAAAAGCCTGGCAGCCAGCCAGAAATGTAAAGCAGCCGTATAAGTTGGCAGAGTAGTTCATAATTACTGCTATTAAAATATACACCACGTGTATATATATATATATATATATGCATACACACATATAGGTGAGATTTGCTGAGATTTAAAATGCAGATGCTAACTTCAGGGCAATATTTCTATGATGATTTCATACCATGATTAAGTATTTCGGAAGCAAGATACAATATATTAATTAAAGCAGAGGATAAATACCTTCTTAATTAGCTGATGAAATACAATTTGCATGGAAGTGAATTCTTTTTAATAACTGCTGAACGTGCCTGGGGCAACGTTTCAGCACATCTCCAGTTTTTCCCTTCTGTCATCCTCAGGGAATTCTAAATAAATGTTTAGAGACTAATTTTGATCTCATTCACTGTTTTTCTGAATTCATTTCACTTTGGTGGAATGACTCTGGTCTGAGAAATCAGAAAGAGAAATCAGAAGGGGAAATCAAGCCAGACGATTTTGCTGCTCCTTCCTCGCCTTCCTCCTGCAGAGCAGAGAGAGAAGAACCAGGCAGACCAATGAAGGGATGAGATATTCTAGGTCTGAATGCAGAAGGGAGCAAGCAAGACGCTACTGAATGGGTGGGCTTTACTACCCTGATACTATTATCATATAAATCCTTGTTCAGGCCTGTCTGCCCATACTCTGAGTTTTCTGACTCCATTAGATAGTCCCTGCTTAAACATATGCCAGGCTACAAACTCTGAAGAAGGATATTCTTGCAGCTATGGAACTGCCAGTGGCTGAGAGATAGCCTTGTTTTTTTGTTTTTGCTTTGATTTTATTTTGGTAGCATCTTTCCCCCATTTAACAGCCTGCAAGGAGTGCTAGCTTAATATACAGAGGCTGAATATTTTACTTTAACATCTATGATCAACATGTGGTCCGAGGTCAACTCTTTTCAGCATACTACTCAAACTCTGCTCTGAAGTTGAGATTATTCATTTCCTTGTGGCCTCTTCTATATCATTTATCACAAAGGAATCCAAGCATTTCATAAATGATGATGATAATGGCTTTATTTAAACAGCTTGCTGGTGAGGAGTTAGTTTGGCTGGTGTCACCGCTGCTTTATGGATTGGTAATGGATGCACAGATGTATTAAGGTCCATGTTTCTCCCAAGCCTGAGAAATTCAAATGGTTTATGGTTTGATTTTTCAGCTGATAGTGCATCCTGGTTCATTGCATATGTTCTGACTACCTTTACTACAGATAAAACTGTGAAAGATCAGGACTTACAAAAACCCAAGCTTTGCAAAGCCAGGATTCATCTAAATAAATCCTTATGAGAAACTGATTTAAAGATTTGCCCAGAGCCAGATCACAACATGGTAGCACGTTCTGCCTCCTCCAGAGCCACAGGCTGAGCTTCTGGCTTCACTTCTCACACCCTGCACCCTCTTCTCACATTTGCACCTCTAGTCTTACAAGACCTTCATATCAGCATGGCCAAAATAGGCATTTCTAAGACTGTAGAGAAGATAAGTGATGCCTGCATTACAGGTAGGATCTACATGTTCCCTGGAGCCTCCTACTGGATGTGGTCCAGGTTGCTATACTATGGAAATCCCACTCTGAATCTCTAACTTCATGAATATTTTAGAGTTTGCTTTCTCTTTCACTGCTTCTTCCTTCTAACGCAAGTGGTGCATGGCACCGTGTAGGGAACAAACTCTAGTTCTGGAGGATTTTTTGATCTTCTCAGTTAGGGCTTTGCTGGCAGCAGAGGCAGATGTGTCCAGAGGATAATGTATTTCAATCTGCAGAGTGAGACTTTCCTGTGCATTAAGACAAGGAGTAGAATTCGGGGTTGGGAGGACCATGCATATAATAATCTGAAACAGTAAAGACTGTCATAAAAAGAGGCTGAATTAACAATTTCAGGGGCATTTAGCGTCATTGTTAAAGAGCTAACAAAAGAAATACAGAGACTGCATTATCTGGATGGGACTGACTTCAGCCATCTGAACAAAGGCCAGATTAGCCAGCTCCACAAGTTGTCATCTCAGCAGAACACAGGCAGTTTGTCCCTGGGACCCCAGGTCTCTGCTGACAGCTGAGGAATGGGAAAACCCAGGTATTACAGGCCCTGTACATGAGTGAGCTGTTGTAAGTGGTCTCTTCTTCCTGTTCTTTCCAGAGATCTCCATTTTCCTCATTCCGTTCCCCCTCACAGAAACTCAGAACAAAAGAGGAATTGGAAATGTCAAATTAGCTATCATGTGCCAGCTCCAAGCCACAGCCCCCAAGTTTACACTTTTCAGGCTTCTTGAGATGAGCATTTGAGGGTTTTACACAAGTAAAATAATATCTTTTTTGCCTCTACACATATTCTGGGAATTTTTTCTTGTTTTGTTTTGGTGCAGTACGGTCAATATTGGCACCCAACTTGTTAGATTTCAACTCAAAGTTCAACTGTATTACAAACAGGTGAAAACAGAGTTTTGTAAGGGCAAGGTCTTGCCCATCATAATAGCGCAGCTCTGCTCCTCCTCCAGACCTGTACTAACCACAGGGCAGGTGATAGACTGCCTTCCTCAAACAATATTGAAGGCACAAACATGGCTTCAGCCTTGCCATGCAGACCACAATAGAACTCACAGCTGCCTCATTTTAAAAATCTCCTCACTTCAGGCATCAAAGCCTCAAGGCCAAATTTTCCCTGCATGCTTCCACCCTGGAACCAATATGCTCCCAGTGCTGCAGAAAGCACAGACTCTCCCACCAAGCAAACCTCCTCTACCGCCCAAGCCACACAGCTCAGCCTTTTTCCTGGGTTACTAAACCTATTCTGATTGTCTGTTCTGCTTTATTGCATCAGCAACTTCCATTCAAAAGTCCAACCTTTTCCCTTGGCTTCTTATTTAACTTTCTGAAGCATTATCACCATGCTATCAGTAGAAATGTCATACCAAACCCACCCGTCTTCCCTCTCTGGCGCTGCATTCCTACCTGTCAGGGATGGACAGGTGCTTTCAGACGCGCTACAGACCAACAAAAAGCAAGAAAACTGTTTAGCCAGGGATGAAAATAGTTACCTGCCCTGGCATTTGACCCTAACTCCAGAGTAACATACGATTTTTGGAGGGTAAGGGGGACCCTAATACTGGGTTTTTAAGAAATGTCATCTAAAGCAGGACCTTAGCCTGATGTCACATGTGGATGACAACACGGTGCTTCTCAGGAAAAATCTAATGCAGCGTATAAGGGGGCATATATTATTTTTGTTTGTGATTTGTTTTTAAAGTGTGGGGGAAGTGAAAGGGGAGAAGGTAAGGAGTCGTATTCAGAACTAGAGAGTTCATCAAATGATTTCTACAAAGAAAAATGCTATTCTTTTCATGCCAGCACCTTCTAGTTGTAGGACTTAAAAGAGTTTGGTGTTCTTTGTTAACCACTTGGACTGATGCCCAACAGTTGTTTTCATTTATCTTTGACATTTCCAACTGCTCCCATTGAAAAGCAAAAAAGTAGCAGAAACAAAAATAAACGGGCTTTCTTTCTCCCCTCTTTCCCCAGCCGCTTGGGTCACTGTTCTGTCTTGTTTTATGGAGATTTGCATGGATGCTGTGCAACCCAGCCAAGCAGACGTGGAAGGTGAGGCAGGAAGGACAGCCTGCAGTTGCAGCAAGGGGCTCATGGCACTTGGGTGCACCTCCCAGCTCTGCTACAGCTTTCCTGCACTGTCTTTGCCAAGTCACTTCACCTCTCCATGCCTCAGTTCCTCATCTGAGAAAGAAGACACCTCTCCTTTTTTTCTCATCTTTTACCAGGTTTGTGCCTATAGACCGGAAGATTTTTTAGGCTACGGTAATTTCTTACTACCTGTTTCTTGCTCTGCCTAAAACAATGGGCCTTTGGTCTGTGTGAACATTTAGTTAACAGAAAGAATTAGCTAATAACAAGAGTACTTGTCCAGATCTGCATGTCCTCTGGCTTTGCCTCAGCTTCCTCATGGCCAGAGCTATTGGAACAGTTTTCATAATTCTGTGAATATACTTGACAGCTTTGAATCAAACCCAAACCCAAATTGAAAACTGATTTGAATTGTTATTTCATTTCAAAACCAGAACTGAACCTACACTCTTACTTTGAAGACTATGTGGGACTCAAAAAAAACCCCAACCAACAAAGCAAAACTTTCTCTGTAGCTGGACCAGAATTCAACTAAAAAATGACTGGTTTGGGTCCATAACAGATTTACTTCCTTGATGACTTCAGTTCCCTGTTATTCATCAAGTCATGTTAGCTGAAGTTATTAGGAAATCCACTACTATTTGTGTAAAAATTAATCATTCCTGAAAGCTCTAAAAACTTTGGCAAAAATGGTTACTTGGTGGAAACTTGTTATGAAATTTCATGGTCATTTGTAGTCAGTCTTCCATTTAGAATCCTTTGGTCAACTAATTAGGGAGAAAATACAACGAATAAACAACCAATAAGCAGTTTATAGGTGGCATGCACTTCCCTCAAACTACCAAAAGAGATAAAAATAACACAGGTCAGCCTGGCAGAAATGGTGTTTGGATCTGGTTTTCCAGCTCAGTTCTGGCTGCTGACATGCCCAAGTTACTGTGCTTGGACTTGAGCTCCTCTCAGTTTCAGTTAAAAACAAGCTAAAGAGGAGCTTGGGATGTCCTGCTCCAGACAGCGAGGTGAGCAGCAACAATAAAACCCAGACATGGAGCCAAAACACTCCTGAGAAAGAGTCATCCCAATGTCTTGCCATATCTCAAGAGATAGAAGTTTGCGCCTTGCTCTGCATTGCTATGAAAAGCTGTCCCCTGTTAACAGAGGTGTGCGAGACATCAGGTCATTACTGCTGGGGAGCCAGAGGTGGCCCAGTACAAATTCTAGTCGTGCCTTGTTTATCGCTGGTCAAGGAGGCTGGTGCACCTTAACCGAACTAGCTAGAACCAGTTGGAATTTCTTGCCTCATTTCAACTACATTTTTTGACCAAGTCTTACGATCCAGCACAAAGTATACATCATGTTTTGTCTTCTGGTTTTCTAAGTTTGACTTTGAAATGAAAAGTCCTGCAAAAAAACGAAGAATCCAAACTTTATACTATGATTTTCATGAGGTGTTGGTGTTACTTACCAGTCAGTCTTTTGTATTTAGGTACAGTTTCTGTATGGACTTTGATCTCTGTAACTGCAGACAGCCACTGTCAGAAGCCAAAATCATTACAGATTATCTCACATATGAGACAGGCGTGCACGCGACTGCACTCTTCTTGGAAACCTTCTACCTGCTGCTGTTTTCATAATCATAAAACCGAGGCCATGTTGAGTGAACAGCAGACTTGTTTTTGACTGGACAGAGAGAGAAAAAAAGAGAGAAGAAACAGGCCTGGGGAAAGCCCAGGTATGCCAAATGCCTGCAACTACCTGCCTCTGCCCTTCCTTTCGCCATCTGTGAACAAGTAGTGACGAGTGACAGCAACGTCTACAGCTCAGATGAATTAATTCCATTTTAGCCAGAAAAAATGTTCACAAACATTAAGGGCTGGCCAGAAAAATTAAGCAAAAGCAGGAGAAGAGGGAAGAGGGGAAAACAGCTCCAAAAAATCCTTGTATCTTCTTCATTCTTACTCTCAGCCTTCCAGGGAACAACTTCAGTCCCAGCCCTATCTGAGCCTTTTGCAGCCACCAGAACAAGTGTCTGGATGATGAGACAAGGCAGTGCAGGTCAGCAGCAATGAAGCAGATCTGTTCCTGGGCAGATTATCTCCTGTGTCATAGTTGAGATTCGCTCTCCTGGATGGGGCTGTAAAACACATTGCTCACCACATAGCAGGTAAAAAGAGCAGTTTTCCTGTCTACAGGAGATGCATATAGGACTGCCCTTTGTGAGCACTAAGGTTAGTTTTGCCATGCCAAGAAAGAGATGCATAGAGTGCATCTAGGCATCATGACAACCCCAGTTCATGTTGCCTTTTCCCTCATGAATAAAGAGAAGTCCGAAACCAAAGGTGAGCCCCTGCTCAGGTGTTTTTCATAGCTCAGATGGAAAAACAATCAGACAAGATTGTTCGAGACACTCTCTTTGGGAAATAGGAAGGTTTTTAGAGGTGGCAACAGCTGTCTGCCTCCTAAGGAAGCCACAGCCATTTGCGAGAACATAAACCCATTTTCCCTTCATATCCTTGTCCCCTGCACCCCCAGCTTCATGGCAGCTCTGCCAAGTCTCTGCTACATAGAGTGCAGACATGGCCAGACTCAAGGCGCTCTACAGGCAGCCGAGTGACAGAGATAAGGTCAGTGGTGTTAGAGCAGATGTCTTCTGTCTCTCCGGCCCCCTTCCTTGTTTGTTTGTTGCTGCGACCCGTAAGCTGTTTCCACTCCACTAAGTGACTAGTGAGTCACCACAACCCACTGCGGTAGGAAGATAAAGGCAGTATCCAGAGCACCTTGTGATCAAATGCACCCAGACACCTGATAAAATCCTCCCTGCCTCTCTCCTCCTCATGGAGGGTCTGTAGGCAGTCCCTCCTGCAGGCTTCTGTTTATGTGGCTGTGTTTGAAACCCTCTTCTGTGACACCTATGCAGAGACTGGCTGGCTTGGGCTAAGGCCTCTACAATAATTCTCGGGTCCTCCCCCTCTTCTTCTTTGAATGGTGAAGATGGGGTCAGTGACTTGAGAAAATAAGCCAAACCAGATCAGGTGATCATGTAGGATTAGGTGCGGTTTCCCACTGGGTGTCAAATCCCAGCACACCCACTGCTAGCCCATTATATTTTAATGGGAGGAGGATGATAAGTCAACACTTCAAAGAGAGAAAGAAGTCTGTGGAGAGCTTCCTGGATTCCTCTTTAAGGGGAAGAAAGAATCAGCCTTAATTGAAGTCACTTCTTATCTGTTTCCATCTTTTTTTTTTTTTTTTCCTGAAAGTGGGAGGTTAAAATGGACAAGAAGAATAGCACAGGAAGAGTCTGAAAGAAAAAACAATTTTTCCCTGTTGCTGCATGTCCCCTTTGTGATTTTCTTCCTTCATCCGGTATGGATACAATGACACAAACCTGCCAAAACCTGCACAGAGTCAGATTTTTATCTCCACCTTCCATTACCAGAGATTTGGCCTTTGCAGTTTGCCAGACCTTGTGCTGTGATTTTCGCCCCTTTGCTCCTGCACCTGGGAGTTAAGAAAGTTGACCTATTCTGGATCTGCGGCCACTGAGACACATGTAATTTGGCATTTATGTCATTGCACTGGAAAACAGTCACTGTTTTCGGCTCTTGGGCTGCACCTCAAGTAATTTGGCGAGGCCCTCAGCTGAGAAGGAAAAGCATTGGCTTTATCCATAGCTGAAGTAATAGCAAAGGGCAGAACTGCAAGGATTTAAGTACAAGTGTTTTCCCAAAGCCACAGAGACTTTTTTTCACTGACACATGTCTTTTTGAGTTTAGCAGTATGGGAGTTAAAATGACAAAGCCAGTGAAGGTGGAGCGGCAGTCACGAAAATACGGAGTGAGAAGTAAATGTTGGCTTCTTCCCATAACCTTTATTGTGGCCTGCTCATACTTGTTCACACAACAAACTTGTCTCCACTAGGTTTTCACCTCAGGCCAGGTGCCTCATGACAGAGAACCTCAAAGAGGAACACAGTGTTTTCTTCTAGAGTAGGTACAGCCTGAACCTCTATGTTCCCTTCCTGACCTACTACCAGATGTAATAGCCTGGGCAAGAAGAACAGGAGCAAAAAGCAAAGTAGGCAAAGCCCAACAGACTAGCTTCAAGCTCCTCACTTACTGTGCCAGAAAAGCATGGTCTGTTTGTCTTTTTGTAGGCTTTTTTCTTTTTTTTTTTTTCAAAGAAAAACTCCCATTTCCTGTCCCTCCAGGGCAAATTTCTCCAAAGCCCATTGTTGGAGAAGCCAGCACAAGAGGAGCTACTTGGCATTGAAGCTGACCCTGACTTAACATCCGGAGCCAGATTCATGAACAAGTATTATACCCTTAAGGTAACTGCTGCTGTCCTGTCATAGACACAGATGGTGAAATCATGCTGCTGTTTCTGCTGCACTATGCTTGGCAGAGGCATGGATTAAGAAATATTTTTAAATATATTTTTATATCTCTAGTATTTTTTGTATCTCCCTCCATCATACACAGAAACCATCTGTGTTCTGCTACTTGGAAGAAATGTGAAAGTTCTCCTGGGGAAAATGGGAACGAGAGCAACATTCTGGTGTGAAGCAGGGGAATGGCAAGATAAAAGGGTCTAGGCCAGGTGTGCAGCCAACACAGAGCTCTCACAGACCTAGAAGATCACCTTGGTGAAACTGAGGTCAGAAGACAAGAAGGCATCACCAACCGCACTTCCAAACTAACATGGAGTAACTGAAGCATCACCTCTAGAAGGGCAGCTGGGCAAAGGAAAACCCAAGAGAAATATCAGAAGGATTTAGTTTTAGATTGGTTTTGCAAGGAAATGAAACTTGTGAGCCTGTCCTGTGTCTCTGGACATGACTGTTGTACTGGTTCAGTTATCATCATTTTATGCTGCCAGCAGCTGCCTGATCACACAAACCAACACTGAGCTCAGCAACATCCCCTCAGAAGTTCCTGTGGGACCGGCATCACCTGCTGGACACAACAGACGGAGATGGCTCCCTCAGTGGCCCTTCACATGGAAGGACACCACCAAGAGATCTTAGCAAGATGCAATCAGCCTCAACAGAAGCCACACCCAACAGGAAGCACCTTCAACTCATCGGCTCCTGGTTAATATATAATCCTGGCCTCGCCCACCACCCCAACCATGACCACCTGGGTGAAGGTAGAGACACAGAGACACAGGTGGGACAGGTTCTGCCTCTGGAACATGAAGCCAATAGAAAAAAACCAAAACATTCTGCTAGGTTGTGACTCATTCACAGGTCACCCCAACTTGGGGCCCACAACTCAGGCCCCAGCACTTCAGTGACATGAAATACATGACAGTATTTCCCAATAATTTTTAAGTCTGTCTGCTTCTTTCAAATAAATTTAGCATAGATGTGGAAGAATAAAAAAATATGTTCTTGCCTATTTCTTGAAAGGAGGTCATAGAAGGATTGTGTGGATATTTCCACCTTAACCATTGGAAAATCACTTTTAGTGTGCCACCCTTGAAGCAAATTCATAGGATGTCATTGGAAGTGATGCTCATGGCATCTCTATGAGAGGTATTTGAACAAACAAGCAGCTTGACTGGAAATGGATATACGAGCACTTCATTATAGATGAGGAGACTTGACACTACTTTTCCAGTAACTCATTGGGCTGAAATGGTGATTTGTGGGAAATCTAGGTGTTATATTAGGAAAAAAGAAAGGTATACAACAGTAAAATTATGTCTCCTTTTCCCTAACAGGCGTGTGCTGCTCACTGTATCATAGATGTTGGGCAGGCAGGATCCATAGTGGCATGGAAGAAACAAATGAAAATAAAAATGATGAAAATGAACGGGGCAGAGTGTTCAGATATTAAATGATTCCATTTTATGCTGCTGATGCAATCTGAGTAAAGCAGCAATTTCCTTTCGGTCTCTGTTTTATGAGCGATCCTATTCAAGCTTTGATAATAAAAGGAACACAGGTGGGTAATTAAGGAGGTGTGAAACACAAACGAGTAGCCAGCTTTCTGCTAGTACTTTTTGCAATGTGTTCTGGAAGGCTATCTGCCTCAAAGTGCTGAGTGATTAAGTGACCTCACAGACTGACCTGGGGACTCATTTTCTGCCAAAACAGAACAAAACTCAGAAGTTTTCTGTAAAAATTTTTCTCTAAGAATTGCAGACAGGCTTGCCATTCCAAGAACTGTTTAGTAACAACACTATCTCAGTTGTAATCATGCTTTTCATAGATCACAGCAGAACACAGAGACAACCATACTGGGTCAAACCAAAGGTCCATCTAGCATAAGATGCATCAGGCAGGAGTCAGCAGTGGATGTTTAGCAAAGAGTGTCATAGGGCAAGCATAGAGTAATCCTTCCCCTCACATTCCCTCTCGGTTCTCGGTTTACAAACTTACTGGAGGGGTTGTATTTTTACCAGTAAGTTTAATAGCCTTCTATGGAGCTCTCCTCCACAACTCAATGGGAATATATCATCTACAAACCAACTTGAGCACCATCCCTCTGAAACCTGGCAGAGGTAACTTCCATCTCCTTTGGTTATTGTTTTCTGTTTTGGTCTCCTGGGAGAAACCAAATACTGCTTACCTCTCAAGTGAGGTCCTGAAAGTGATATCTTGATTTGGACTACAAAGTTACATCCCGGCAATGGTGATTTTAATTTTTCAGCAATTCTACAGTTGCACAACCTTCAGAGTCACCGAGAAGGATAAAACTCAGAAAACCTCACTCTAAAAATACAGATCGCTTATCAGAAGTATAGTTAACAACTGCAGTGTAAAACCAGAGAAAGCCAGGCAGTTCCATGCACTGGTACAGTCTGAAGTTCTATCTAATTCAAGGGCACTCTTTTCACAGGACTAAACTACGCAGTTAACATTTTTATCTACCTAACCATGCAAATATGTATATTTTTGACATGTATATGTTTTAATATGTATCAAAAGATAAACTGCTATGATTATATTATATATACTACCTAAATATTACATATGCACATAGGAGAGAAGACAGGGCTAACCGCTTTTTAAATTTTGTTGAGAAGGCTCATCATGAACAATGTATCTAATCTATCTCAGACATCAATTTTCTTCTCTATTATTTTTTCTGATATTCAACTCAGACAAATTTAATTTGAAAGCATTCAGTGTCAACAGCGAAAAAGTTTCACCTAGAAAACATTACAATGAAATGAACTGAGAATATTTTTCTTCCTGATACAAGTGCCTTATTAAACAAGCAGCAACATACCCATACACATTGTCCTCCTCAAAAGATAAACCTCCTAAGTCTGCCAGGAAATCCTATGGAGGTCAAATACAGAGGACAGAAAAAGAGGTGCTATGGTCCAGTGTGCTGTCTTTTATAGCAGCCAGTAGCCAGTGTGTAAAGCAGAAGAGAGCAACTACTGTAGCGTTTTCCTTCTACCCTTCAAGCTCTAAGCAAGCAGCAGTTTGTCTTCTTCTGCAAAATTTGCCTTTGGACAAATCATGTTTAACAGTCTGTGCTGAACTTCTCCTCTGCTAATGTGCCCAACCAACCCCTTTTTAAGATGTTTATCCTTGAGAACTGTGTGTGTACAGCCAGGTGAATGATATAGGGCAGAAGCAGGTTGAGAGATCCCCCTCCACCTTTGGTTCCTGCACCTGTTTCCTCACCCAGTGAAACTCCCAGGCAGTTCAGTTGTATGATGTCCATACACACTGCTAACAAAACATGAAGAGCTGCAGTTAAACATCAAGGAGGAGCCTCCCTGCTTCTGGAAAGGGCAAGTTTGTTTAGTTCTTTTCTTTGGCCTATTTTGGTCCATGTAAAAGCAAATCTAAGATCACTGGTGCTGCAACTTACAGCCTCCCTAACCATTCCTCACATTCATGGACAGCAATGAGACCCAAGAAAAGGAAAGGAAGCTGGAGCATTTAGAGAGCTAGATCCTTACAATTATTCCATATGCAGTTTCCATCTTGCGAGGCTAAAAGGGTTTATCTCCTGTTAACTTCTGCCTGTATCACTGAAATTCCACGTTGTTTGCATGTTTTACTGTGATTCTGTGAAACCACAATCCAAACCCTGCTTTGTTTTTTCCACTGTTATTTCAGATTTGTATTCTGTTTTTTCTTTTTGTTTGTTTGTTTGTCTTCCCAAAGACTACTTCAGGATGCAGCAAGGTTTCCAAGCCATAGAAATAAAGATAGATTGCAAAGCTGATGTCTAGGTGTTCCTGCTAGGCGCAGTCTAACCTGCTGGCATCCTTTTCCACGGATAAATTTTGAGGCTAGCTGATCACAGTCAGCTAAAAATTTGCTATCTCTTCTAGCCCTCCTGCCCATGGCTTAACAGTGAAGGTTTTAAATGAGGAAGTCATGGTTGTAATTAATCCAACCATATCCACAAGAAACATAGCTTCAGAGTGCAATATATACTGTTCCCAGAGATAATTATCAGGAGTTCTAAAAATGCAGGGATGTATGTGTTTTGGTCGTCCCTCCTCATCTCAGTCCTTGCAAATTGGAACCTCCTCCATTTCTGGAAACGTCCCTCCTATAATGAAATGAGTACAAGAATGCCATTCCCGTGCATGTCCTTCTCATCACCTAAAGTGTGGAAAGCTGAGTAATTACTAAGTGACCGCAATGGCTCCATAGAGAACTATAATCTTGAGATTAAGTCCATTTAGGAAGCCTGATACCAAATATCCAACTGCAGCACAGTAAAAATAAAATTCCCTACTGACTATCTCTGCTCATAAAAGTGATTTAGATTGGTTCTCCCCGTACATAAGTTCTCTGCTGGCCATCTAAAGCAATTAACAAAAAAATAATAGATTGCAATGTTTTACTTTCCAGCTAGGTTTGTGCTTTATATGAATGAGCAGTTAAAACATACATCTTAAAATGTAAAATCCTGGAACCTCAGAGGTCCCTTAGCTGCCGAGTGAAAAGGAACCAGCAAAGCTCATTTGCAGAGAACAGCAACAAGTCTTGTCATTCCTGCTGGAGATGCTCAGTTCAGGGTAGGAATGGAAACTGAACTCCCCAGATCCTCAGCTCCTGCATTGACTCAATGCCTGTAATTTTTCAAGAGACAAATTTAGAAAAGGACCGAGCCTTTAAGGAGATCCAGCTTTATGCCTTCTCTGTGCCCCTAGTTTGATTTTCATGCTACAAAATGGAAGCAATTTACCAAATTCTGCTTACGTGCAGGCTGATGCCTGACTATACACATGGTCTTGATACGTGGAGAGATCTGGGTACCATTTATTACTGACCTCTAAGTCACCCTTTTCTCACACAACTCTTCTGTGCTGCAATGCCATTTTTCAGCTTCAATTATCAGCTCTAGTTTTCTGGACTGGCCTTCCCAACAATTATCAGCATGCAATGCCTAGGACTCCAGGAGGCTGTGAGGACCCCAGCTTTCTCTTAACATTAAGAATGTCCAGAGCAGCCCTGATGAACAAATCAGATTTCAACCAGAAATACTCAAACTTTTTCACACCCTCCATGTGACACCTGTGGAGGTGCATCCAGAATCTGCAAACAGAGCCTCAAACCAGTTCTCGCCAACTATGAGCTCAGGAGGCAGCCTGAGCTGCAGCACTCTCCAGAAAAGACCTGAACACCCTTAGCACCTTAGAGCAGACCCAGCAGCTTTCACGCAGCTGTGGCTGCTTTGAGCCCATGCTGCAGCCAGCCCAGCACTCAGCAGTGCAAGGGTGAGCACGCAGACCACAGCTGAGCATGTTTATCACGCCTCTGGAGCTTTCCTTCTGCCTTGCAGGGCAGACACAGACAACCTGTTCTGCTCATGTTTCAGTCTGTCATGCAGTAAATTCTGCTAAGGACGTGGGGTCTCTGAGCTCCCTACAGATGTGGAATATCATCCAGATCCAGAGCAACATGCAGATTCCCTGTGTGCTTGTTTGTGGCTTCTACAGAAATTTAGCTGCCAAATTCATGCTAGGCTGAACTCCTAAAAACGTAAATAAATTGGCTGATACGTCTGTTAAAACCCAAAGGGCAAACAGCAGAGGCTGTTCTCCCCGCCACCAACTGTTGCAAAAAGTCCTTTGGGACACAAAGATCTCTTCCCACCTAGCACGAAGGTCTGCTGCAAGAAGGAGGTGATCCCAAAGTCAGTGCCTGCCTTATTGGTGCTGGGCAGAGCACAGGAGGTGGATAGAGGGGTCTCAGGCTCAGTGAAGCCCCAGATGCACCAACATGACTGTACAGAATCCTAAAGTAGGTCTGGCACAGACGCAGGCAGCCAGCTGAGGCTATTTACACTTTGCATTTGTTGTTGCTGTTTTACTGTTCAAAGCAGCTGCAAAGAACATTGTTATCCAGGCAAGAGCACAAGGGATTACATCCTTCTGGTGTAACACAGGCAGCGCATACCTCCAAGTGATGTGACTTAACAAGCAGCCCCAGAAAATCCCCAGAGCTTGTGCAGATAATGGGGAAAGAGTCAGGAGCTCTGGAGAGCTGGCAAGATAAACTGCAAAAGGACTGAGCAGAGACTAATGCAAAGACATACATGTCTTCATTCTCTTTGAAAACTCAGAGGCTTCCATTACCTAAGGAGAGATGGGGAAAAAAGTGAGCACACCCTTAATTACCACACAGTCTTCACCATCATGAAATCTCCAGGGTCTTTATTCTTTGGCAAAGGCACTGTAAACATATTTTATCAATTGGCCACTGTAAACAAAGCTGAGTGTTGCTCTGGAGCAAGATAAATATGAAATGCAAGTTAGGTAGATGCCTGCTAGCCAAACCTGATTCCTAGGAGAGATGGGGGAAATGCAGAAAGGAAGATCCTTGTCAGAGCAAAGATGAATAGTATCTTGCACATGAACATGTCAGATGCTTGCGAATCCAGCCTAGGAACTATTGAGTTTCCAGTCACATCATCAGATTTTACTCTAGAGTAAAAATTAGTGACTTTTTCCATTAAATTCTATTGATCTATTTCTCCACCACAAAGCTTCTTCATCTAAATCACCGTTTTATTGTGCCTCTGATTGTTTAAGAGGATGTCATGGGAGCCATTGAAGAGTCACTTAAAATGCTATTCGTCCTACCACACATAGGCAAGCTATGTTTCCATTCGAAGCCTTGCTGCACGAATTAAATCTTTCACCATAAAGTGGGCTCTGTTTGCAAAATTAAAATAATATGTATTTTACATGTTCACAGACTCTTTCAGAAGGATGGCTAAACCACTCTGCTGTTCAGCTGTTTTGGCCTGAAATGCAAAGTGAATCTCAACCGATGAAACCCACATACACTGGTTACAGCTTTCTAAGATGATGCTTTTGCATCAGCCGGTGTAAACAGGGTTTGGCAGTTCACATGGATATTTACAGATGGCCCGAAATATAATATGCTTTGTATTCCTGACTCCTTACCTAAGTGTAACAATTTAGCACTTTGCCAGCTCAAGTAGCAGAGGTTTTTGCTTTGACCTGGGAGGTCCTGGTATATTCTCTGACAGCCAGTGATGCCCACAGTGTATTATGAATGTGAAAAATAAATGAAGACCCAGTCCTGGCAGCAGGCAGAAGTTCCCTGTTTGCACACAGTATTGTAGGAGGTTATGTGAAGTGCTGCACTGTTTGGAAGTGTGCCTTCTTCCAGAAGATGCCACTGAGCATTTGGGATGAGAAAGCAGTTCAAATGAAATATGGTCTGAGAAACAGTCCTCCAAAAAAAAAAAAAAAAAAGGGAATACAGCTTCCTTATAATGCCCATCTTTCTGGCAGCTTTACCACAAAGCTTTGGAAAAGAACAATTTTCTGGTTATCCTCAGCTTAACAAGCAACAGAACATAGCCCTCTTACCTATACATCCATATTTTATGCTTTGGGAGAGACACTGATATCACAACCTTGGAAAATTCACATTACATGAAACAGAAATCATCCCCTCCACCTAAAACCTTACATCTCAAGATCTCTGAACTTCATTATATTATTGCACTGTCCAAAAATGTTCTAAAGTGTTTCAGACATTCCACCGAGCAACTAGAAATAGACATTCCTTTCCCAAATCATCTAACATCTTTGTTGCAAATACAGAATAACAAGCAGTAGAGAAAGGCAGTGGGGAAAAAAAAAAGAAAAGAAGGAAAAACTGTATTTTGTTTTAGTGGCACTTTATTCTGGAAAGGGATATGTTCAGAAGCCTTCAAGTTTGAGAAAGAAACACTTCACGTCTTCCTTTCAAAGTACAATGCTGTTTTGACATTTTTTAAATCTTGCATCCCACAAGGTTTTAAGAGTCAGCACTGAAATCAGATATGCTGATTTCCTCAGAATGAAATACTTCCATTTGTCCCCCAAAAACTTATTCCTCAAATTATTTCACACAGAATTTTCTATTTCAAAGCAGAATTAACAAATCTCTGAAACCTTCTCTTCTGTGCCTGGTTTTACAATGTAATCTGGTCCCTTGCAAGCAGATGAGGAGAACATTCTTCTGAGGGGAACTGCAGCTCTTCAACATCTAAGAGTCAGTCCCACCAAGGGTACCAGACCCTAACACAGAAAGAGGGAGAATATTCAAATGCCTCACTTTTTCCACTGTATAGCTTTTCTTGGATTGTTATGTGGATTTTTATTAGGCCTCAAAGTTTGGAGAACTTTTATTATTGTTATAAACTCCACTCATGAAGTGGATTTTCTAACCCTTTCATGCCAGACATTTGGCTAAGTTCAAGCACAGAATCAGTTTAATATCTGACACACGGCCTCATGGGAGCCATATCCTGCCACTGACACAGGAATAGATGTTGTCATCAGATAGATCCATTCCTCCTCCGCACTTCTAGCAGAGCTACCTGTTTTTAATAATGGCGATATTTGAGGAAAACATCTGTGTTACCTCGCCATGTGACTCGAGTTCAAGAGCATGAGCCACACGCTGCAAACATTTCTTGGAATTGTGAACTTCTGTTCTATTCAGCATGCAGCAGGAGGTCGATATTCCCAAATATTCATGAGCATAGATCAGCAAATGCCTGTCTTTCATCTAGAAACTCTGATTCCTGTGTAAACAAAGCCAGGCAGGATTCGTGACCGTCTCTCTGTCATCTGCGGTTTCAGACTTCAGATGGCCATGGGACATCTACAACTGAGTGAGGGAGTTAATTCATAAAAGACAAGTAGAGAACCATCACCGAAGTCTAAATGAGTGTAACACAGAAGTTATTAATTACTCTGGATTTAGTTTATTTAGTAATATTCCCAGCAAGTTGTGTAATGAATCTGCTGTGTAACTGAGAACACAAAGGGGTGTCAGCTCATCCTGACACTAACCAAGGCTTAATACTTTGAGAACTGATCATCTCCAGAACAATGACAAGATTATTCAACTCTGATTTAATGGAAAGCAACAGCAATCACCACCATTCCGGAAGAATCCAGAAGTGCACAGGACAGAACTACACGGCAGCTTTCAAATTTCTAATATGACTACTATTGAAATTCAGAAATGTTCCATTTCCTAAATTATGACTCAAAGAAGACCATGCTTTAGCATCTGTCCTATTTCTGATCATCTCCTGGCAGCCCATCTCAGGCAGCATCTCCATGGAGTTTGTTTTCCTTTCAGTCATGTGCAAAGGAACAAAAAGGACTTGGGAGAGAATTACTGTTAGTTTTGCATTCCCCTGCAACTC
Organism: Eurystomus gularis; assembly: GCA_013400335.1. Lineage (NCBI taxonomy): Eukaryota > Metazoa > Chordata > Aves > Coraciiformes > Coraciidae > Eurystomus > Eurystomus gularis. The sequence goes on from VZZY01015662.1 coordinate 127,035, forward strand.
AATCTACTTCCTATCTACAAAGCTCTTTGTAAAACAATGGATTTTCCAGTACATTAGGACTTGCCACTAGCCCAAGGATTTTCCCTGCTCCTGGCAGCCCGCTGCACTGGCAGAGTTCCCTCTGCATATTCGACCTGCTGCTGATTGATCCCCATAATCCAATCCATTTTCAACAAGCCACTTCAGCTCCAATAAAAACAAGGGGCTTTGCTGATTGCTGGTTTCAGCTGCAGCTGTTGGAGCCACAAATCTAAAGAGAAATATTTTAAGTCTATTTGTAAAAAATCTACCGGTAAAAATGAAACGATTCACTGCTTTTATTCAGTTAAACTCAAAGGGAAATTAACTACAGCTTCTTTTAATGCATTGTGCCTTCTTTATTATTTTATTCCTGGTATACCTCTCTTGGTGTGATCATGGTGTTCCTCTAAGTAAATAGGTAAGGGAATGTTAGGACTGGATTTCCCTAGGGCACTGGTATATGTAAGCATGAAATAGCTTGCATAACATGTGTGTATAACATGAAATGCAAATATTTCATAGACTTTAAATCTTTAATTTAGAAGAGACTGCTCTAATCTGCCCCTTCTACAAAGCACTAGCCAAACAAAAATCCCATGTCACTCAAGATTTCTTGCACTACAATTAGAATTTCTATCTGAGCTGGAAAATACGACATTGCAAGATACAAATCCCAATATCCAGGCAGCAAACCAGAGGCAATTCCCAATGCTTTCAGGTACAGCATTCCAGTTCCGCAGTTACATGCAAAACTGAAGTTTTGCATTTTATTTTTAGAATGAATTTTACAAGCTGCAGGATCCAATCATGGGCTCTAGCAAGAGGTTTTGTTGGTGGTGGTGTTGTAGAACAAAGCAGTTATTCCATGTAGATAATCAATAAGTTTAGACAGCTTATAGATCAAGTAATCCATTTTGGAAAAAGATTTCAGAGAAGAGCAATTCCTTTTTCTCCCCTTTGTAAAGAATGTTCTCTAGATTCAGACCAACATTGCTCATTCACATATCTTTTCCATCCTTCTATAACTGTATTTCTGCTACTAATATTTGTGGATCTATTTGTTTCACTACTGTTACTTACAAAAACAGGGACTGAGATGGGATCTCCCAAAGCAGTAGCCATAGTTTGAAGACAGCATATTCGACAACCTCTTCTAGCACTAAAAGTCACAAAAGAAAAACTGGTATAGGCTGATATATCCTAGAAAAAGTAGTACGTGGAAGCCTACAACAGACAGCTGACAACTATGGTGAAATCTGTTTCAGCTATAAAGTTTTCAGTTATTTGTGAATCACTTTGGTTCACTGCAGTAGTTAGTGGCCTTTGGCTAATAGTTTATCTGTCCTTTTGTTTACAGCTGTTGTCTGCAACAGGTAATCTTACTACGAAGGGTAAGGAGGCAGTAGAAATAGAAAGTATGGGCCAGAGAATTGTATTGGGAAAATTATGAGAGCCAGCAAAATTTTTTTCATTGAGCCTTATAAGCTGCATTTGGCACAGCAGGAGTTTAATGAAATTTTATTGATTCCAAGGCAAGCTTCCAATGGAAATCTGCCCAGATTCCTGGGGGTCTCTGCTGAGGCTGGAGACCTTAGATGTGCTGATCCTTGGCTGTAGCCCTTCTGTTAATGGGTCTGTCCTTCAGACAGCAGACCTGTAAAATTATACTCCTCTCAGCAGTGCTGCTGCCTTTTGCTCAGAAACTAAAAAGATTACAATTTCCCAGAGCACTTGTAGGGTCTGGGGAACTTCTAGTATCTTAATAATTAAAAGGAGAATAGCTTCTGGTCCAATTTAGCCAAAAATTGGGGGGGAGAGGGGAAAAAAAGAAAGGAAATTCTAACAAGCTGAAAAGCCCTGTCCTGCAATATCAGTGTAGACCAGAGAAACAAAGCACAGTGTTTAAGTGTGAAAAAATATTTGTTAGGGAAAAGGGAGAAGGATGGAGAGCTGATCATCTAAAGACACAACAAGAACCATCTCAGATAGTTTCCTTGCAAAGGAGAGTACGCATACCAATTTGCAGCGATGAGGAATGGAGCTGTCACTCCCAGATAAACTGGAGCAGTAGAGAAGGATATAATTTTGCCTACTCAAGTCCACAGCCAAGGAAGTCTTTTAAACAACTGTTAAGCTTTAGAAAGGACAGTTGTGTTGGTAAAATTGTTAGTTTACAGTCTGGAAAAACACTCTGTAGATGCCAGCTGTAGCCATCCATGAACAGAAATTAAGTAGTACAGTTTCTGGGTTGTCCAGAGAAATCCATCACAAACAGATATGGTCTCTCAAAGCCTGCAGCTGGGAATTCTGCTGTTTTTAAACCACAAGACTCCCAAGGGCCCAGCCTGAGGAGCTGGGGGGTTGTTTCCCATTTGCATGTTTGGGATCCACCCAAGACTGTGTTCCCTTTGACCATAAGAAGCATGTTAATTGGGTGGGGGAAAGAACTCTTCAGGTCACCCTGCCCTCAGCTAAAGCGTAAGATTTCCTCTCCTACAGTCTATGAAGAATTAACTTCTCTAACTCCTTTCTGAAGCCAGATTAATGTAATCAGAGCAGGAAGAGTAGTGCATAACTGGAATCACAGCAGTAACCTTCATTTAATGGAATATCTTTCCTTTTAAAGAGTCCTAGGATAGGAGGCAAGCCTTTGAACAGACATGGCAGCATCATAGTCTATCTCCATGCAACATAGTTTTATTGCAGTGCTCCTACTAATTTTCACTTCTTTAGTCATATCTCTTCCATACTGCACTCAGAGGGACATCTTCTGCAGATCTCATGAAGCTTCAAAGGAAAAGATGAGTTCCATTTCTTGGAGGATTGCGGTTCTTCTAAATTAAATTTTTTCTCCTTGTGAAGCATTTAATCCAACGGGTAGTTGGAGAAAGTCACTGCAGCAACTAGTCATCACTTAACATGTAATTCTCAGTTCAGATGACTTTCATCATTAGCTGAGACACAAATTAATGCCTACCATGGCCTCCCCCCTGCTTTGTGCAAACAGAGGCATTTTCATGGGACTTTCACCCAAGCAGATCAGGTTTTACTGCAAACGGGAATTTAAATATTCCTTGCTCCATTTCCAAGCCTCACAAGAAAAAAAATAAACACAACACAACAGCCAAACACAACCATTGCCACACTGTACAGATCCAGTTCTACGTACAGATCCAGATTCTAGTCCAGTTCTAATACATGTTCAAAAAATACCTATTATAGTGAACAGCCACAAAGAAGCAGGTCTCAAAAAGATTTTGCTTCCCACATTTACGAGAGCTCATGGGAGCCCTCTATCAGAACCTAGGGGCTGAGTAATGTGCAGTAACAAAATATGTACATCTTCACAGCACTGGCTCCCAAGAGCTGGGAAGCGAAATCAGCCAGAACGGTGTTCTCGTGGGCAGCCTCCTGTCAGACAGCTCACAGGGCAGGGTCACCGCTTTAGAGCACAACTGCATCTACCTTGCACTCACATTTCCATAATTGGCAGATGGGGTCAATTCCCCTCACCTCTGTGACCTTGTAATCTTGTTTCTACCTTGCCTGTGTTTCTTTAAATTCACAATTTAAAGGGCTCTTTAAACAACTGGCTGTTCAGCAGCAGAATCAAGGAGGATAAGCTAAGCTCAGGCTGGAGCAGCAAAACGGGTGTATGAGCATATCCACTTTGTTCTGCCGGATTCTCCAAGGCAGCACTGGCTGGCAGAGCTTGGGAGAAGGGGCAGCTTTCACAGAGCCGATTCAGCGGAGCTCCAGGTTGGGTGGGACAGGAAGCAGGAAGAGAGAAATTTGGGACTGTATGCGAAGCGCCAGGCTCCTCTGTGCTTGCACACTGGATTCTGACCAGTTTTGTGGTAGAGACTGATCCTCTAATCTGGAGAAAAAAATAGATCTGAAGAACCCCAATTCACTTCAGATCTGCTAGGAAAATAGATTACTATTAAACAATTCTTTTTATACCATCTCTGTGGCACAGCCAGCTCCCAACTGATGCAGACTGGGAGAAATCCAACTTGAAATGAAACTGCCTGAAAGTCTCTAAATGTTTCAGACCACTTGCCTTGTGTAAGATGCAGGCAATAGTGAAGCTTGGCTTAAGATGGGGTTTATACAGAGGTGGAGAAATGGATGAAATGAACTTGGGAGAGTTCCACTGCTGGGGTTGGAGATTCCCGTTAATCATATCAGTCTGTACTCAACACAAAAGGTTTGCCTGGAGAGACTATCCTTGTAGATATGACAGATGATAATAATTAATAAAGGCAGGTGGTTTAGGCATAGGCTCAAGGCCCCTGCTGTTAGAGCACCATTGACTTCAAGTGAGTTACTTAATCTTTGAGATGGAGAAAGACGGTTTCTATTTACTTTCCAATGAAAATTACCTTAGAAAGCAATTCCATCATTGTTCTCCTGTTACAACAAATGAAAGTTTACTCTCAATATTTGAGCAAGATGTGCCACAGGAAGAGCTTGCAAACACCAGTGTATAGGTTGTTCTAAAGCTGCCAGGATTGCTACAGTTCTGGGCCCCTAGAGTAATATTGTGAAAGAGGGAACTGACAGCATAGCGTGGCCCATCAGCGCCACTGGTTTTATGGCAGCAAGCCCAATAGACTGCCTTGTTCAGGGTTTAATGAAGCCTAGGATTTCCATGTCCTCTGTGCTCTTCCAGTCTCCCTCCTTCTCCTAAAATTCAAATCCTCACCTCTACTGTTATTCTTATGTTTTGTTCTTCCAGACTCATTTCTCCGTCATCCTTCTGCGTTGTTTACCATAGGTAATGAGAGATGCACAATCCCCAAAACCTGATTTTGCTGTGATGCAGAGTTGACATCACACTTAGCTTCTAGATGGTTTGATTAGTCTAATCCAGTTACACCACTTGTTAGAATGCCAGTGCCATCCTGAGCACATCTATATAGCATTGCTTTTTGTGGTGTGAATATACTCTGAGGCCAAAGCATTTGGCTTCCTAAATTTGTGGCAGGTATGGGGATGGATTTCATTCATCTGCTGCCTCAAAGAAGTTAATATATTTCACAGCCTCGAATTTCAGTTGAAAAGTGAGAAGGAAAGCTGCTTAGGAGAAGCAGCAATCAGGGAGAATAGATGATGCACAAGAGAAGAGAACAGGATTACAGGATGGAGTACATTTAAGTATTACTGCACGTGTTGAAAGTAACAACATAATGCATGTCACGTAATTCAGAAATGGTGCCATTTCCTTGAAAATCAGAAGCTAATATATGCAGCCCTACACTGTGCAAAAATCAATCTTTCACTTTGCCTTGGAAAAAAACCCTCATGTGCTATGATTTATGGCAGAGGAAAAGAAGCTTAGATTTTCTTTGACTCCATGCAATCTCCTTCCACATGTCTAATGTACTGCCCGCAGCTATGTTTCTCGTGGAAGGTGAGCGTGTGTGTCAGCACTGCCCCTCACAGACCTACAGAGACTGATGAGTTTTTCCTACGTTCTCAGCTTTTTCTTTTTATTAATTGCTCTTTCTTGCTTTTCTTTTTTAATCCATTTATTTCATTTGCTCTTCCCATCTGTGTGCAGTTTTATTTGCACTGATTTAAGATTCTTGGACACTTCTTGATGATAAACATCTCTAGTGAAATACCCATGAAGAATGACTTCGCTTTGTGATGGGAGCTATTAGTGTTCTGAGTTTGACCCCAGAGGCCACATCTAGAGGTAACAGAATAAAGTCCTTAATTGTGGTCAATTGCATCTTTGATCTTTCTACTGTGCTGGACCACAAAAGGGCAAATGATGACAACTCTAATAATTTTTGTACTGTAAATAAGCCCATATTTCATAAAGCATGAATTCCCATGTTGTCTAGGAGGAATGACATAGATCAGCAGGCAGGTTTTGCAATATTAGTGCATGAACAGCCTTCCAGTAGCACTAATAAAAGCAACACTGTGAATCTGAAAACAGGCATGTAATAACTGCTGGTCACTCCTGATCTGGAATGGGTTTGACCTGCTGACCTCAGGGTGAAAGGCTCTGTACTGCATTACCACTCCCAAGAGCTTTCTGACTCTCTCTGAGGTTGGTTTTTTTATTATTTTGTAGTTAACCTCAAGACAGAATCACCTACAATGGATAACATCTGCAGAACACTATCTAGGCATCTGAACATTTTTTTTCCTTTACAACTAATCATTGGCACTCAATGAATCTGAAGGTTAAAAAGAAATTGCATGACCAAATAATCACTGCAGAAACAGTGAAATCAGAATGTGAGGGGGAAAAAAACCTTTAATGGATCTTCCTGCCACTGGTTTATCTTTTCACTTATTCATAGGGTCTTGACATTTCTTTTTGAGCAATGGAAGATGTAATGATTTGAGGGGAATTCAGCAAAATTTATTCCTTTTGCAAGAGAGAACCAATCAACACTGCCCTCAAAAAATACCCAACAAACTATTCTAGATGATCATCAAGAAAGTTTTCATTTCTGTGATGCCTATACTTCTAGGTTCCACCTTTTACCAGTCATTCAGCTACTCTGATGTTTCACTCATTCATTCTGATGCCATCCCCTGTGGAAGAGGCACACAACAAGCCTTCCAGTGGGATAAGCACCATGCAAATATATGCTAAAAACACTCTTCCAAGTTAGAAGCAGTCTGTGCTTAGCAGACTGCCCTTTTGGTCCTAAAATGTCCACTCCTACAATTCAGAGTGGGTTTTCCCAAAACCCAGTGTAGAAAATACTGTCCAGCATGACTGAATTCTTAACCACACACACAAAAATGCAATATGCAACAAAAGTATCCCTTACATGTCAATGACTGTGTCACTGGCAAAAACTATTTAAATACCCATCTGGCATTCTGCAGGGAGGACGTTAGTGACCTCATTGTGGAGCTAGTCACAACTGGAATGAAAGAAGACCCACTTTCAGTAATGTTCGGAGGACTGTATAGGACTGACATCGATCTCCACCCACAGTAGCCCTGATCACTGGAAGCAATGTTTTCCCCCATTAACAATGAGTCTTTATTAATTATGATTATTTGGGAAGTCTGCTTGTGTACCTTTGTATACAAATGACAAATCATCACTTAACGAGCATGAACTGATTTCACATTGAACTGTCCATCTCATAAGCATCAAGATGTCCAAGAAAGGAAATTCATTTGTTTATTCTCAGCAGTGCTTTGGGATACAGCCGGCAAAGGCAGTGGGAATTAGACATGAGGAAGCAGCAAGATATTTTCCTCATTACATATTCACCCATCAATCATAGTTCTCTTTGAAATCTGGCTACTGGCCACTGGTCCCTGCTGGGAAAATGTTAGAAGTGCAAGAAAAAGGGACATTTTTCCTCTTTGTGCCAGCTTTCAGTGTAGAGTTAACTTGAAGCTGCAAGTAGCACAGCCCAGCTCCTCTCTGGCAGATCTCTGAGGGGAGATCAATTGTGGAATTTCACAGCTGGATCTCAGCATCTCATTCTGCTCCATGGTTTGACATTTTGGACATGTTTCACCATTGTTTCCCCAAATTTTCATCTGCAACTTTATTAAAAGAATACATTAAAAAAAAAATCAGTCCATTAGAGAGTGTGTTTTGTTGAATTTCTTTCTCCCAGCATAACAAGAGGTCAATAAACAGAGAACAGAGGGTGGACACATTACTGCAGATATGGTATAGAGGAACAAACTGGATTTACAGAAAAACCCAGCTGTTTGAGCCAGCTGGCATTTTCTGGCTCAGATTTCTAAGACTTCACAAACCAGTCTGGTTGGTTTGGAGAAGAAGCTAACTCGAGGGTGGTCATTTTCTGTGGCAGGAAAGGCAAAAGCAAATATCACTACCTCTTGGATGAATGAAACAGCTCCAGGGAACACGAAGCAAACACTACTGTGGAGAGATGCAGTGTATGCCCAAGCTTCTGATCTCCTTTTTGACACTGAAGAACCAGGAGGAGACCAGGCTACAAGTCATATGGGAAAATATGAGCCCAGGAAGTGGTAAAACCAAAATAGTCATGGCAGAAGAATGTTCCTGGGGAAATTAGGAATACACAGTGTGAGGATGACAACTTCTAAAACGGCTCAAATCCAACATTTTAGAGCTGCCAGATGTCTACCAGCAGAGAATCTCTCTAGGATAAGTCTAGCTCATAAGCAGAGAATCTTTCCCTTAAACTTCTTGCTTTGCCTTTCCATTTTGGAGGTTTATTCTGCCTGACAACTTCTCTTTTTGCACTTACATGACTCCCAGATACAGTGACTTTGGAACAGGTGAATTTCCACACTCCATATTTATCATTCAGAAATCCAGGTGGAAGATTGTAAACCAGCCTCGGAACAATCTCTTACAAGAGAGTTATTGATCATTCATGATGCAAATAATTTTTTTCACTGTTGGAAAAAAAAAAAAAGGGCTCCTCTGTGCTTCTTCCTGTATCATCCCAATTTAGACATAAAGAACTCTGCAAATCAATTCCTAAGCTTTATGGAAAAAAAGAGAAAAGAAAAAAAAAAGAGAGAGAGAAAAAAGAAATAAAGAAGTTGGCATTCAAATTGATTGTACTCTCTTCAAAGTCCTGGACCAGCTCTGACCATCTCCTGGATCTGGACTCTGTCAGTGGAATGGAATTTCCCAATATACCATGGTCATTCTGGCACCTGTTTCTCTGCAGCAGCTATAAATTTCCTGCAGGTCACTGTAAAAGGAAAAAAAGCTACCCAAGTGTTCCTGGCCTGGGCCTGGAGATCAGGAGAGGGACAGAAATGCATGTTTCATCCAAAGAAAACTCTGCCTGGCTTTACACTGCTAATAGCTCAGTGGGAAGGTCTGTTTAACTGTGCACATCCTGCAGAGGTTTCTGGGATATAACCTGTTAGACCCTTACCTAGAACACATTTCTTCAGCTTTTGAAGACTTGCTTGTCTGCAGGGTGTCTGCCAAGCAAAAGAAATGAGGATTAGGGAGCAAAGAAACCCAGTGGCAGCTGTGCATCAGGTCCCAATTAAGACATCAAACTAAACCCTTCAGCCCTAGTTCTCAAACATCCTTGTATATAATATTTCCCATGAGGCTGGAATTCTTGTGCGAAGTTTATGCTGGCTTTAATGTATAGCATCAGGGTTCAGTAAGCTTTCATGGCATTCATATTGCTGTTGGAGACAGCAGGGTATGTTTTTTTTCATCCTTACCCCTCCAAATAAAAGATAAGGGCATGCCCTATGTTATGACACGACTTGCCTTGGACTGAGGGAGCAGGTCCAAACTGTTTGGCATGAAAGAAGCATTTGAATCTGCCACTGAGTCATGCTGGCTCTGAGCATTCTAATGTCCTAAATCCTAATTCTAACCCTAACTTTATGATAGCCATTTAGTCCATTGCACATTCAATCAAAAGTGAAATCAACTGCCAGGGGATCCACCTCACCTAAGACAGAGTAGAAAGGGTAGGCCATTGCGAGAGAGGCTGAGAAGCCTGTGGGATAGAAGTCCTCTTACTGTGGCTTCAAGTGACAACAATCTGATTGTATTTCAGACACTCCCTGTACAATTCCCTTGTGACCCAGTGCACTTCGGACCAAATAACCACTTCAGCTCAGTGCTGAAGTTTAGAGGCAATTAATCTCTCCATCATGTTATCTGATCTGGGTTCAGGTCCTAAGGAATATTTTGCCCTGATATCACTAAAATTCCCATCTGGACATCCCCTGCATTATTGCAGGAACTCTTCTTATTTCCTACCATTTTCTGCAGCGTCTTGGAAACTAGTCATTGCAGACGCTCACCATGAGGACAGTGCAAAGCGCCTGACTTCCTAGCACAGCGAAACCATACATTGCTCCCTGCTGAGAGGACCTAAGTCACCCAGCTGTCCTCACTAACAATTAACTGAATAATCCTGCAGGAGATCACTTAAAATTCCCCTCACTGCACTTTCGAGACAGCCCTGCTGTGAACGGGAGCTGCATGCCCAGAGTCAACTCCCACTGCTTCACAACAAAGAACAGATTTGGTTTGAAAATAACAGCAATAAGAACATCTATGCTGCCAAATAGCTGAGCTCCCTGGTTTATTGTCAGATCCTGATTCTTCAAGTGTCTATGGCACTTTCTCTTGGGATCCCTTTGGGAGTGAACTAGCAGAGAAATGTCAGGGCATCTCCAGAAGCAGCTTGTTCCAGCAAGCCCTGCCATTAAGAAGGCAGGACCCTGCTGCCCAGCTCCCTGAACACTATCACAGTGAAACTTACTCCTCATTTCAAGCCCTATGGTGTGAAACATAACATTAATGCAAAAACATGGCTACGGTTACAGGCTATGACACGTTCTGCAGCTTTTTCCATGTAAAACTACCTGAAATAAGCATACAAATAAATCCTTCTTCTACCTCAAAATGATAGAGATGTTACATGTGGCTCAGAAGGGACCAAGAAAAGTGCTGTGAAGTACTGGACCAGGGCCACTAACTTCAGAGAAGGCAAGCTTTGAACTTCGTAGATGTAATCCACTTGTCTCTGTGTAGAGCCAGGAGTCACTCCTTGGAGTGAAGGCCTTTAGAAGCACAGATGTAGCTGACAAAAAACCTAGTAGGACCGTCATTCCACCAGTCTTGGTGCCCACTACTAGATTTCCCAGAAACAACACTTCTGATGGAGAACAGAGACAAGTTCCCTGTTGCATGGGCACGCAATATGATGTTTAGCCTGGCAGTACACCAGCTGCAAGAGGACAGACAAAGCCTGGATCAGAATAATGCTAGGTAGGGTCTAACATGATTTGTCTGCTCCATTTTGTCATAGTAGCTGTCTGGACAAAATCCCTTCTTTGGATCCTTTCTTTGGATTAACAAAGACAACCTGAGTCATTTCAGTACTGTACATGACAGGAAAAACCCAGGATGTTTCTGATCTGGAATTAAATATTCAAAAGCCACTGTCAGTGTCTTTCTGACACATGGCTGAAAGAATTGCCTTTTAAAACTTGGAATTCAGATTGAGTACTTGAGCAATGTAAGTCTGCAGCTTTTCTAGGACCAATAAGTCAAGTAGCCAAATACAATGTGCATAATTCCTCTACCCTTATTGAAAAGGCATTGAAAACCTTTTGTAAGGGAAGTTAGTTATGCAAAGTAGGAGATGACAAAGCAAAATGGCTCTTTCAGAACTAGCCTAAGGGTGTGGATGACAAAAGCTGTATGAAAACCTGTGTAGTGTTGTAGCCAAATATTAAGAAACACCCACCAGGAATTTGGGGAGACTGCTGTTGAAAGGAGGTCTTAGCACTCCCGGTTTCTGGCTGAAGATTGAAGCATCAACATGTATGATATCAAAATGTGATCTCTGGACATAATTGTTCTTCAGAATCAAAGAAATAAACACGTATTTTTAGGAGTAGCAGAACTAGCAAAGCTTGATTTCCTACAGATGAGTGTCTAAGGCTAAATTTCTTTGCTGTCTAACAAGAGTAAGCTTGTGCTGTAAATTGTCTCACATTACCCAGCCTCTGATTTCCATGACATTTCTAGCAGCTTGATATTTTTGGAAACTGCGGTCCTCTGTTATACTTGTGGTTAAAATAAATCAGCAGATTTTAACACTGTTGGGGCAGGCGGGGGGGGGGGCGGGGGGATGACAGAGGGAAACAGACATATGGAGCATGTAATGGCATGTTTCTTACTTCCTTAGGAAGCCCATCTGAAAAGATAAAGATGGCAGAGCCCTACCACATTCTGCTGGCGTGGAGTTTTAATTGGTGAACTGCATGTCAAGAAAATCCCCTTACTAAAGAAAAGTAAGAAGAGCTTATTGCTCTTTTATGAGTCATCTCTATCCAGCCCCTTAAATGACACAACAACTAACACCTTTGTTGGAGGTAGAATAAGAAAAAGATTAATTACTTCTTAAAATGCAAGTCAGATGATGAGGATAAAGTTATAGAGTGGATAATTCCCCTTTTCAACACCGGATTCAGGCAAAATTAGTGGTTCTGAGTATGATCTAAGGTTTACCCATCAAGTTACTTCCTGGGGTTAAACATATTTGAGAATCGGAACAGTTAAGGAAAGGCCTCTGCATATCTATTTTTAATCTGATTTATGTTCTCTTTTATCTCAGACTCCACCTCTTCAAGTCATCTTTCGACTAACCAACTGAAAATACAGAAAAGGATGACAGGAATTGGAACATTCCTGAAATTGTCACTGCAAGACATACATCAGTAATTTACCTGGCAACACTTTCCTAGGGAGCACTTTGATTTGAAGAGAAAAAAAAAAAGCACCACACACACCCTTAGCCAGTATGTTTTTAATCAATAAGTCAACAGTAAGTTATTTATCAGAGGTCCGTAAATTAGCTCAGTGAAACGGGGATGTGACTTGCAGACCAGACTGCATTTGCATGTATTTTTCAAGGACTGAATTTCCCCAACTAAAGCAAAAAAGCACATCAGGAGCAATAAACGATTCCTAATATTTCAAAACACTTCTAAATTTGATGCAAGCTGTAGATTGCCAAGTATTAATAAGTCAAGTAAAAAAAGTCTCCTCAATCATCTTGATAGTATTTATTTCTTTGTGCTAACATTTCATGGTATCTGCCTGTGAATGCTGGACATTCACATGACATTTAGGAGACCTTGCTGTGGGGTTCTGTCTGATTAAGTCTCTTTTCTTTTAAGACTCTAGTCTGGGTGAGCCATTGAATCTCAAGGCCTCTTTTGAGCACTCTTCTGACGCAGATGCACTTGTCTAGCTCTACCTTCTTGTGGATCAGCTGCTTATCCCCAAGATCAGTCCTGACCCTGAACCATCTTAAGCATTTTCTTTCCCTAATCAAAGGAGGAAGCTTGGCACTGAAAAGAGCAAATCAAGACAGAAAGGCTTGGACTTTCTACACACTAGCACTCCAACCTCAAAACATAAATAAGATTATATATTTCTAGAAAGGCAAATCACCGCACTGTTTCATCCTTTCCTTCGAAGTCCTTGGAAGAGTTAGCCAGTGTGCAAGGGGACAGGGCTAATAGCAAGACAGATGTGCTCCTGACTTTTACTATTTATCACCCAGACGAAGCTTTGATCAGCCTCTGCAGGAATCATGAAGTCCTGCCAGAAGATTCCCAGGGAAACCATCTTCTCCAGCTCCCCCGTCAGCCAGTTCGCCTTGGCTGCGCCTACCTCACCACTGTGGTATCACTCCCACTATTTGGTGTCAGTAGTGGATCACTTATGCCAATGGCATCTTGGTGCCAGCTCTGTGCCAGCACCTTGCAGAGTCTACACAGCAAGAGGAGCAGAAGGAAATCAAAGATTGATATTAAAGTCAACAGCCAACATGTAGCTCATGTTCAGAGTCTGTGTCACACACTGTTTCCAGCCTAGCAGCATCACTCCCAAGCAGTCCCTCCAATCCACTCCCAAATCATTACAGAACAATTCAGACACAATTTCAGGCAGAATAGGCAGACCCCTATTTTTGCAGGTGGGAGAGGAAAAGGGCCAACCAACAGGAAAACCAGAAGGGGAAAATGAGGCCATGGGAAGCTTCTGAAAACTTGCTGGTCATGTCAGTGAACTTCAGTCTCTCTGTGACTGTTGTAGCTGCCAGTCTAATACTGTTAAACACCCTTTCAGCTGTCATCTGAGCCAGTCTGGCTCCAGATTCAGAAGCAATTCACTCCCTAACAGAACGAAAAGACAAAAATGGCCACAGGGAGATGGACAAGGAAATATGACTGAGAGTGAGGTACTGACTCACTGAGTGAGCTCAGAAGTAGGTGGGAGTCTTCTAGGGAAATGCCTGGGAGATGCCCAGCTCCTTTCTTAGACCAAGGAGGTCCTATTCGGGATGAGCTTTTTTTAAGCCAAGTGTGCTTGATGAAAGGACCATCTTTTCCCTCACACAGAGCATCCTGCCCTTGGCTCTGTGCCACTGCCACACTTCAAATACAGTTGAATGGATTCTCAAACATTTTCGTGACTCCTCTGCTCTTGGGAGAAGTTCCCAATTGTTCGGCTTGACTTTGCTATTTTCCTATTCCCCTGGAAAGAGCTTGGGAAAGCAGACACCACGCACAGTGTTCTGATGAGGTGAGATAACTTTGCTTCCAGGGAGATTTCAACAAAATGCCACAGATGTGTTTGACATTGGTAAAGCCTGAACAGAAAGGATTTTACATTGAATTCTAGCACTTGTTTTGGCTGAGCTGGGCCTTATCCTAAAGCAGCTGTCCATGTATTTGACTACGCTGTGAGGCATAATCCTTCAATTGCCTAAATGCATATTTACACAATGTTCACAAATCTGTTATGCTGAAAAAGATCTGTCCTTTAATTATCCAGCACAGTCAACCACCTTTGCTGGGATCCTGCCCAAGTTTATTTAAGGGGAGGGAAAAGTTATTATGAAAATTACCACAGCATTTTTTTTCCTTTTGAAATGAAACATTTTTGTATCAATGCATAAACCACAAGAATGATCATCAGTTTAATAGTTTCCTGCGGGTGAACTCTTTCAAGTTGAGCTGTCAGTTAGGAGCATGGGTGGGGAGCCCATTTGGAGGAAAAGGGAGAATAATTCCCTTTCACAACAACCCCTGAAGGCAGCCAAAGATCTGAATTACTCTGGGACAACTTGCTTCACCATGCACATGTTGCAGGCAGGTCTCAGCCTTCACCATTCAGTGCTGTCAGCATGTGCTGAGGAAAAGCCATTCTTTAGCAGGTTGATACCTCTGAAAATAAATACATGATGTTCTCTGATCTGCAAGTGAACAGAAAACATTACACTGCTGGATTTGTGCTGCTGCCCCAAGTGCTGAATTGTTTGCCTGACTTGCAAAAGGTGGTGTTATGTGGGCAATCAAGACCTAGGAGAGGTCCATAAAAAAATTATTTTCTACATATGTTAGTGTTCGGGTTGGTTTTTTTTTTTAATCTAGATGTAGTGGGTCTGGCTGAGCTGGTTTTCCCCGTAGCAGCCCTCATGGTGCAGTGTTTTGTGCTGGAAGCTAGAAGGGTGTTGACAACACACCCGTGTTGTGACTACTGCTGAGCAGTGCTCGCACAGCACCAGGGCTCTTCCCAACATTCCCCTCCCAGTGGGATGGGGTGGGCAAAATCTTGGGAGGGGACGCACCCAGGAGAGCTGATCTGAACTGACCAAAGGGATATTCCAGACCGTATGACATCAGCTCAGCTATAAAGCTAGGGAACAGGAGGAGGAGGGGGGGGCCGTTCCGTTGTCCTCCAGAGCAACCGCTACGCGTCTTGGAGCCCTGCTTCCCAGGGAAGGGCCAGACATCACCTACTGATGGGGAGTAGAGTAGAGAATAAATCTTTGTTTTCCTTTGCTTCTGTGTGCAGATTTGCTTGGCTTTGCTTCTGCTATTATTAAACTGCTTTTGTTTTACCCACAACAGGGTTTTTTTCCATCTTATATTCCTCCCCCTTTTTGCTCTGCTGAGGAGGGAGAGGGGAAAAAAGGGGGGTGATAGAGCGGCTTGGAGGGCACCTGGCGCTCAGCCAACGTTAACCCACCACAGTAGGTTACATGCACAATTCAAAATGAGAAGCCCTTCAAAAAAACAGATGTTTTTTTTTTTTTTTTTTAGAAAAGCTGCTTTTGGTCAATAATCACTTTCTGCATTGAAAATGTTAATTGCAGTCATGTAATTAGTGAAACAATAAATTTTGGGGGAGAGGGAGGGAATGTGCTTGTGCAATGGGATATTCACCCTTAATCTTCCAATGTGACAAATTGTTCTCTTCTGATGAAGGCATTGTATGTTTTGGACCTTAAGTAGCCAAAATCTCTTCCATGATCTTCTGTTGACCTTGCAAAGTTTCTCACCCACCAGCTATCAGAAGTGGCTTCTAATTCTGTCTGGAACTTGCTGTCCTTTTTCATTACAAACCCATGGCTTTTCTTAAGTACTTGCAAAAAAAAAAAAAAAAAAAGTAAGTGTTTTTATTGAAAACCAGTGGCTGAATTTAGGGCTTTATGATTTTTTTAAAAACTTCAAACATACATTTCAACTTTGAAGAAGTTTCAGCGCTGGCACTGCTTCTTTTGCGTCTGAGATTTTTACAGGGGATCTGGACAGAAATGAACATTTTCTCATGCTTTCTCATAAAAAGTAAATGCCAAGTACATTTCCAAGCCACTAGAAGCTGAGGAGCCTGATTTCCAGGTTGCCCAGTTTCAGAGACACCAGTGGGGCTGATGTTAATGATCTGAAATCAAAGCCTACTTTTTAAGATGCCCACCTGAACTTGCTTATTTTTAGAGTACCACCAATACTGTTTCCCCACTATAACTCATGTTATCATTGCACAAATATGCTTGATCATGCTTGGAAGAGAGATACAAGAGGAAAACAAAGTTCATTAAAAATCAGAAACAAATTATATATAAGCTCAGGCAAATCAGATTGAATGATACAAGGAGTGAACACATGGGAGGGAACAACATGACGTTAAAGCCATGATTCAGTATTTCTCATTTTTTTCCATCGGATCAGGAATTTGTCCTGTGTTGTCTGGAGTCCCGTGATGCTGGGATCCTCTCTTGTGATGAAGTTCACAGATGTCCTGCATCGCTCTTCTCCCACACACATTACTGTGGTAGCCTAATGCTTCTCCAAAGCATGCAGCATGTACAGACTATCCCTGTTCCTCACACAGAATAACCTTGAGTGAAAAGTCTCCCACTGCCTGCACCTTAGCTTCTCAAGGGCTCAATGATGCCTACAGCAAAGGTAAGTTGTGGGGTAGTTGCCAGCAGTTTAAAGAAGTTCTGAGATCCTTTGATGGCAGGGTGATAACTAAACCGGCATTTGAAATAAATTTTCAAATGTCTTCTTTCTACTTTTCTGTTCTCTAAGCTATAAACAGGGCTTTCCTTTTCCTCTGTGTAATAAGAAGAAAGCATAAAAGGCCCTTCGGTAAAATGTCTCATTGGCACCATAGCATTTTTAGTTAATAACTAAAGCATTACCGTGATCAAATGTTATTTAAATTCTTGTTGCTGTATCAAAAGTTCTGTTCTGGCAGAACAGGGACAGGGATATGAATTGTTCCCATTGTATTGGAATACAAGCTTTCAACCTTCTTCTGTTTGAGGACCCCGTAAGGTTGAAGAATGTTTAGAAAATTCACATGTGGGATCCTGTATCACATAGCAGGACTTGATATTGCCCCTTTTTTGGAAACCAGCTTCACAGGCTGAAAATCATTGACCTACATGCTCTCTCCCCCACCTCTCCATGCACAGGCTGCCAAAGTTCAAGCCTGCACGATGCTATGGAGTGGGATCCACGGCATCTATTTCTAGTGCTGGAAGTGGACTGAGCTTCACTTTGATGGGTGAAAACTATGCCAGAGAGTACGATAGACCTCCAGAGCAGTCCAAAACTTGGAGGCTGCAAAGAGAATTCAACCTTTATCATGGGGTATTGCTGTACTGTTTTTGTATGGGTGGGTTTTGAGCTGCAGTTTTCATCAAGAACCGCCATAGGGATGGTAGCTGTCTGTAGCTGAAGATGTTGTGGGGTACGTGTTTGTTTTTCTTCTTTCAGGTCAGCAAATCTGAGTTCTTTCTGGGAAATCCTGTCATCTACGGACAGTGAGACAAAACCAGATCTCCTTTTCTCATTCATCAAGGAAGCATGACAGCTGTGGCTCAATGCTCTGGCATTGGAGCAGATATTGAAGACTAATTAATTAACAACATGATTGGGATTTGCCAGAACAATCTGCTCTAATTAAAAACTGTCAACACAAATTTCCAAAGGAGCAATGATAATTACAATTACAAATACAACTCAATGGGGCTAAACTGAGTGGGGCCAGACATGTTTACCTCTATAACCTGAACACAACTGTTAACTGAAACTCAGATACGGAGGGTTCATGTAAGAAAGAAAACTCTGTTGTGTTGAAAGAAAAGAGTGGGAAGGAGGGAGAGGCAGAGTTGCAGCTTTGGGAGTGTGCTGGTCTGTTAGATATTTTGCTTCAAAGCCACAGTTATTGATGCCTACCAGGGACTTTGGTGGAGCTCGGAACGTCTGGAGCCCTTGTGTGTTCACCCAGCACCTTGGCTCACTCCCATTAAAATATGCCTGGTGAATAATTTATTGAACACAGACTACAATCAGCTCTTCTGTGCCATCAGGTGGGCAAAGGGATTTTATGATGTTTCAGTAAGACACAAAGAAGACCTACCCTAGATCTCCATAAAATTTGCTCTTGGTGATATATAGAGGGATATCTGGCTAGTTCTTTGACCCCAGAGAAAGGAAGGTACCCAAGTTCTCTGTGCTCAGTGCTTCTGGCTACAGAGGCACACAGAATGCTTGGAGGCACGGCTGTTTTGCTAGTGGGTTTGGCTTCCTGAATTGCTCTGCCTAGTATGAAGTAAGAGTGGGAAATTATGGCCAAATTCCCTTCCTCCTTGCAACTTGTACTGGCAATCTGAGCCTGCACAAGCCTGAGTAAACAGTTCCTTACTGCAGAGAGCTTCCATTAGTAACAGTGTCTCTAAGGCATTCCAGTGGCTTTTCAGCCTGAAACTGAGGTTGACCTCATACCTCACTTTGATTTGGAGGGAATGACTCCAGTCCTGGCCAAAAGCCCAAACAAGGCAGAAGAAGCCACTGTCCACTTAATCTAAGGCTCCCTTTGGTCCGTGTTACAACAACACCTTCTGCAAAGGATTCAAGATAAGTAGGTGGAAAATGGAGAGATTGTTCTTGCTCTTTCTTTGGTCTGTAAGATACTGCTACAGGTGGTACTTTCCCAGATTTCCCATTTTTCCATTCTCTTGGCAGACATGCAGTACTCCTGTATGTCCTCTTAATTTCCATATTCTGCCTCCTTTTCCCCATCAGCTGTGTCTTCTTGCTTTATTCCCACCTGCCCTTGTTTGGATGCCAATTGTGAATGAACAAGGACATCTTGAGCACGTCAGTGTGTAAAGGTGGCTGAGGGCTTGAACATACATACTTACTAAAGAGGATTCATTAAATAGAGGGTTTCATTCCTCTGAAAGTATAGCCTGTCCCCTTTTTACTACCTGGCTGTGCCTGGGGAAGGTTGCATTAAGTTAGACAACCAGTCAAAATTTATAAATTACCATTTCTTGTTTGTCTTTAGAGACATACCTTCAACAGGCACAGTCTTAGGGTACATTCCTTTCCACATCATTTTGTCTTGCTGATTGCCTAAGTTATCTAAGCATCTTGACATTTAAAATCCCAAAAATCATACATGTCACATTCTGTGCTCCTCTTTCACTTATCTCCTTTCACCATGGCAAGCCAGGCCGCTAAGCGGTTGAAGGAAAGCTGTCTCTGGATGAATTAAGGTGCTGAGAGCTACAGGCTTCTGTTTCAAGATCTCCCTTCTGGGTAGAAAAATTCAGATTTTATGTACAGTTGCAAACACATTTCTTCTTGCTTCTGCCTCTCAGGAGCCCTTCACGGTGAGCCCCCAGCACATCTGAGACCTAACAAGCACCCTCCCGAGATGTTTGGCTGCCCCCAGCAACACCACAATTCCCTTTCTCCCTCATGTTTCTGTTGCTCTTCAAGAAACCCTGGGTCAGGACTTGAAAGAATGCAAAAGAAAAAGAAAAAGACTGCAGCCCAGAAACTCACAGTTTGGGATGACGAGCCTGTGCTGTTCCACAGAGCTGCCTAACTCTGCTGGCATGAAGTCAGTGATAAAACTACCACTGGCTTCCACAGAAGCTAAGTCAGGCCAAAGCAAGGAGAACAGCGCACTTGAAAAGTTCACCTGCAAGGTCTTCTGGCCATCAATGGTATATGGCAGCACTTCATCCCTGTCTGGTTGCCATGTGTGAGGCTGGGGTTGGAACTGGTTTTACTCTGGATCACTTTTTCCGTATAGCTTCCCGTAAAACAGATTACTATTACAGAATTAACAAAAGTTTTGCAAAACCAAACAAGCCCATGATGAGAAACAAAATATTGCACAGATGAATCATGATTAGGTTGAAACAACAGAAACTTCCATATCAGCCTAAATAATGGGAAACATTCAGTTTAATTGAGGTCTCTTCTTTTAAATATTGCAGGCAAACGGGGGTATCTGGTTATTGTTAGTGATGAGAGGAGGGTGAGGAGGGGCTGGGAGTCTCAAAGCAGCTCCAGAAAGCATTCAGGAGACAGGATCTCTCCAGCAGCCAGTTGCTCAGTGCGTGCTCTGTGGGCTGGACAGCACACTATGCAGACAGCTTTCTCTGGCTTGGGTTCCTTCCAAGATCAAAAATTGAATCCACCTGAGGTAAACAGACTCACAAATCACCTTATCTTGCGTGACATGATGGACAGATGTTTTCCTGTTACACTGAACTGCACAAATGGGACATGTTTTCCTCAGGTCAGGTTCCCAGGTTAATGACTGGCACATGGAGCTGCCTTCTTGCCTTTCTAGGTCTAGACCAAAGGTAAAGAGCAGACAACTTGGCCTTACCAACAAGTCAAGGCTTGCAGAAACCAACCAGAAGGTCCCAAAGGTGCTAACAGCATCAAGCTACCCTTGAAAATTTTCCCTATGTTATCCCATTTTGACTGTAAAAGATGGAAGCAGGGACATGTCTGTTGCTAGATGTTCATACAGCAAGAACTTCAGTACAAAAACCAAAGTCCATCCTGCCTTATGACTGTACATGAGCTATGCAAATACAATGTCCTCTCCTTTCCCATTTCCTGTGATCTGAATTGCCAATGTGAAAGAAGAGGACTTATGAGGGCAGATGAGCACAGTTGTATTCACAGGAGTTGAGAAAGAACTCTACATTGAGACATAACAATGCTTGTGGTTGCTACTGTGCCCACATAGCAACTGCCAGCTGGAGACTGCTCCCCAGCCTGTGGATGTCCTGCTGCAAGGACACATCAGACCTGGTTCCTAAAGCATGGCAGTGACTGTCTGGCAGCCATTCTCCATCCCCTGATTATCACATTGTCTTCTAGAAGTTCAAAAGTACACCTGCCACAGCAAAGCAGAAAGGCTTCACATTAGTAATTTGGGGGAGCTTTTTAACTGCAGGTGATATTCCCATCAGCAAAAGTTAACCCCTGATGTAACAGCTCTGTGGTGTCCCTTCTTATCATTCTATGAGAGAGCTCTGGTAAGCAGTGTTAAATATTTAAATTATTGCTGTCTTTAACTCCTCTCTCTTCAGTGACTGAAGACAGCACCTATGTAAACAAGCTCCCTCAATGTGGTGATGTGTTTGAGTTAAGTGAACTGTCCTCCTTTCTTATATTTCATCCCACACCAAAATGCTATAGGACACTAGGAGCTTCCTCACGCACAAAACTCAAGGCGAAATCTTAGTGATGGTCATGATTTGAGAGTGTTCAGCATCTTCCACGAGCAGGAGCTTTCATTTTGCTTTCTCTATATATTCATAGTCAGGATTATAAACTGGCAGATCAGTGTTATGAAGTTTCTGATGAAGAACTAGGGGACTGAACATGCTTCTAACACTTTTATCAAAGCTTTGAACAGGCACTTTATGTTGTCCAGCTTCATGGGCTCAGTCCAAGCTGTTTTGTTGGACAATCAGAACTGCATGAAATATTGCTCAGTGCAGTACAACAGCTGGCATCAGACCACCTGAAGCAAGGATTTGCAGGGGCAATTTGGTATTCCTTTACTTATTTTCATATCTAGAAATCCTTGCATTTCTGCACAAAGAGGATTAGAATATGCAAATGCCAGTGCCCATTAATGACTGGTTTGGAAGAAGGATCCCTGAACATCATGGTATATAGCCTTCACAGAGAAAAGATATTTCTAAAATCTCAAGAAACAAGGCAGTTTAATGATAAGATAAATGAAGAATTTGGAGAATTTATCCTCCCTGTTGACATGATCATAAAACTGTTGGTACGAATGTCTCCCACCAATGCAGAGCATGGCATTTGAGCAAACTAGCCTCTATTGCTTGTCTGGCTTTCTTCAACAAGGGTGCCACTCAGATCCTTCTGAATGTGGATCAGGGTGCAAGCTAATCTGTATGCAATGGATTGTCTGGGCAAGGAAGACCCTGGAACAGAACAAAGAGTGAAAAGAGTGTGACGTCTCCTCTCTGACAGAGGAGAGAGACAACTGAGAAAGATGACCTTCATGGAGAACCTTGTAGAACATCAGGCTGGTGTTACTAGCTTGAACCCAACCTTCATCACCCAAAAGAATGGCAAACTTAATGAAATAATCTCATCTTTAGCCACAGAAGAACTGCACAAATACAAGATTTTTTAAAATCACACCCCATAAACCCATTAATGTTTAAATTTTAGACACACTGAAAACATTTTTTTTGCCCTTAGGCACATTTTCCAAGAAATAGAGAAGGTAAAGATTTTTTTTTTTTAAGTATCTAATAGATCTTCTGCCTGATATGTCAAGAAGATCCACCTCATTTCTGAATTTTACATTGGAATTCATCTGTGCTTTATGGATTTATGTGATTACTGTATTTTATATTTGCTCAATATTTTGTATTTGTATTGGCCCAGAGGTTTTGCTAAAGATGACTGGAAACTGAATCGCCAAATACCTTTAGCCTGTACCCTGCACATCGGAAGCTCTTGAATTAGCTAAAAGGAAGACACAGTTTGCATTGTTAATTTATAAATTTTCAACAAAATGCAGGTTTTGGCTAGATACTGCTGAATTTTCTGTATTCTCTTTCGAGCTGTGTCATATTGCAGTACCCAGCTAAGTTTAAAATCTTACTGTGGCAATCTGTCATTTCTGGTAGCATACAATAAATTAATTTGCCAGAAAGGAAGAGAAACATAATTTATAAAATTATAAGATTCATTAAAATTCAAACTGAAATGTCATTTTCCAAAGATGAAAAAAGGTAGAACATGCTGTTAAAAGAATTGCCCAGGTCAAGTCCATTTCCTGCTTCCTGATTATTTTTTTTTTCAATTTATATAAAAGATCTTATATTAACCCCAAATATTACTATTGTTTTGTGAAACAACAGTTTACCTTGTGGATAAATGGTAATGATTTTAGAGCAATTATTTGATTTCTTGAGAAGCTGAAACAGTCATTATTTTCCTGATTCTCCTTTATAATAGTGAGTATTCAAGCAGATAGTGAACATTTTCAAGGTCAGAATCAGAAGTTGTATTAGCACATTCCTGCTTTCAAGTTAAGCACGTGCTTAAGTGCTTTGCTAGACTGAGACCTGACACCTGCTTAAATCAAAACATAACTCCATTGAACTCAGTGGTGTTGCATCTGTATGTAAGCAGTGCATGTGAGAAGAAAATGAGACCCATATGGTTTTGAAAAAATCACAGCAAAATGTTGTACTAGTGCTGTGGACTAAAAGGAGGCCCAAAACTCACAGAACTATTGTTATTTTAGTTGACAGTGCTGTATTTATCTGGTATATCCTGGCTGTCTATTATGTATTTAAGATAACATAGCCTCATCAATTTATACCAGCTAAAACTTTGACCCTGAAAGTGAATTTTAAACGTATTACGCACTCCAGAAATCAGACCTTGAGAATTACAGTCCTTTAATCAGGGAAGAGAAGTGACATCATGTGCTTATCACAGCACAGTTCAAATTTCAAATATTGCACTGCTAGGAGCAATCCAGCTGAATGAGCAAGTAAAATCTCCCAGACTGGAGATGACATCTGAGCAAACCATGAGGATTCCGCCTATGAAGAAGTTGATGGCATTCATTAAATGAACTGTATCTAGAAAAATTACAGACCTTGCACGCACACACACACAGAGCACAGCTACACTGTGGTTGTGAAAGTCAGTAAGATAAATATCTTGGACTGAGCTCCACAGTCCAGAACTATACTAGCAGTAGACATGTTTAGCTGAACTAGAATAAGCATGTTTCCATGACCCCCATCCAGACATATCTTCATTGTCGTTTGATAGAATTTGGAGATAAATACCAGACCTCCTACTGCTTCTATTGCTTGTGTTGTACTGTAGATCTTAGAAACATTTGTGAAGGCTCACTGAATGGATCAATATACCATCTCTATGGGCTATGAAAAAAAGTTCATGTTTTCTTCTTGAGAAGGGTCTGTTTCTAGATTGACCTATTCATTCAAGGACATAAGTAAGTGATACCAAAAGGTAAAAAGAGTTGGCTTAGATTCCCAGCTGATACAGCTTGGCAGAGATCCACCAGCATCCACATTGCTAAGGCAAAGTTCTGGTGCTCTCCAACTTCTTTAAAGATAAGTCAGAAAACTGATTCAGTGAACTGCTAGTGAAACTTTTGTTCTGAGAACAGCAGAGTACTTATAACTTCCATCACTTGCCATGAATGCTTCAACCAAGGAAATATCTAAGACAATATGCACAATTCCTATTCATTAACTTGTTTACTTGAAAGAGAATTACAAAGTGTTCTCGAGATTACACACACAAAAAAAGAACAACGCCCTGTCCAGTTTTCGTTCTGTTCGTTCGTGTTTCAGCACAACCCGGTTGGACATTTCAGATTTATTCCCTTGCAGATTGACAGTATGCACATTGCAGAGAGAATCAACCAAGAAGGCAATGTGAATATAGAATCATAGAACTGTTTAGGTTGGAAAAGACCTCTAAGATCATCGAGTCCAACCATTAATCCAACATTGCCAAGTCCACCGCTAAACCATGAAATATCTGAGGAATATCTCAGACTTGATAATTAGATACCATCTAATTCTGTGGTCACTGGAACGATGCTACACAAGTTCCTTGCAGGACTATCATAGCTGGCAAATCTCAATTAGCAAATACGAAGTCAGTAACCTTTTCTACTAGGTGGGTGAGCTTGGAAGTAAACACTGATTAGCCCAGAGTAGATTTCTGCAGGTGCACATCATTGGTGTGCCAGTCTGACTTGCTACCCAGTGGAGTACAACACCACAAACACTAAAGGACAGTAAATATCATTATAAGATGCAAAGAGAAAAATGACAAAAAAGATGGCTCTGTGTACACCAGAGAGATGAGCTGCTAAACCCCTGGCTACAAGGCATTGTGGACACTAGGAATTTACACAGACTCAAGGGGAAAATGAACAAGTTTATGGAAGAGAAATCCACTGAGGTTGCCACCAGCCTGTGCCTGCCTTAGCAAGTTCAAAATGGTAATAGTTGGAGGTCAGGAATGCATTAGGGAGACATGTAGTATGCACTTACCCTTTTCTCATACCCTTTGCTAATTCCCCTACTCTCAGCCATGACTGGAAATAGGATCCTGAGTTTGATGGAACTGCAGTCTGGTCCATTGCAGCCGTTCTCATGGGGCTTTCCATGGCAAAAAAATCACAGAGCTGCTGGCTTGCCATCTGTCGTTTTTTAACAATCATTTGTCGGTTGTACACACACTCAGAAATATTCTGATCATTACTAGTTGCTTAGGTAGGCCAAATGCCAGGATTAGGAAAAAAGAAAAAAGCCTTGGTGGCAAGCATATAAAGGCAGTTGACAATGCAGTCCTGACATCAGTAAAGGAGCTCTGCTACCCTGGCAGTGTGCTGTCTTGGAAAGGCCTGAGTGCCGAGCACAAGCCAGGGTAGCCCTGGGGAGCTTAATGCAGTGTGTCTGGAATGAAGGCGACATCCGACTTCACACAAAAGCAAATGCCTACAACACAGTTGTCATTGCTCTTTTGTATGCCTGAAAAGACGGGACAATTTATAGCTGTCATGGCAAGCGGTCTAGTCAATTCTTCACGCAATGCCGCTGAGTCTTGACTGGTACAGAAGGGCATGATGAGACCTCCACAACTGAGATCTCAGAGTATTGCCAAGTCCTTCTCTGCTTTTCAGAAAATCTGAGCACGTCTGAGTTAAAAGCAAGTTCAAAGCCATCTTTGATGGCCCACTCTGACAGAGTAAAGAGTTGAAAGACTCTGAAGAAACACTATCAACCCCTGCTTAAGGCAGACCATTAGCTGTGGGGCACAATGCTGATAACCTTGGCTAGGACAGAAGACATCCTGAGTTGTCCCAGGCTAAGAAGAGTAATGATATGATGCAGTATGAACAGTGACACAGGAAAGCAGGTATAAGAAAACCAGAGAAGCAGGTGTAAGACAGTCAGAAATTGGCAGCATTTGCTGTCTCAGGGAATTATAAAACTCAGTCTTGTTTCTCTCCTATAAGGCCACTCAACACTGACTGTCAAGCCCTTGCATATCAGACAGTGAGGAAGTAACTGCCATCATCTTTAGGGACCTGCAGATTGAGTGGTGCCCAGGCATGGCTTATGGAGTGGATGGGACAGAACCACTAACCTATCCTGGTAATTCAGCATCCTTATCATGCATTTTCATTATGGTACTTACTCCTTAGCCCCTTATTTCCAAAAATAGCCATCCCTTGAATAAGTCCTATTCCTATGGAATAGCCATTGTTGCCCATGTTGCTGTAATGCTGTGACATATTCTCAAACCCACCGCGCTCCTGTGGAATCTACTGCCCTTTTGTGCTTGAAGTACCATTCTGAGGCTCAAATGTGTTATTTCATTGCCCTGACTCATGTAGTAAGAGTTGTACAGAGGATACTTATTCAATAGTTGAAAACTAGTGTAGCTCTGGTGAAATGTTCCTGCTTCTAATTTAATTTCCAACAGTGTTGTCTGCTTGGCAATCAGGAATTGTGTTCTACTTGTTCTAGCAAGTCCCACAATCTGCATGCTCCTACAGAGGAGGTCCAACATGGGGGTGTGATGACAAGGGTCAAAGCAATTATATGTGCTCCTTTGTAAGCTGATTTAGCATTCAGTGATGATTTTCATGTGTCCTGAAGCAGCTGGGGATATGCTCTTGATCTGTGTATGGGGAGTGGCTACTTTCCCATGGGTAGCTGGTTTTGTGGAGGTTTCCACAGCACTGCTGGCAAAGGGAAATGGATTGGATTTTTACTGACTGAAACACTGGCCCTGGACAAACAGGAACACTCAAATCGGCCTACAAATGTCTTCTGTGCATGGAACTAAAGAAGGCCCATGCAGAGAGGATAGCCCCAGACTCTGGTCTCACTCACTCTGATGTGAACACACAGTAACTCCACTGGACTCAGTACGGGCCATTAGTCATGTAAAACAACAAGGTTAGCTCCTTTAATCTTTATTTTTTTCTTGCTCCTCTCTGAATTGTCTCCAGTTTGTCAATATTAGGAATTCAGTGTTTGGCCCCACATGCCAGGTACAGCCACAACAGAGACGCTCTTACTTCCTTGCTCTGTAAGATGATGCCTTTTGCATATGCAGCCACAAAACTTTAGGTTTGCATCCCATTCAATCATTTTATGTGCCAGGATGATCTCTCCAGGAACGCCTCTATGTTTCCACCAGTCTTGCTGCTGCATAAGCTTCCTTTTCCTAGTAAATAGGTTGGTTTCAGATTTATTTTCTCCATCATCTTCTAGCTTGCTTGCTTCTCTCCTTGTGCTATCTTTCTTTTGAGTAACCCAGCCCTGCCCTTATCAGCCATCATCCCAGCTCACAGTTAAAGACTGCAGCAGATTTCATGACCAAGAACATATAATGCTCTTGAAAATTTGGGTTTTTTTCATTTAAAATCAGCTCTGCAAGTTAAGAACCTCTATCTACACTGATCTCTTCAGTGACCCACCAAAAACCCCCTTCCCAGCATCTTAAAGCTGTCTGTTTTCATTACACTCTTAGAGAACATTTTCAGCCCAGCAACAGTGCCTCTCTCCAAGACAATTTTGCACTGATTATCTAAGTAGGTTTCACTGCAAGACACTGTGATTATATATTTCCCTAAAATCCAAGTAATCTGTTAAAAAAAACCCAAACAAACAGGTTTCCTAGGCAAGATTAGCTTTTTATAAACCTATGCTGCTGATTTTCATGATTAACATAAAAGTAAGAAGATCCATTCCAGGTATGGCACACCCAGAAGAGATCACTAGAAAAGCAATTGCAACATTTACACTTTCTTTTCTAAACTTGAAGATGGACTGTGCTGCTTTCCTTTGCTCTTTCACTACCTCCCATCAAAGGCTTAAGTATATTAAACTATTCCCTAAACATCCTAGGCTGTATAATAAATTCTTATCTCTGTATGTTCACATGTTCCCCTAACACAGTTATTGAGGCTGGGTCTTTCTGACCTGACTTCGCATATTTTTCTTGGAATAGGATTTATTTTTAAGGGGATCACTATTTCAGCCAACTTTTACATCATTAACCACCTCCTCCTCTTCATTTATTTATATTTTAATAAGCCACTAATTTCCCAATCAAGGAACAAGGACAGCTTTGGCTAAAAGCCGAACTCAAACACAAAGACAACAGAAAAGATGAACAGAAAAAGCTACATGAAACTATTTTGTTAAAGAAGGACTAGATAGCATTAAATATCAGTTAGAAGCTATGAATTGCAGGTAACTGATAAAGGAGGCAAAGTTACCAGGAAATTTCTGCTGGCAGAGCGAAAGCCAAAGACAAGTGCTTAAGCAGGAATGTAATAACACAAATTCTAACAACTATGGTTGTCTGTTGTCTAACTGGAGAATGTAAAATTGCTGATAAGAGACAATTGAGAGAAGAAAAAATATTCAACAAGTAGTTTAGCTCTGGATTTGGAATACTTATACAGGAGGACAGCAATGTGGAGAAGGATGTTTCACCTTAGTGAAACATAGTCTGGTCTATGTGCACATGTGAACTCGCAAAGACTTAGCCAAAGGTCAGTAGATGATAAGCATGTCCTAATAAGCTGAGAAATTCAACAGAACTCCCACATGGCAAACACAGGGTGAGTTTCAGAATGAAAAAGCATTTTTACCCTGACGATTTTAATCCAGGGAGCCTGAAACCAGCACAGGCAAAAAGATGGAAAAGTTGGTAGATGATGCAGCTGAAAGACAAAGAGGAATGGAAGGCTGCAAATAAAACTAATGCCAGTCAAGAAAGTTTCATGGAAAACAGAGTTTGATCGGCAAACCTGATAACAGTTGGAGAGATGATTGGTAATTGCAATGTGTGAAATCTGGGTGTGTATTTGACTGTACACAATGCAACATTTCCACATACAAACTGGAGTTATAACATTGTTTTAAGCAAAGCTCAGTTACTTGAGATCTGCAGAAGACTCTAGAGAGGGCACACCAACAAAATGGAAATGAACTAAATATTTGACTTTTACTCAACTAGCTCAAGAGAAGAACCATGTAGGCAGGTGGTTCTCTCTCTTTGTGTATTCTTGGTACACTACCAAGACCAGTTCTTGAATGAATAATTAAAATATGTGCCAAAATTTGGAGAGGGTCTTTTGGGGAGAAAAATACAACACCAGAAGTAACACTTCTTAACAATTAATTTAGAGCTTGATTGGTTATCAAAATGGATAGAGACAAGTTGATTAGAAGAAAGAAAAATGTCTTCACTCAGTGAAAACACCACAGGTGAATGGCTTCTTTCAGCCAGCAGAGAAAGGCAGAGTTACAGCCTGGGCCTGAAAGGCAAAGCCAGAAACCCAGAAATAAAAGACACCTTTTGAACAGAGAGGATGATTAATTTTAGGACAAACTACCAGAGGAAGTGGTGAATTCTCATATGATTCAGGTCAGTGCAAGGTGGGACCCATCAGTCAGTGACACACAAGGGATCCCAATAAATCATTTGCAAACCATTTCTGGCATTAAGGTCTCTGTGCTGCTGAAGAAACGTAGCAATAAGCCACACCATCTGACCCAATAACCTGTGGCAGGAAAATGTCTCTGGTCAGCTGCACATTGCAACCTCACTCTTCCTTGCTCCCACTCTCTGGATGGATTGCTCCCTCATAAACTGCCCATCCTGGCAACACAGGAGCTTAAGAGATGAACAGAGCTTGCTTTGAATTGGAGGGAAACTCATATACATACCTTACCAGCAGGGAAACACATACTTTACAAGGTAAACCGCACCTAAGACTTTTTTTTCCTTCTCTCTCTTTTCAAATCAATCAGGCCCTGTGAGTTTGACTCTATATGCACTTCTCTTGCTTTCTGTCAAAGAAAAAAATGCAATTCTAGGTGAATATACAATCTCTTCCATTCAGGACTGGTGCTGGCAAGGCACAGGAAGATGGGGAGTTGCTGCTGGCAACACAGAGATAGGCTGTGGCCACAGAAATTCAACGGGATTGCCACATGCTGACAGAGCTTAGATGCCATCAAGAGTTTGGGGATTTGGGTTGCTGTGCTCTGAGACACGGGGCGCAGCAGTCAGGTTTGCTACAACTCACTTAGGAAGCAGCAGCCACCGTGGGTACCATCCATCTGCCAGGGACACTGGTCCCACCACCACTGATGTCTTGTCCTTTCCTCCAGAGCTCAGGTCCACACTCAGCCCTTGGCATCCTGTTCATTATCTTGTCACAATCCACATTTTAGAAGAGCCTGTCTGCCCCACACACCCAGAGAGGCTGGGTACCAGTGAGATTACCTTTGAGAGATTTCTCTGAGCACAACTCAAAAGCTGAGAAGAGGTATTTTAGACTTGCTTGTAATTTGGGCTTTGTCAGGTCTGAGCATAGAGACCTTCAGTTTTCAAGTCTGTCAATCCAGTTTCCCATGCCAGCTTCATATTCACTGGAGAAAATAAATGAGAAAGAAGGGGTGGGAGAGATTAACTTTGTAACAAGCCACATCAGTGTAGGGAAGCAGAGAAAGGTAAGTAGAGTTTATTTTATCATCACTGCACGGGAAGTCTCAGTACCAAAAATTGCTCTCATCCCAGCCAGAGCTCCGTGTTATTTCTGGCACCTTTGTAAATTGGTTTGCAGAACACCCCTAGGAGTCCCTCAGCGGACCGCACCTCTCAGCTCCCTCCACGGTGAGCATTTCACTGAAAATGAGGGCTGTTCCTACACTGCCAGGTTGAAGCATCTCTTGGGGGCTAGCAACACTGCAGCCAGCTTAGACACATTGACTCCAGCTGCTAAAAAGAAAGGCTGCCTTTGGGCAGAGGCTGTTCAAAAAGCCAGCTTTGTCACTTGTACTACCCAAACTGAGCAAATGAAGCCAAGTTAGGTATGCAGGTGTGGAGACTCTTCACTTTCAATGGCAGCACAGCCCAGGATCAAGACTGTGATGCCTTGTTTCCCTGGGTGTGACCTGTCACATTTCATTCATGTCATATTAGACCTAATAAAGAGATAATAAAGGTTTTTTTTTCATCTCTTGTCTTCCAAAACAATCACGCTCCTGCTTTCTGGAGCAAAAGACACGTTTTTAAAACTTAATTTCAAATTTTGTTTCAAAAAGAACTTGCAAGTTATTCGTTTATGTTGTCTTGGTCCAAGGGGTAATCTGCTCATTTCACATCTCCTAAATCTGGTTTTCAGGCATGAAGCTGAAATTACAGGGGTCAAACTCTGGCCCATCATTTTGTATGGACCCATAGAGGGCACCAGACACTCATTTTTCAGTGCATTGGCCAGGTGCTTGTTCTGTCCTCCTCAACAACTGTGCAGAAGGCTCAGGACTCCTGGGATGAGGAGTGGGAGCTCCATGGAAATATACAATTTGAATTCCAATCTGAACTGCTGGAATGGAGGGTATTGCAATTTCCTGCCACTTTCAAATTAAATATTAAAATAAAATGTTGGCTTGATCTGAAATGTCTTTCTCAAGTAGATGATGAAATGGAGAAAAAAAAGTCAGCTAAAATATATTATTTTCCAGTTCAAGAATTCAAACAAGAAATAAAAAATAATCTGTGACATGAAAAGTCTCTTCACATGGGGAAATCCAAGTATTTAATTTGAAAACCACCAAAAAAGAACTATCCTGGCTTCTTCTTTTTTTCCTTTCTACAACATAAAATGAAATTAATTTACAATTAGGTGTCACTGAATCTACATTTTTTTCCAAAAAAAGCTCAAATAAGACATTTCCTCCCCCTCCAGACCCAACTCTCTCAAATCAGTGCTTTCCAGAGGAAGTGTTTCACTGGCCTTTGTAAAGATCACACTCTGAGAAACCCATTTCACTATTTACCCACCATCAGCGATAAATGAGAGGTAAATGAACAGGAAGAAAACAAACCCCCCTATATGACTCATTCTCATGTGAGAAGCATGCTGTCTGTCATAACCACAAGTCCTGGTATAGTATCACAATGGTTTATTTAATCTGTGAGTGAACTCTAGATGTCATCTAACACATCTGCTCCCATCTTGCAACCCATGGATCTCTGTCCTACAGGCAGAGCCTTTTCAAAGCTCATTTCCCCATCTGACAGGGTAAACTGGAGCTTGGGTAGCCCCATGCCAGCAACAGCCTGATGCACCCTGTGATACAGAACATCTGAAGTACCTACGAAGACTGAAATATTACACAGATTGCTGCATAAGGATTTACCGTTACACAAACATCGATGTAGCTAGTAAAACAGATAGGATCTAGAAGTCGCTCTCAGTAAACCTAAATAAATTTGGGAAAGGGAGGGCAGGAACACCAGAGTCGGAAGCAAGATTATGATCAAAATATTGAGGCAGTTCCTCTCTCTTGGTAGCTGTCCAGACTAGTATCCTCAATTCCAGACCCTCCGAGTCTCTCTGGGTTTGAAAACTGCTTGCTTCTGTGAATTCCTCAGTTCAGGCTTCTCTCTTATTTTCAGCAACCTTTACTCCTCCTAGTCCCCCATCTTTCAAATGTCTCTTCACTCCTTGCAGCATAGAGGATGCAACCTTCACAAGTTTTTTATCAACTTCAGTGGAGTTGGATTAAACTCCAGATTCCTGCAGCAAATAGAATTTGGGTGTCTTTCTAGGACCAAATATTTCTTACTGCCTAGGACAGACTTTGCTCTGTACTCCTCCCCCATTTCTTTTCCTTAAGAAAGAGATTAGATTATCCTTAAATAATATGTTTCCCAACTGTTTTGTGTGGCAAACCTTCCCTGCTTCCTGCTCTATAGTGGTTTGCATCCTGTGCACATGGCCTAAGAGATCAGTTGTTCAGCCTCAGGGGGCAATTAATCCCCAGCACTGTAATCTGCACAGAGGCATTTAATCTTTCAGGAAAGATGTACCTGAAAGGAGCTTTCTGAGAAGCACAGGGTTGATAGAAACCACTCAGTAAAGCCAACAGCTTAGCCAGAGGCTGGAAATCTCCTTTCTGCTCTGATCAGGTTTCCCCAGCAATTAAATGCGGAGCCTTCCAACAGAAGCATGTTTTTCTAAGGCTGATGAGCAAAAGTCCCCAGGATTCAATTTCAAGATCTTCTCAGAGGACCCTGTTGCACAACCTTGTTTCTCCCAAGAGAGTGTTTGATTCTGCTCCTGCTGGTAGGGGAATCTTTCCTGCTATGGGGCTGATCTTTCCTCAGCCCTCATATTTTTATGTTCAGTCTCCAGATAGTGGATCTACAGGGCAGAGACTCTCCCTATTGCAAAGACTCCAAATATACAGAAGTCCTAATCTCTCTTTTGGGTCTGGAGGTGCAACTAAGGCCACAGCTATTTGAATGCTCTTTAATGAGGTAATCACAGAGTGATGCATCCTTCATTTTGCCACCTTGCTTTACACCAGGACATTCTGGATGACTTTTTCAGACTTTTCAACTTCAGGATATTCAGACTTTTCCAACAGAGCAAATACCAAACCTTCTGCCAGGGATTTCTCTGGAACTTGGCTGAATTTCCAAAGCTCTCTATTTCTCATTCAGCTTCCTTGACTTCGTTTGCATTTGGGCTATCCCTACCTGTCCCCTCCAGTAGCTCAACCTTTTTTGCTTAGTGGGTTGGCTGAGAACAACGTGAAACAGCACAGGAATCCTATTAAATCAGTAGTGTTCTGGCACTAGATCCTCTTCTTATGACCTATGCTTAGGTGCCCAGATAGAGAGTAAGTACTAGGATGTGGCCATCACCCCTCCTGCAGCATGCTCTATGCCCACCCAGGGACAATTCACAGCCATTCAAAACCTAGATTTATGGCTCAGGGGACTTGTTGCAACTTAAGTCACTGCATGGACTCCACATTTGGCATCACTGCACTACGGCATCCCTCAAAAGATGTTACATCCTTCTTCTATCACCTTCCTTGTTTCTACTCTTTCTGCTTTGGCCTCAGTCAGGAGCATTCACCTTTTTGCTCAGCTGCAGACCCTTAAGCATGGGTGGAAAGGGAAAACAAGTAGACTTGCTTTTCTGATTTACCCACCCCCAGCACGCCCTTTTCTTCCCATCCAGTCCACCAGAACCACCGCTGCTGCCTTCAAACCTGTGCCACCGAGCTACATTCCCTATTCCACATGTACAGCTCCTCTCCAGCAGTTGGCTCAACTGAGTGCAAGGAACAACACTATGTCCTGCCATTTTTGCAGTACAGCTGTAGACCTCTTTAGCCATGGCATGTCCCTGCTGCCTGCAAAGCTACATCACTGAACCAGTGCCCAGATAAAACAGCTGAATTTGCAAGGTCTAGTGCTTTCCCTTTGACTTGCCTCACCTATTGAACAGGTCTGCCAGGAGTGCAGGTGCAGAGACCCCTTCATTTGCAAGAGGTGAGGCTCACAGGTCACCAGCACACATCAAAAAGACCACATAAAGACCCACATTCAGGGCTATGTTTTCACGCTCAGGAGACAGACAGATGGACAAAAAAGACATTAAGCAGATAATAAGTTTTAGGCAAACATTTCTTGTGAAAATGGCTCCCTGGAAATCTATAGGCCGTTCCTGCCATTAATGAGGTTCCTGCTCTAGGCTAAGAGATGTTTGTAGTGCATATCACATATGAATGTGTTCAAGATAATGAGGCTTTAAATCATCAAGTACTGCTGGACAAGCATGGGATGAGGTCAGTCTTAACAAAACTAAAAGTAAATTAAATTTGAACTAGTGTCAGATGAAAAGATGTTTTCCACAAAGCTAGTCTTCTAGGAAAAGTAGAAGGAAAAGAACTAAAACAAAACAAAACAAAAAACCCAAACAACCTATGAGTCATCAGGTTGCAATAGGTTATTCAATCACAATGTCCTGCAGCCACACTTCATCTCCAGTAAAATGGGTTTTAAGTTTGGAGTGTCATGAAATAATCAGGAAGATGAGCTCAGCAGGATGGATGTGAGAAGAGTTGCCTTGTCAGACAAGTGTTTTTGCCAAGTCCCACCCGTCTCTAGCCCTGGATTGCTGCGTGGCTCCTTGGATAACTTCAGGGAGTGGCTGGTACTGCATAAGGTGCATGCCCTTCAGTGTCCCTCTCTGCATCCTTGTTCTTATTTACAGAGAAAAAAAATAGTACTTTGCCCCGTTCTTTAATTTGTTATCTCTAGAATTGTTTGGCTTCTCCTCAGTTTCGTCTTCGTTAAACCCACTTTGCACAATATTGCTCTTAGTTTTTTCCAGGGATGGGCTGAGACACTTCTATGAGGAAGACAAATGGGAACAATGGATGTGCTCAGAAAAGAATAAGAACCAAGAAAATACACAGAAAACCCCCAGCCTCCAAGTGCTTCCTGAGACAGACTTGGTTGCTTTGTATTTAATAGCCCTTGATAGATCTTTTTTCCCCATAGACTTGACCTCTGTTCTTTGAATGTCTGTAGGTGTTTAGCAAGCACAACTTCCCCCAGCAAGGTGATTCAGATCTTCACTATGAACTGGCTACTGTTAAAATGATCACCTAATGACATATTACACTTCTTCACTGTTTAACATCATTATGGTAGCTGAATTTCTGGTAGGCCTTCTGACAGATTTACACAGATGCACACTATCAGCAAATACCTGTGTCCTGAACTCTGGCTGCCAGATTTTTCAGGTGAAAGATGACCTAAATGTAGCTACTGAAATCAGTATTAGTATTATTTAAAAAAAAAAAATCTGAAGACAAATTAACCATATTTGTAAAAAGAAATCGAACTCAATATCCACTAAGAATTGGTGAGCTTTTAAAAGGTTGTAGGGTTGCATATACATCAACAGGTATTAGCTGCTCTGAGATAATCTCAGTCTGTACACAGAGAAAAAAAGAGGAGAAATCCAGTTCCAGACAGCTCCTGTCCTAACTTAGGAAAAAAAGGTAAGCAAAAAGAAAATACAAGGGAATAAAAAGGGCTCGAGTGTATATTCAACTGATACACCCCTCTCCTTATCTCCCCAGCATCCTGAAAAGCAAGAAACCAAAAGGAAACGTTTAATTGCCTCCAAAATAAACCAGGAGGTACACAAGGTTGAATTTGAATTTTAGGCAGAAACTTCCATGGCTCTTTTATTAAAGTTGCTTTGCTCACTACTAAAAGATATCTCCAGGAGCTTCTCCCCAAAACATTATCCTTAGGGATCCCCGGGAAGAACAATGCAGTGATTTTATCATCCCTCGGCGGCACTGCGACTGTAGTAAAGGACAGGCTTCCCTGGCAAACAAGGATGAGTGTCCTGCACCTCAGCCTGAATGCAGCTTCTGAGTGAGTCAATACAAAAGGGAGACTGTAAATAACCGCAGCCCGTGTTGCACAACGGGGAACAAGACAGGCCCCGGGAAAAAGGAGCAGCCAAACCGACTGAAAAGTAAAAGTCGCCTGCAGGGACTACAATCCAGAAACCTTAAACTGAACTCCACGAGATTTTCATCAGCATTTCCAAAGGAGAGGTTACCAAACTGTGGATTGAAATGTGAAATCATTGGGAAAACTGAGTGAACCACATGAGTAACTTCCTCCCTGAGCTCCCTGGAGGGCCGGGTATTGCTCTAAGGTGCACAGCCTCTGTTATGTAAATTGTCTTGACCCCTAAGAGGTTTTGCAGATTTACATGATAAGTAATTGTTTTCTGCCCCAGCTATTAAGCACGGTGTGGGGGAGAGATCTCTGAGTGAGAAGGAAAGCAGAAAGCTGGATGGAGGCTGTAGGGAAGAAGGTTCTTCCACCAGACTGGTGAAGGGGACTGGAAGTCAATGGGATAAAGTGAGAGATGGATTTGGGCAGGGCTGTGCAAAGGAAACTGCGTGGATATAACAACATCTGGAGCCAGTCAGGCCTGACGCTGATCTCCCAGTGTGTGCTTTCTCCCAGGGCGCCCAGGTGCAGGGAGCTACAAGGTGGTCTAGAACCAAAGCAAAGAAAGTCCTGCTTCTCTCAAAGATTTCTCCAATTTTCATAAATCTCAAATTCAGGCAGTTTTGGAGCCAGTGGTAGTGTCTTTGGATTTAAAAGGACATGATGGATTTTTTTCTTCCATGATTTTGCCTAATTTTTTGACTCCCATATAAACTTTTCACTTCTATTGCTTTAGTATTCCATTATTTAATAAACATGTAACATATCTCCCTTTCAGAGAGGTATTGCTTCTCCCAGGAATGGTGCTTTGATCAGACCCTGCAATGCTCAAAGAGTTGTGGGGGCTGCCGGATCAGGCAACGGTGCTTTCAGTCTGGATAACCAATAAAAAAGGGTCACAGAGACTTCAGGCATTGGAAAGTTCAGGGAAGCAGAACAGAAATTCTTCATGGTGATGATAGGAACAAGAGCAGTCTAGGGAGCAGAGTATACAAGCAGTGCTTTAAGAGTTGAAGGCCATTTTCAGGCATATCATATATAGAAGGAAATAGATGAATTGGCATGAGACAACATCTACGAATCCAGTAGTGGTATGAGCTGATGCTGGAGAAGAATCTATGCCTGAAGTGCACCTCCTATGGAGGAGCAACAAGTCAAGCTTGGCAGCATGGAGCAGCTGAGAGGCTACAAAGACATGAGCTAAATGGATGTGGAGAATTAGTATTGTCCAAAGAGGGGAACAGGAGCGGAAGATTGACATGGAAGTGATTTCTCTGTGTTTAAAGGAGATTTTCAATTCTTCCAGGGAGCATTTTTTCGTCACCCATTCCTCCAGGCCTTGTCACAACAGAAACCTTCATTCTCTTCATGTTCTCAGTGGTGCAGCTTCCTTCACATCAGCAAACTTACTTTAATGGAAAAGAGCAGAATGAATCCCGAGGCTGGAGGAACAAAACTCCTTCAACATGAGTCCCCTGGTACAGCATGTGAGAAGCCTCTTTCCTTTCAGCCCTGGAAAGGATATCAAATTGCTTTTAATGTTGCATCTATCAGTGCTGGGCCACAAGACATTTGTTTGCTTCAGGTGTCATGGGAGCTGAAAAATCTTTTTGCAGGGAATGATATTTCTTATCTTAAGGGAAACATATGCAATCTTCCAGGGAAGCCTCTCCCGGTTGCATTTTAACTTAACAGAAGGTTCCCTTCTCAACGTATCTGTTAGCACAGGAATACACGCACACACACATACCCACCCCACTTTAGCAACCAAAGAATGCGGAACCCTGCTCAGATGGGCTGGGGGAGGGAGGCAGCTGGGGGAAGAAGGCTTCTCATGCCATTCCAGCTTGGAGATATCCCTGGAACGAAGGGGTAATTACACAAAAGCCAACGATGTTGGTTCTGAATTGTTGCCAGCCAGCAGCCTCTGTGCCAGCAGGACCCAGCCCCACCATCCTCTGGCCGCCATGCTGGACTCTCCTGCTGCCCGATGCTGTCAAAGGGATGGAGGTGGTCTCAGCCTGTGCTGAGAATCCTAAACCTCACTCTGAACAAGCACTTACTGGGCTTGTTACAGTGCAGTAACTGCACACTGACCGTAGTACTGTGGGTCATGGCCATGTGAATGGGAGAGAGAAAGTAGCTTGTGTGTTGCCAACCCTGCCAGAGAGGGAACGAGTGGATTCTGTGGTCTGAGATAGGGCAGAAGAGGTTCAAATTACTGACAGATTTTGGAAAGCTTTTTAAGTGGTATCTTCAAAGGATATATTACTTGTCCTAACTCTGATGGTGTCAAAGAATGTTTCAAAGGGGGCATTGTTTGAGCACTTTCAGATGTCTCACCTTTAATGTCTCTGAGCTTCTGCTCCTCCTGTATAAATGTAATTGCCTACCTTGTCTGTGATTTATTCTACAGGGAAAACTTTTACCCTCTGGAACGCTCCTATAGTCCCTGGGATTGTAAGGAGCAGGATGAATAATCACACCAAGAGTCTTTCTTGCAGTCTAAATGTTGTGATTGTTATAAACTGAATTATTGTATTATTAGCACTGTTCTATAATAAACCACTAAGTTCATTTATGCCATTATTCTCTCTTTATCTTGCGACTGTTAAGATTTTCTGGTTGCTTCTTTTTGTGTGGCAGAAAACTTTTTCAAAACACATTTTCCTTTAAAAATGTTAGCTGTTTTTACCCATTGATATCTTATTTCATTCTAATGAAAACTAAAATTTCAGTAGAAATAAGATCATGGCTGGCAGGAAAATCTCTGAAGTCAAAATACAATGAACTAATAAAAAGGTAAGTGTGACTATCATTTTTCCAGCTCATTTGGACACAATTATCTTTTCTTGAGATGGGCTTGTACAGCACCTGGCACAGTACTAGAGCTTGTCTAAGTGTTACAGCTAGTACTAGAGCTTGTCTAAGGTTTGTGACCTTCGCTTTTAGACAAAAAGCAGTAGTAATACAAAATCCAGCAGCATGAGATACTCCTGCTGCCAAGGAAAAAGCTTCACAGGACCAACTACTCCTCATCCCTTCTGAACCTGAGGAAATCCATGAATTGGAGATCAGCAGTTCTGGGTTGTTTTGAACCACAGGCCTCTTCTAAAACAAACTTAGATCAGCACACATATATACACCCTCCCACACACACAGACCACATACATCATTTGTATGATAAAACTCTATCAAAACAAGCAGTCCACTGCTTTCAGATCATTTACCCCCATAAGACATAAGTCACCTCTACTACCAGGAGTCTAAAACTTTATGGTGATAAGGGTGGCATGAAACCATGGCTATAAAGGAACAAGAGTCATTTGGAAGCATGGGTGTTTTCATGGGAGGCTGTGGCTGAGGAGGGAATGGGTGATATTAAATAGCAACCAGGGAAAATGCATACTGAAAATTCTGGCTTTTAGAGGATCTGAAAGAGACTGTAGCATCTCAGGACAAATGCTTCTGTCTTCCCTGCCTCTCTCCTGAATACCCTGCTGGAAAAAAGGAGGTGGAGTTTCAGGCAGAGGGAAATGTGCCGTTTACTGGTGCTGCTTAAATCTCACTTCCCAGCACTCCTACAACTGCTATGGTTTTGCTCACAGGCCCACTGCAGATAGCAGGAATCCTGTACCCTGTCTGGAAAGACCAGTAAGAAATGAAGCAAACCCCAAAGAAACCTTGCCCCTGAACTCAGCCAATGCACTCGGATTAAAAACAGAGCTGCTGTGGCCACTGCACTAAAGCACAGATCACTTCTGTTTCTGCCCAGCAGCACCTTACCTTGTTCATCAGCCCAGGCTACTCCCCTTGCTTTGACTGCAACATGAATGGAAACTTCCAGCCAGAGTATTTTTACTTTGCGGGTCGGGTTTCTTTTTAAGGTAGCTGGCTGGTACCTCAAAACAGAAAAAAAAAAAAAGAAGAAAAAAAAAAAAAGAGAGAGAAAGAAGGAAAGAAAGAGAAAAAAAGGCATTTGTTGCATTTTACATCCCAGAGTGGCCCAAATCAGAACAGCCTCCTCCAGCACCCCAGCCCTTCTCTCAATGCTCTACTGTGGCACTGGTCCCTTTCTAGAGTTGTTAGGAGAAGACAGCAGTTTGTGACTGTCTTGTCTGTCCTGGGAAATTAGGAAGATCTCAATTTTTTTCCATTGTAATAGAACATTTTGCCTTGGGCTTTCTGGGTCTTGGGTGCAATCCTAATGCTAAGCACTACTTTAAAAATAAAAAATGTCTTTTTCTGGCATTCATTTCTAGAAGAGCCCAATTTAATATGCAAGACTTAAAAAGGTCAAGCAAAATCTATTCCTTGTATACAATCTAATGCTCTTGCTGTAAATTCAGATTTGTTCATGACCGCAACAAAGCCCTTCAAGGGCTGAGGAAGATCGTTATAGGATTTTCCTTGTTATTACAGCCCAGCAGAGAAAGCGGTTTCAGCTCAGCCGAGAGAAGTTTCCATCTAGCAAACTCTGCAGATGGGCCACAGGCTTCCAAAAACTGTATCAGTCAGAGATGAATTGGATTAAAGATAATCTGCAATGTGAAATCCTGTTAGAAAAGCCTACGGCTCTCCACCGCTTCCAGAGCTGAAACTCTCCTGGATTGAAAAAAGGCAGCTGATGTTTGTTTTGACAGCTGTGTAGAGTGAGAGGTGTGTGTGTGCATGCCGGGGAACAACACATATGGTGACCATGTGACACGACCCACAACCAGATGAAAGAAAATTGTCTAATATCTCCAGCAGCGTGGTTCAAATTCCACTTGAACCAAATTGGCGGGCGTGACAAATGCCAGCTAGTCCCTCTTCCCTACATTGATTTAGGAGGCAAAGTACTCCATTTGATCACCTGCATGCTGTGGTTTTCATCTACTCCTAAAATCTTGGGACACCAAATAGGAAAAAGCTGCTAGTTGTTAAATCATCTCATTGCTTCTCCAAGTTTCTTACTCTTCCTCCTCCCTTTTAATTTTTTTTTTTTTCCATCAAGGTTAATGCTATTGTGGCAGCTCTGGGAAATGAAACTTCAAGTCCTTGCAGAAGAGCAGAGTGATGCAATGCCAGAAAATTCACCATTAGAGGACAGGACAGAAGCTCAGACTGGAGCAGAAGGGATCTGACCTGAACACACACAGGTTCACAAAGTGACTGCACAAACTCATGGAAGAGGAATCCATCTGCAGCTATTAACCAAAAAGTGACCTCTGCTGAAAGGGTCTGCAAGGGAAAGAATTGCTCAGCCCATGCTAACAGCTAGCTGTCTGCATTACCATTAATTCTGAGTGACAGAGATATGAACAGGCTTAGGGTTCTCACCCCTTCACCATTGCCATTGGAGATGAGGCTTCATCAGCATCTGCTACAGAACATCCTCCTTGAGCCCATAGAAATAACACCTATTACAGTCTTCTTTTACTTTTGACAGTAGCACTGAGGACTGCTTCATGCCCATACATGACTCCCAAATATTACTTGTGTCCAAAGGAAAAAAGGTTCCTCCTGCCAACCATGGATGACATTGGTATTGAAACATATGAACATAAATAGCACACACCCCTCAAAAATATTTATATCCTAGGTCAATTTTAATACAGAGGAATCCTTGATGTGTTTATTCCTTATGTTTGTTTGCCTACAACAGGTCACAAAAGGTGTATACTATTTCACGCTGGCTGGGAATTAGGGGGTCAACCCTAGAGACTACTCCCACTGAGGTGGGAATTTGGTGACTTATGGTTCTAACCTTACTTCTGTAATTGGCCTCCTCTGTGGCTTTGGACAGATCCCTTTTCATCCCATACTTGTGTCTGGTTTACTCAGGCATCTCCCCCATTATCCAGGTACCTGAAAAGAAGTGGCTGATGAGGGTCTGTGTTCAGTTGCTGTACCTAATCCATAGTACAATAAAGACTTGATGCTGGACAAGTTCTTCTGGTCCTGCAGTAATGTCATTGGCACCAATGGTCATTCTAACCCCACTAAGTTATAAAACTGGTAAGATTCAACCTGTAGCTTCACCTGCATTTCCAAAACTGAGCTAGAAAACTTCTTCAAGTACACTATCTTTCCACTAAATTCCAGCTGGACTTGCCAGTGGCACCAGGGAAGGTGTGAGAACTGTTTTGCTTCCTGGTTTGTTAATGTAGAATATTGAAATACAACTGTCTCAGCAAGGAAAAGGTCCAGCTTCTCTAAAGATTCTCATTATATAGTTCAAGTCAAAAAAAGACCACCTCTCAGTTTGACTATCAAACCTTTCTATGGACAAACAATCCAGGAAAAGTAATGACTGAGAAGCTTCTTGAGTTACTGCAGAGTAACTTTC
This sequence comes from Eurystomus gularis, assembly GCA_013400335.1. Taxonomy (NCBI): domain Eukaryota; kingdom Metazoa; phylum Chordata; class Aves; order Coraciiformes; family Coraciidae; genus Eurystomus; species Eurystomus gularis. Next base: position 169,930 of record VZZY01015662.1, read on the forward strand.
CCAGGAGTTACTCTGGTTGCATGTGTCCCAAAACATTCTGAGCAGAAATCCTAACAGAAGGAGCAATGTATTTAAATAAGATAAATATTTTACACTGATGATGCTAGAAAGTGTCTTGCTTTCTCGAAACCTCTCCTTTGTGGTAACATCAAAAACAAAGTGGTTTTGTGGATTATCCAACATCTAATGCTCCCTCCTTGCCTTGAATGGAACCTGTCCACACAGAAATCACTTAAGTTTCATTTAAGTTCTTTAGCTGACTTACTAAATGAGCAGAAAACCACATGTAATGAGTACTTAGTTAAATTAAAAATTACTTTTGTTGATCTTAAACCTTTTCCAAACCACTTTAAATTGGTATTACCAGAAATTTACTTATGTAAGGCTGTCCACACAAGCTTTACATTAAATCCATTAGAAGAATAATTATACCTTTAATTCAATCAGCTTGGCGCTGATTGCAGACCAACGACCATTAAGTGGCTGCAAATAGCCTATAGTATTGTCAAAAATACCTTGTCCAGTTCTGTAGTGAGCTTTGCTAGAGAACAAGAGTAGCTTGAAAGCTTGAGCAATGGTAACCAAGGAAAGATGCTACAATGCTCCCTGCTTTCCTGATCAAACTAAAACTCTCTTCTGCAACTGGTCGCTGAACATCACATTAATAAGATATGCTGAAGAACTAATGACTGTTCCCGACAGTAAAGCAGGGAGGGGTGGGCGGGGGGGCGCGGAATTACACATGACTCAACTATTTCCTTGCTACAATTTACTAGATTTTAAATGTGCTCATGTTGTACCCATCAGTCTCTCTGCTGCTATGGAGTCTGTGCCAGAATTATGTCAAATGAGATTTTTCTGCTCACTACAAGTTTTATCTGAATTATCTACCATGTTAGAGGTCATGGGTATAACACTTCATTTTTCTCTGTGCCATAGATATACCAAAAATGGATGCTGGATCATGAAGTATTTCACAGGCCTGCTGTCATGAACTCATGTGAAAAAAAAAACCCTGTAATGCACAACTAGCCTTATCTTCAAGAGTTCCCAAGGATGAAGTCCAGTCTACACTGATTTATCTGATCTTTCTTGTAAACTAGAATGGGGAAAGTGTGGGGGCACAGTATTCACTCCGCGTGACTCTGGCAGAATGAAAGCAGGATGACAGGAACAGTGAACGTACCTGTGGAACCTTCACATGTCTTAAACAAACTGGCCTTTGAAACAAATTGTCTTCTTCTAAACAATGACTTGGTAAATACAAACCACACGCTGAGATAGCCAGCTGACCCTCACAGCAGAGGAATCTCTGCCACCCGCGCAGAGACAGAGCTCTGGGGAGAGCCTTCTTTCTGCAGCTGCTCTTGACCCTTAGATAGCACTGGAATGACCAAGCTGGGATAACACCCAGCTAATGTCTTCCTCTCAAAGATGGTGGTGGTGCAGCTTTGTCAAAGTTTGGGGTTACAAAGAACTCCAAAGCAGTGAGAAAACAAAGCAAGAACACGTGAAACGCGGATTATCCCAGATGGTGCACTTTAACTTCAGTTGGCAAAACCACGACCCGAGTCACCTAGTAAGATGGATTGCAGTGCAACTGGATGTATATTATCCATATTATTGGCCTAATATTTCAAGCTGATCTTCTGCTTACAGTTCATGTCAGCACATAGACTGGCTTATTCAACCTCTTGAAAACATCTTGCAGAGATAAAACACATGTGTACATATTATAATCTTTGGTAAGTCAGCGTCTTCTTCTGTGAAACAGTGACATTTAGGGGGGAAGACTGATCATTTTCAGATGTTTTGTTTAATTCAACGAAGCAGTTAGACAGATACGAACAACACAGTCCTAAATGCTTTTGAGTCAGAATCTCTTCATCACCCTGGACCAGTCACTGATCCAGTCCTGTGAACTACATTTATACTTTGAGTTTCCTTGTCATAAATTGGAACTTGGATGTGCCACCAGTTTTAAAACCTTCTGCAACACCATCCCTTTGAGGAGCTCGTGGGACTTGTGATTAAGTGTGATGTCACTTCTTTGAGCTAAGGCTTATTCTTCCAAACACATACTTTTTTTTTTTAATAGATGGAAATCTGAAATAAGGACGGGGCAATGGAAGATGCAAAGCTGAGCAATGAATCAGAGAAGAAAGAAACACTGGAGACACAGTCATTTGAACATACACTGGTTACACGCATAGCCTGGTGAATAAAAGCTTCCAGCCCACTGTAATACAACACCTGAAAAACCACTTGATATCCCAGAAGCTGGCCCCACTATGTAACAGGAGATTGCTTGTAAATTTAGAAAAGAAATAGCCAAGCTACTGAACTACCGTGGGAAACCTGCCAGGGTATCACCTTCAGAAAGGCAGCCCTGGCTACTGAGACTGTGGTTGCTCTCATTAAATGCACGAACAGCTTCTGGAATAAGACATTTCTCTGTAGTATTACTCTGGCAGACTGGAATTAAGGAGTCAGAGAGGACAAGCCCTGCTCTCAGTTAGCGGGAACCTGACAGCCATTTTCTGGCCCTGCTTTCCCAGCTGTGATTTGGAAAGGATCGCCCAGGCTTTCCCTTACAGGGCACGACTTTAAAAAAGCAGGTCTTTTGTCCATAGCTCTTCCTTCTGCATTTTAGGCATGACAGCAAATCAACCACAAAGAATACGTTAGTAAATATGTTCTAAGAGAAAGCAAAGGAATATTTTGCTTATCCCATTTGGGGAAGAAGACTAGCCTGTTTAAACGGCATGGATATGTAGATTTCAAAGGACTGCTACAAGTTAGGAAGCTCAGGTGACACCCAGACACCTCAGTCCTGTTGATGACCATCCAAACTTCCACAGATAATAGAAGGACAAGGACTGAAGGATTGCGCTGCTGCACAAACCACCAAAATCAACCATTCTTCCCAGTTGTCCCTAATTACAGTGGAGCAATCTCTTTGATTTCAAGGCCAGGAAGCTACATCTACTGCAGAATCAGGATGTGGCTGGCTCAGATTAGGGTGTGCAATTCTTCACATATAAATTTGTTCCTTTTTGTTGAATGTCATTCGATGAATGTCCTATTTTTTTTTAAAGGGCTGAAACAATGATGTGATTGCTCAGCAGTCAGGTTGTCAAAACATCCCCTTTGCTCCCTACCTAGAAAGTTGAATCAGCCTTGTAGTGGTATTTAAATACCTAACAATGATGAAGAAAACCAAGAATCAGATCTGCCTCTCCCAGCTGCAGAGAGCTACAGAATAAAATACCAAAATGGAAGATACTTAGTTGCACTTTTTTCGTAGGGTGCAATGAGTACTTATAGCTGTGACTTCCCTGAGCTATTCTGGATGTCTTTCTAAGGATGGGATAAACTGCACTCCAAAAAGGTCCACTCTAAAAAGGTCCATTTCCCTCTCAGTTCAGTGATGCTTTTCAGAAGCGCTGAGACATTTATCTGCTATTGAAGTTGAATTCTTGCACCAAATGAGGACGGTCAGTGTGTCATGCTTTATCTTTGCTCTTCATATGAGAACAAAGTTTTCCTCTCAGGGAATAGCTGTTTCTTTGCGGTGTTTCAAAGCTTGGCTAATATCCAATACAAATCAGTGTGCTCAGGTTTGGAAGGATCTATAATGCAGATTCCTTGGAAGTCCTGACTATTCTCAAGAAACCACATGAATTGTTATGCCTTATGACCTTTACAGATATTGATGGAAATACAATTTCTTCTGTTAGTTGTCAATGACTCAGCTTAGCTTCTTCCTCCTCATCTGAAGCTGCACAGGAATAGTAAAAAAAAAGAGAAAGAATCCATTGAATATACTTAATTGCTAAGACAAAGTGAGACAAAGAGCTGGAAATTTGACAACTGGATGGAAGAGGCAGGTCTCAACAGCTTTCAGACACTTTCCTCCCACTTCTGATGGTTACTTCTTCTCATACAACCTCTTTTTTCCTGTACAACCTTTAATCTAAAGCCCTGTGCCAACTTACAGCAGAAGAAAGGACGGATATTTGGTGGCTGTTCTGCTGTCCTCTTGCAGAGAGAAGAGAGTCTCTATGAAATGCTGCAATTATTCCGACAGAGTCAGAAGTGCACTGTGCTCATTCTTCAAGTCTAGACATTGCTCTTGAAGACTATCTGGAGAGACATTCATCAGCAGGGCTGCAAACATTTGCATCTGCATAGTACAGCAGGGCCCGAATTTTATCACACATTATAGGATGACTGGTTAGGCTTATTTAGGTGTGGGATGGGAAGGTATTTTCATTAATTAAAACAAAAATTTTTTATATTTGATATAGAAGAGGCACACATGGCAGAGCAGCTAAGCAGTTTTGAGGCTTATGCAAAATGCAATGAGAAGCTTTCAAGACCATCTGCTCCAGGAGCTTTTCTGCATCTCCAGCAGATGTTTGTGACATACTAGCCTTTTTCCTTGTCTCTTGCTCTCTTCTTTATCACGCTGCCACTTTGGGAAAGATAAAGAAAAACAAAACAAAAATCCAAAAACTCAACAAGCTATTGTACAACTGGAAGTCTCTCTGCCAAGAGTGATAAAACATTGCTTTTCCCTTTGTTTCAGGATTTCTTTCCTGGACGTTCTTTTCCAATCTTGGGTAGGCCTAAACATGTTATGACATGTTCATAGATTTTCCCATTCGTTTTGAGACCCAGAATGGGGTCTGGAGGCTAAGGCCATGGCAACCTGTATACAATTTTACTAAATGGAATATGGGTTGTGGATGTTGGAGGAAAGACAGTTAGGTGAAGAGAGCAAATTGCATATATCTTTGTGGTACAAAAAGGCAGCAGGAAAAACGTGACTTGAAATGGAACCTCCAAACTTGTCCTAGAGTGAAGGAGAATTACCGGCCCTATGGCTACCAGTCTGACAGATACAACAATTTTCCTAGCACATACTTTTAAAACATGTAGCCCTTCTCTTTGTGTTCCCTTAGTGCCTTCCTTTGTTTTGCTATTTTAAACATAGTTCTCTGTCTTTTGACATACCATCTGCACCCTTATCTGTATTCAGTGGCACAGGTCTTTGCCTTTATAACCCACCAGAGATGGACTTTGTCTTTTCAGTGTGTTGCCATCATACTAAGGAGGGCATTGCCATGAAGCCATAGAGGCAACTTCTTGCTTTCCTTCAAAGCTGCAATGTACATAAAAGCTGAGGCTGGGGCCTCTTATGATGAGGAAACAAAGATTATTTTATCAGCTCTATCTGCTGTTGTCTTTCATCTCACTCTTGAGCAGGGACTGCCTTTATGCACACTAACTTCATCACACAGCACCAGCAGAGTTAGCTTTTCTCCAGGACAAGGGCTTCTGAAAGTTCTAGTAATGCAAACAAAAATTACATGTGACGTCTCTCTCCCAGCACCTCTGGCTTCTGCATTACATCCTGCACCCACCAGCACACGCAAACCCTTAGAAGTGATGAAAGCAGACAAAACGGTACGAGCTATGTGGTAGCTGCCGACAAGCACCAGTGCTTCAGTGGCAGCCAAAGCTGCAGCTTTCATCTCTGTTAGTCACTTAGCCTACCCTGGAAAACATTTCTGATGTAGTTACAAGTATTACCACGATGGCAAATTATTTTCAGCATCATCGTGTCTTATAACTTCTACTTTGACTGAAGTATTCCCTGCCTAAAATGGGTCAAAGCTTTCTGCTAGTCCTGTCTTGGGGCCTGGATGGTATCCTATGACTCAAGATGCTTCTAGGGTGCAGCTTTCCATGCGAGAGCTGCTGGGTAATCCAAATTCCTGGCTGTGGCAGGAAATGAGCCAGCAGGGACAGCTGAGTCTGAAAAAGATGGGTTACTTCAAGACACTTCCCAGCGGGACTCTGAAGGGAGTCACTGTCTCTTGCTGAGAAGCAATCCTGTTTTCTGGGAGATCTACTTTGAATCTTGTGGCTTTTGGCTACACAAAGATTTTGCTGTAAGGCAGAGAGGGTTGGGAAAGTAGGCCACTCCCTCCAAGAAGTGTTATGCTAGTCTAGAAGTATCATTAAATGTGAAATCACATTCTTAACTTATGCTGGCAAGTGATTAGGGTAGACTCAGCATGAGGCTGCCAATAGCAGTATGTCACAGTAAAGTATGAATAACTTGGGTAGGTTTCATTTCTTTAACAGCGTATTGCAACCTGTGGGTCACGCATCTGCCAGACTCCAGCATTTGAATCTGCATCACTGACATCTGAGCAGCCACTGGCTGACATTTGATACTGCTCCACCGAGCTTAGTAACTACTCTACTTGTCCTGCTGAACTTTTTGTGGCCACTCCATCCATTACAGCTACCCATAGGGACAGGAAATCAATGCTGGTATCAAGTAAATGCAAATTCTGAGTCAGCCACATGGAGCAAAGGAATCACAGCTTCCAAATATGGCATCAGACACAACGTGGAAGCGGAGAATTGTGGTTAACACAGCTCTGAATATTTCTGGGCATTTTACCCAACACAGCAGGAATGTCTTCAGATGAATGAACTGGGCTCCTGACACTGAGTGTATAAATTTTCAAGTGGGTTTTACTGTCTCCTTTCTCCAGAGGAAACAACGGCCACGATAGACACACACACACACACACACAAAAAATCAGTAACAGAAACACAGACAGAAGTCCCCAAGACCGGCCTGTTGATGTAAACCATAATAGAAAACACACTTCAGTTTGTGGAAGATTCTCTGGAGACTTGCAAGAAAAAAAAAAAAAAGGAAAAAAAAAAAAGCATAAACAGTTTCTCTCTACTATTTTTAAGCCTCAGTTTCAAATGGATACTGAAGGTCACCTAAGCTGAGCTTTGACAGATGTGATGTTTAACTGATTGGGAAGAAAATAGTGGAGCGGGATGTGGCAGCAATAAAATATCAGCATTCCATTGTCACGCCTTCTGAATTGCTCAGCGTCTGTGGTGGGACACTGTGCTTTGTGGACCAGCCATCTGGTGGGAGAGTCCTTAGATTTAGGAGGATCTGTCAGATTTCTGTTTTCTCCATGTGTCCTCCTGGGATGAGGAAAGAAGATCTTAACGACCCAAGGATGCTTTGTGCAAAAATGTAGCATTCCATTGGTAATGCGCATGGAAAAGTCTAGCCAAGGAGGGCAGAGATAAGATTTGAAAATGACACTTGGCAGCTCTGTTATACTGCCAGCCCCTTCCCCTTCTCCCTCAGGGTCCATATTTTCTTATTGCTGGGGTTACCAGCAAAGGATTATTGTCAAGATAAAAGACATACTGGCAAAGAATCCAGTGATAATCCCCATAATTACCAATTTAGGTCTTCCAGTCTGCCTGCCTTTCTTGCCTGGTTCAAAACAAATCCAGAAGGTTGAAAATATGTTCTTGGAGTTGTAAAATCCTAATTCTGGGGACAGCGCTAGCAAATCTCTTTTTAGACTACTTTGTTAATCATCCAGATAATCTTTGTTTGCCATTCTGCATCTTTAGCTCAAATGCCTGTGGAAAATTTGGGAGGAAAAGATATTTCTGCTAAAAGTGTCACTGATCTCACAAAATGCTTAAAGCCACCACCGCCGCCACAAGGGAAATCAGTGGTGAAATATGGACTCAAAACTGAAGCTTACAAAGTCCAGATAGCATACCATAATGAAGAATCCTTCCTTGTGACCAATCTGATATTCTTTACAACTACCATAAAAGTTTGTAAAAAAAAAAGATGGAAAATTCCAACCTTCTTTAAAACTACAAAAGGCAAGCTTTTTGGTTTTCAGATCTAGATCAAAAAGATTACTCTGCGATTTAAGCATATTTCATTTTTGCAGCCAGAAGTGAAAGCATTAAAATGATAATATTTCTGTCCTGAATGTCTGTGAATTTACCATCTGCAGAGAGGCAAAAGCTCTGTTGCCTTGCACAGTTCACATACCAATGGCCTGGTTCTGCCCCAAGCTGAATTCCATTGGATTTCCACCACTGTCCAGTGAGGGCAATATTGTTCCCTAAATATCTATCCAACATGAAGAAAAATCAGTAAAAAATCTACTCAGTACATAAAAAAGTCTCCCCCACCCTACAATGCTAAACATTTAATTATGACCATGTACCGAAGACTCACTAAACCCAGAAACCATGGCCTTGTTTTAGTTTCTCTTCACTATAAGAAGTTATCTTTTCCTCCCCTCAAACTTCATAAAATATGTAGAAGATCTCCAGACTGTAACCTGAAAATCATAATTGTTAACATTTTTAATCTTCTTCCAGCAGGTGGAGGTAGATGTGTGCTCGATATCCTTTGGCAAACGTGTGATATATAGCTCAGAAAGCAATTCTACATGCATCTAAACAACTGTTCGCAATATTTGCTAGATGATCTACTGTCTCCCTCTATTTATGACTGACTTTTGTTTCCTTCTCAACACATAGTTGCAGGAACGAAGAGGAAAAAGATTTCTGCATCTGGAATGTGAAAATACCTTGATTCTTGGGAAATCCTGTGTGGATGCAGTTAAAAACTCATCACAAAGTTGAAAAAGTTTCTATTACTCCTCATTTGTTGTCTCTCACTTTCAGCTTTTTCCAGAGTCTCAATTTGGAGACGGAAAGTCAGTACTGTGCTGGAAAATGCTGCTTTTCCAGAAGCCTTCTATATTGCAAACAAGGGCCAAATGTTTGAGGTAATAGGAGTTTGATCACGTCTGGAAAGCCCGTGTGAAGCTTTCTTTACAGGCTTTTTGCCTTCGCCTGACCCTTTGCTCTACACACTCAGAAGGAAGACTTTCAGAAGATATTCTCCAAGAGGGACAGCCCTTTCTCAAGTAATCTCCATGAAATTACTGGTGTCTGGGCACATACAAGAGAGGGTCACAAACCTTGTGGGGAGCTCTCAAAGAGAGCTTTCTCTAAACAGACTTCACTGAGTATGGAAGGGCCTCTCCACTAATGACTCAGACGCTCAACTCCAAACATTCCTATCCCACATTGATCAGATAATGATCTTTAAAAAATTATAACTGCCATGGCAATGGAGAGCAGAGGAAGCTGAAGTCTCAAATTCCTGGAGGATTTGTGTTCCAACCTGAAGGAATCTCTTGGCTTGTCAGAGGGATTAGAGTGAGCCTAACAAGGCTCATCCACATCTTCTCATGGAAGTTATCTGAGTACATTTGGGGCAATGAGGATTTTTCTCATCGGGTTTCATTTGCAGCCCCCTTTTGATAAGGGCTTTCCCTGGAAAGCCTCAGTTGTCAAGGTTAATGGCTTAAGCAGTGTTGATAGATTCTGTTTATGCTGGGTGAGGGGGTTCAGGTGGCCCAGTCTAATGTAAGCTTTTTGTCAACTGTAAACAGCAGCTTTTTATGTCAAAGCTGTGTTTCTGCCTTTTGACAAAGCATTAACAGATCTGTGAAAGGAAGAACCCAGAGTGACGACAGTGGGAAGAGCAAAGAGGTTTAATAGGTCATTTCCACCACAAACTCTGATAACTTGACAAAGTAGCATGTCTTTCCTGCCAAGGCCCTAGAGAGAGTTCACATCCACCATGTTCTGGCTCCCGTTCTCACCTCTGCTCCAGGAACTGTAAGAAAATTTGTGGTGGTCTCTCTGCCAGCTGGGAGGAAAAGTCTTTCTGCTGTCTGTGCCTAGACCTCCTGAATCTTATGGTGAGCTAGGGGAGGTTCTGCCTTTGACCACAGCCTTTTCCTGAGGTGCTCATATAAAAATAGCTTGGCTGAAATGGGTCCTGCCTGGGAGAATATTCCCCGTATGGATTCAGAGGAAGCTTCCCATGTGTGGCCTGTAAGCAGAGCTATTCCTAGTCTGTCAGCTCTATGATGACAATTGGACTAAATTAAGCTGTACTCTATGCCTGTGGTCTGGCATTAGGACATGACACCTTTGGCTGGTATCTTCAATATCTGGTCCCACCCAGAAATGAGACATATCCAAGACTCTCTGGCTTACAAGATCAGGCAGTTATGAGGAGGATTGGCCACTAGCCCAACATAAGAGCAGAGTGAATGTGGAGCTGTATATCATGTGATGCAGGAACACCATCTTTCCTCTCACATTCCCAACCCCAGTGGCTGGATATGCAGAAAAGGAGGATGCTACAAGGTACATTCTGTGCTCCAGGAGCACAGATTAAATTGGTTCATAGGCCAAAATGTTGACTCCTATGCATAAGAAAGAAAATTCAGTCAGGAAGGGCAAAGTGAGCCTAGGAGTTCTCCTAGGAACAGGAGAGAAAAGCCTATATAGGAGATGAAATTAATTTTATCCAGAACAAATTAGAAGGGGTAGGAGGAGGAAGGAGTTCTGCAGGAACTGTATGGTAAACTTGCTGCAACTTGTGTCCTATAAAGAGACCATCTATACACCAAAAAGCTTGTGATGAAAAGCCAGGTTGTCAGCAACATTATTTAGCCTTTTAGTTCAGCCACCAGTAAAGGTAAGCACAGTCCTGTTTTAGAGGGGAACTGTGTGATGACGCTTGTGAAATCCAAGGATCCCACTGAGCGGGAGCATCTCTGAAACTTTAACACATTGAGAGCCCACTCAAAGGATAAAGACCTTAAAATCCTGTGTAAATGTGATGGTATGTAATAACTTCAGTCAGGTTGTGCCAAAGCCATGTTTACCAAGGGCACCTGTGTGTGGCAAAGTAAAAAAGGTACCTTGGTTGGCTCCAGACACCCCTTTGTGCTGTAGCAAAGACCTCAGAAGGGAAATGAGGAGCTGTGCAGTGCATGACAGTCTTCTTTTACTGGATGCAGGTACCGGGATTAGCAGAGAATCAGAGACAGAAGGATTTTACTGAGATCACACATCACAGCCTCACTCATTGCTGCTGTCTCTGTGGAGCATACTGCTTCCCAGTGAGGCCTTGCCTACTTTTGCTCTACCAAAAAAGCCCCAAGCTGAGTTTACCTCTTGCATCTCTTTCTTTTTGCAGGGATCTTTTCCATCACCTGAAGGCCTTCAGGATAAGATGGAACTTATCTTTATAACCATTTATTAATGTCGTCGACTGATGAACTGGCAGGAAAACAATCTGGCGGAGCAGTGAGTCTGCTGAGAAATGAGCAGTGGGAGGGCTGGGTGAGACAGCAAGGGACTGTAATCAGGCTTGCACCAGCTGATTTTCCTTCTCTTACGCTGACAGATTCTTGGCTCAGAGCCAGTAACTTGCAGAGGGTAAAAGATGGCAGCTAATATTTTGGCATGGGAATTAGCAGAGCTATCCCGAGATGGCATTGCAAGATGTCAGAGAACCATCATCTCAGAGGGCTGCAAGGTGGCAAAAACGTGGCTTACAGGGTTAAGCCATGTTAGAATGAACTTGCTCTGTGAGTCCAAAACAGCTGAAAAGTCTGTTATCTCCATTTATTAGTTTAATCCTTTAATCCACCTTGCTGTCCAATTAGATTAATGAAACTAGAATCCTATTTCCAGCTTGACCTGTGTTATCACACTTATAAAATGGGAATAAAGGTATTTATGTGTCTGAAAGGAGCATGCAGGTTCCTGGGTGAGGACTGCCACACCGTTTATTTACTGAGGGCTGAATAGCTCATTAGTGACCTGAAGAGCATAGGAGGGCTTGGGGGACTAATCCACTGTCGGAAGGCGAGGTGATGTTCACACTATGATGTTGCCTAACAAAAATTTTAATGGTTCAAGGTAGAATTTATTGCTCTGCTTAAGTGCTCCTGAAATCACAGATTTTTTTTTTTAAAATACATAATGGCTGTGGCTAAACTGCTTTATATATTAAGAAATGGATCTGCTTGCAAGCAGAATCTGTAGTTATTTAATGGAAATCAGTGTAAAGTTTTGCTGGCATGTCTGTAGAACTTTCCCTAAATTGCTAGAGGTGTTCAGATGAGTTTCCCTGACAAGCACTGATGGTCTTTTTCTCTCTTCTTGGGCCAGATTCTTATCCTGTGACTTACTCTCCAGAGCATTTTGACTTCAGTAGTCCTCTTTACCAATGAGACTGCTTATGGAGAAAGGCCAATGCTGAGCCATCCTTGACATCAGAGACTTTTGGAAGTTAAGCAAAGAAGAAAAGCAAAAGACTTTTCTGAAAGGACTCCCATGTTCCACTTCATATAGTGCCTGAAGTGCATATGTGTATCTCAGCATCAAATTAAAATTGCTCTGTGTGCAGAAGTGTGCTAGGTAGGGAGGCAAAAGTGGTTAAGGCACTCATTAGGATTTGGGAGATGTTTGTTTAATTCTCTGCTCTAAGACTGGTTCCCTGCATGACCCTGAGGCAGTCCCTCAACCCTGCAGTGTTTCATTTGTAAAATGGGCAGGGTATCACAGCGTTCCTGCACAGGAATGCAGCAAGGAGAAAGTGTTAGAGACTAGGATGTCCTTAATGTATGGGTAAAGATAAGATACTATGGAAACCATAAGAGCTTATAACCAATTGAAACAAATCTCTGGAAATTCTTTGTGTTTCTTTATTTCTCTCAGAGCATTATAAGCATTAATAGGTGGGTGCACATGAAAGGTGTACTATTTTTTAAATCTCTCAACTCTTGCCACTTATTCTTTGTCCCCAAAGTCTTGCTACATCTGAGGCACTACATGGTAAATCTACCCTGAACCACATTTTTTCAGTCTATCTATACCCTGTGATCTCTGAACTAACATCTGTCAAAGGCTGCCGCCTTAGTCAAAGCCACAGCAACATGAGGTAACACACAGCTTTCTCATTCTGAAAACCTGGTGTGGGAATGACATGAGCTCACCAACCACTTTTGCACTGGGTAAACAGCCTGTAAATGGGGGAAGAAAAAAAAATAATTAAAAAAAAGTGCACTTGTGATTGCAAAGGATCCTGGGAAAAACTTTTTTAAAAGCCATAGTGGTGAACTGTTTCTAGCCAAGTTTCTGGCAGTGGTGTTGTTCAAAGATAAACCTTGTCCCTGCAGACTTCAGTATTCTCAAATGAGTATTTTCTGACACAGGCCCTTTCTCACAAAGGCTGATTTGATGACACATAGCCTGTAAAATCATAGAATAATTTACACTGGATGGCACCTTTGGAGGTCTCTGGTCCAACTCATGCCACAAGACTTCTGTGGCTTCCACCAGGATCTGTCTGGAGGAAAAGGAAAGATGATAGGATGGAGATAGCTTTGAGAATTGTAACAGCAACATTTGAAGATCAGGACAGTTGTATTGCTTTTCCTGTTAGGGAAATTAATAAAGGTGTCTTCATAAGGCAGCAACATCCAGTGGGCTGGGAACAAGGAATTAAGTCAGACCTTGGCTCTGTTTTGAATATACATTTTCTTGCTGTATAACGCTGAATAGAACAATTGTCCCTTTTGAACTGCCTAATGAAAGTTCTATCATCATCTTCAGCAACAGTAACAGAGAGCTTCGTCTAGTGGATAAAACACTTCCCAGGAGTCAGGTGTTCCAATTCTAGCTCTGACCCTGGCTTGCTCTGCCACCTCAGACAATTCCCTTTAGCTCTGGTGTGCCCTTTTTCCCCTCATCTGCAAAATGTCCTGAGAGATATACTGATGAAAATCTCTCTGAGTGAACTCAGAAAATACAAGTCATTAATTGGGAGTATGTTTTGTCCCGCTTGAATGAGTGAATGCTTGATATAAAAGGCCAGAAAACAGAACTCCTTCTTGAAGTAAAGTCAGGTGAAATCTGCCAGAGAAGCATAAATTTTTAGCTTTCAGTAGGTAAAAATCCTACCTGACTTGAAAAGTTCTAGGTTTAATGCAGCCCAAGCTCAGGGCTTAGTCAAGTGAGCGAGTTGTCCCTGCTATTTTCAAAACTGAGATACTCCTTGAAAGCTGGACTATAGTAGCTTTCTCTGAGCAGACTCTGAGCAGACTCTGACTACCTTGTCTGCTGGGCTGACACTGACATTAGGGACAAGCAGCATGTGACAGCCCAGAAGGAGTTACAAGCAGAGAAATTGGGTGATAAGTTTTTATTTTTATTAAACATTCGATTTGGCTTGAGAAGTAAACGCCACTGAAGAAAAGCTCAGGTCCTACATCTTCAAATATGCTGAGGTTAGGCTCTGCTTTTAACGAGCTTAAGTTCTGTTTTGAAGTTGATTCCACACGCGGAAACAGCACAATCTGTCATTATGGTTGAGTGGGCACAGAAATCCTGGGCAAAGAAAAGAGAGAGCACCTCTGTCCTGTGTAAATGAAACCTTAGCACTCTCGCTTTCAATCCAGACAGATGACATTGCTGCAAAGTGGCTGCACAGCCACATCTAGAACATGCCCCTCTTCTAGAACAGAAACCAGGTGGAAGAACAAAGGAGAAAGATCATAATTGGATCTCACTGTTTGTGGTTTTATTTTTTCCTCTGCCTTGGCTCTCTAACAAGAGTCAGAGATTTGAAGAGTTTGTCGACATAGTGTTCACTGGAGAAGCTTTCATTTCATGGTTCCCCATTTGTGCTCATTGCCAACTTTACAGCTAATTGAAACAAAACCTAGCTTGTAGATTAAATGGCAACCCCTGGGATTTGTTCCTGCAATTACCAGCGCTCCTCCTAGACAGATTCTAATTCAATAGCAAGTTCCTGGACCCACATGCAGAAAACTCTGGGAAAAATCCCACTGCCTGGATGACATCAGAGTTAACTCTGTCCAGTCCATCACAGCCCCAGCAGTCTTTAACGACTGTAGGCAAAACCCTGGCCTGTTGAAATCCGGGAAATTTGCCACCAGCTTCATATAGTTAGATGAAGACTAAGATTCTACCTTGGAAGACTGAAGGTACTGTCTTTTCTTGACAGCACATTTCCAGCTTCACAGCTTGCCTTGCAACGGTTTAAGTTTTACAGAGTGCATTTTCCCTCAGTGTGATCAAAGCTATTCATGCATTTCATAAAAACACACACTCAGCTTTGGAGCATAACCTTTTGCAGATACCCTTGTGCCTAGCTGAATTCCTTGGGTGGGAAGAAAGCACTAAAAATTGTAGCATTTGAGAAAAGATTTTTGAAAGCGGTTTCCTGGGGTTGAAAAGAAACCAGTCACCTCTGAGCTATTTTAACCAACAGATATTCAACTTGAAAAATACTCACAGCTCGGGGAATGAATACGTGGTTAAGCAGATTCATAATGTGATCACTAGGCAAAAACAAAGTTGCCTTTTGCTGTACCTTCTCGTTGGCAAACAGAGCTAGAGAGAATGCACACTGACTGGCAAGGATTTCTACTACCATATCCGTTTCCATGGTGTAAAGCAAAATTCATCTGCCAACTCTACTCTCTACTTCAAGTAAACCTGTTCTCATTCCAGATAGTGCAGCTGGAGAGTTTACCTGAGAGAACAGCACAGGAACCAGCCATATCTGGTTCTAGATCACCTTTTCTTGCCCTCTTTCAGCTCACCAGTAGGAATTTAAGCAGGGAACAAACCTCAGTTGCTCTAAGCAATGTTACATGCCAAATAATCCTTGGCTCTGCCCTGGGAAACAGGCAGTTTTCATCCAGCTTTTCACTGAACATCAAAGGATATAGTAAACCTGGAATAGGTATGGAAGAGAATGGCTGGAGAACTTGTTTGAGAAAGGACTAAGATGCTTGAAGTTAGAAAAGAAGACAGATCTACTCAAGGATTATAAAACTACAGGAAACATTGAGTGAACAATGAGGGATGGACAGTACTGTGCTAGTTCTGAGAGCTGCAGGACACCAGCTGGAATCAGCTGGAAGTGGGTACAGAGCAGAAGAGAGGAGATAGGTCTTTACACAAGCGCACAGGCAGTTAAACTATGGAGCTCTCTGCCATGTGTTGGGCTCAAAAGTTAAGACAAAAGCATGGAAGAAAAATCAATTTCAGAGGTATTTAAACACAACAGATACCACTCCTGGCTCAAAGTCTCTGAACCACAATTTTCCAGAGGCTGAGAGAGCGCACCTTGGGGAAGTATTGATAATCATCTGCCTTGTCTTTATACTTTTCCCTGGACATCTGCTATAAACTACCAGTACAGACAGGATCCTTAAGAAACTGGGTATAAGAACACAAGAGCTGTCGCCCTGTGTCAGGCCAAAGATCCATCTGTGCTCAGAACCAGACACTTGCTCATGCTAAAGGAGGGGGCATACAAAAGAAAGACAGTCCAGCTCCTTTTAGCCCCCTGCCACTCAGGGTCTCACAATCCACAGCATAAGGACATTCTGAGTCAGAGCCTGCAAATGGATGTTTATTTACCTTGATAGATTTAAAAAGTGATTGGACAACTCTAATAGGAGGGAAATCCACCTACAATTTCTGTCTTCACGTAAGTTCAGCTGCCTGAGCACCTCTGTCTTCCTGTCTATCTCCTTTCTGAAGTACTGTCTGATTCAATGAAGCACAACGGAGATGGAGAGCTCAATGATGCTACATTTCTCCCCATCTTGTGGAAACAGTCAGGTAGAGGGGAATGAAATCTTATTAGCTCTCCCAGGGAAAGAAAGCATGCTCAGTCTAAGCCCTATTAGACATCAGAAAACTCACACGGGGTGGTGTGTATTGGAGAGGTGGCAATATGTGTTCTGCCCTCACAGGGTAATCGGTTTTGTTGTCAAGCTGGCTGCTGAGACCTGGTCCATTTGCCCAATTCAGTCCACACTGAGCTTTCCACATCTTTCCTCCAAAGCCCTGTTTATGAAGACAAAAACAGGGACTTGGCAGCTGCCATGCAAATGTCACATTTTATGAGCAAGACAATTGCTGTAAGAAGGGCTTTTTTTTCTTTTTTTTTTTTTGGCAGTTTTTCAATCCATGGCCTGGATCTCCATGCCCCCCGGCTCCCCCACCACACAGTACAGAAATGGACACTGCAAACTCTGTCTGAGGCCAGCCTTGGCAACAGAGCCAACAAGAAGAGAAACAGCCTGTGCTCTAATAAGTAAAATATTTATGTCTTGCTTTGGCTAACATACCCTCTCTCAATAAAATATTTTTCCCAGGAGGAAATCTATGAAAGGGAGGGGGTTCCTTTATCATATCTCCAAATCATTCTTTTCTGCTCCCCCTCAAAAGCCTCCAAATCAAAGGACACTGTACTCTGAAACTTTTTGTTGCCATTCTTGACTTTGTTATCATTAGTTATTACAATCATTATATTGATTACCATTACGAGTTCTCAAGAGGCCCTGGCTAATCAGCACCCCATTCCAGGAAACGCTCTGACAAATCTCTCACAGCATGTGCACACACAAAGCTTGTAGTCTAAAAAGACCAGCTCAACAGACTGTTAACCCGTTCCCATGCCAGGGAACTGCAGTGCGGAAAACTCAAGCAGTTTAGCAGCAGCCATTGCAGAAGCCCAGGTCAGAGAGAGAAGGAAGCTCTTAGCTGATGCCTGGTCACTTCTCATTGCATTTCAGATGACCATTCTGCCACATGGAGAGATCCTTGAGAGACTCTCCACCTACAGAAGAGTCATTGGTGATGTTCTGCTCTTCAGCTCATTGCTAACCTCACAGCCAACCAGTGCTCCAGTTTACAGCTCAAATAGCCATCCATATGATTTAGGGCAGGCCCTTGTTCAGGTGGAGGGTTACTGGCCTGACATGTACAGGGCAGATTCACTCTGCTGGGAACTGCCACCCCTGTGCATCAGGACAGATGGCACATGCTGCCTTTCAACAGAAGACCACATTGCTGCTCCTGAGTCACTAACAAAATTTTAACCTCTTTCTGGGCACATCATCCCCACCACTCTGCAGTGCAGGTGACAAGAACACTCACAGCAACTGCTCTCTCTTGCTAGTGTTATGTTAGACGCTTTTGGCCTATCACAGATGGTATTGTATCACCTTCCGTATTCAAGAGAGGAGACAGAACTCCCATACCCACCCAAGTGAAGCTCTGAGCTTTGATGGAGCAAGATTTCACCTCAGAAAGCTGCAGGCACACAGTCAAATTTTGATTCTTACAAAGATGTGCCCATCTACTTAGAAACAAAGCTGTGTTGTTACTAACCACAAGACCCATCCTTGCCAATCTGAAGTTCCTCCCCCAAGTTTTGCCTTGACTAACTTGCAGGGGATTAAGACGAAAGGAGGCAGCAGACACCTCTGCTGTTGTAGAGGTACCTCTCCCTCAGAATGCTTTTGGCTCACTGCTTACCTGGATTTCAGATCAACCTCACATGCACTTACAGGTCATTCTTCGACATCTATCTCTGGGACACCATTTCCATAACATCTCAGAGCTTTGTTTATATGTTTACAATGCCCATGTGTGAATGCATGAAGCTGTGTTCTCGGGGTAAAACAGATGAAACATCATTTTCTTTACCTGCCTCAAGCCTTCTCTGCAAAGCTATTGCACTTTGGCCTTGAAAGTTTCCAAAAGGCAGCTGCAGGACAATCCAGGAAGCAAAGCTGTGATTTGAGCTGGCCTTTGTTAGAACCCCAAAAGTATGCACGTGACAGAGATGCGAGGAATGTCTCAATCTTGCAAATGTTTCAGTGGTGACCCACCTTATTATATCCCAGAGAATCCAACTCAGTCATAAATCCCCACTAACTTGCCTGCATTATGATTTTGTGATGAAAATTCAGCAACCAGCTCTCGGATGCCAAAATCCTGCAGATGTCACTTACTTCAGCTCTGTTTGAACTAATGACCTCAAAGCAAAGGGCTCCATGTTTGTCTACTACTCCCAGACTCACTCAGCCTCTTCTCAGATACCAGCCCCCTACAAGGTGTGGTATGGTGGGGAGCAGGAGGGAGGGAGAGCAACAAACAAAAGCAACCCCAGACTCCGTTACCTCTAAAGGAACCACAAGAGGAAAAGTCCCATGGATACCAATGACAAAAACACACACAAACTAGAAGGAAAAGAGAAAAGAAAACCCTATTTGGGATTTTAAAAGGAGTTGAGCATGCACACACAATACCCTTTGGCAAAGGAGCCCAGGCCGGAAAGTGTTGCAACTCCAACATGCTGTGCTCAGAGAAGGTGTTAATGGTCCAGCCATCCTGTATTATTGCACACAAACAGGGGAGGCCCTGCAGAACTGTAGGGGTCTTTTAAGATCCCCACCCAGATGGAAAGAGCAGAGAGAGTTATGTAGGATTAACAGGAGGGGAGAGGAAGGAAAGGGGTGAAGGAAAGGTAATGTCCCAAGCACTAGAGCTCTGAGCTAACAAGGCAGGTCTGTTGCGTCTCACACATTGAAATGGGGATGCTCTGTCTGCACCCCCCACACACACACCTCGGCCTCTGCTTCACGCACCCACGGCAGGACATCAGGGCTTCTCTCCTCTCTGGGACTCTTGGGGCCAGATCTGTGATTTATTGACCAGCTGCATCTAGGGTCAGCAGTCCCAAACTCTTTTAAACTCCCAGTAGGCGTCGGAGGTTTCAGGCACATTGTCTGCTTGGAGGGAACCACCCAAGATGTGTTTGCAGCTGATGGTCTCTTCCTAACATGATGAGAGATACTGGCTCTCATGCCTGGAGAAAGAAATACGGGAAAGGTTGTGACACTGGCCTGTGTGTGTTTGGTTAATGAGAGCTAGTAAAATCTTCACCCATGTGTCAACCTTCCTGGCCCTAGAACCACCCACCAAAATCTTCACATGGCTATGAGCTCCCAGACACAAAGCTCTCCATGAAAGTCAGGATTGTGTGTGCTTGTGGTCTGGGAATTCACATGCAACATGGAATGGGTGATATTTTCCCCAAAGCCTGCCACCACAAACACAGTGGGATCCCCAAGGGCTGCTTCCCTTGGCCAGTGACACTGTAACAAAACCTCCTGTCCGGAAAAAAGAATTGGTCATATCCAAGTACAGCCTAAAGCTTTGCAAGTATTAACATTGCAGGGAAAGAAATTATTAGATTGCACAGGACCACAGGGCAAGGCTGATTCTTCATTGTGCAGGGGTTTTAATAAATACTGAAATGTTCTAAATCAGCCATTAATTAAATGGGTTTCGGTGAAGAAGACACTTAGGGTCACCATGATGAGTGGACTGTTTGGAGGATAAGGAACTGGCTGGATGGTCACATCCAGAGGGTAGTGGTCAATGGCTTGATGTCTTGATGGAGATGGGTGACAAGTGATGTCCCTCAGGGTCCAGACTGGGCCCGGTACAGTTTAGTATCTTCACCAATGACACAGACAGTGGGATAGTGTGCACCCTCAGCGAGTTTGCAGATGACACCAAGCTGAGTGGTGCAGTTGACATGCCAGAGGGATGGGATGCCATCTTGAGGAATTTGGACAAGCTTAAGAAGTAGGCCCATGTGGATCTCGTGAGGTTCAGGAAGGCCAAGTGCAAGGTCCTGCACCTGGGATGGGGCAATCCTTGGTATAAATACAGGCTGGAGGGTACAGAGATTGAGAGGAGTTCTGCAGAGAAGGACTTGAGGGTGCTGGTAGAAGAAAAGCTGGACATGAACCAGCAATATGCACTCGTAGCCCAGAAGGCCAAATCTATCCTGGGCTGCATCAAACGAAGCATGGCCAGCAGGTCAAGGGAGGTGATTCTCCCCTTCTACTCTGCTCTGATGAGACCTCGCCTGGAGTACTGTGTCCCGCTGTGTCCTCAGCACAAGAAAGACATGGACCTGTTATACTGGGTCAAGAGGAGGCCACAAAAATGATCAGAGGACTGAAGCAACTCTGCTATATAGAAAAGCTGAGAGAGTTGGGATTGTTCAGCCTGGAGAAGAGAAGGCTCCAGGGACACCTTATTGCAGTCTGCCAGTACTTAAAGGGGGCTTAAAGAAAGATGGGAACAATCTTTTTAGCAAGGTCTGTTGTGACAGGATAAGGGGTAATGGTTTTAATCTAAAGGAGGGTAGACTTGGGCTAGATATAAGGAAGAAATTTTTTACACTGAAGGTGGTGAAAAACTGGCACAAGTTGCCCAGAGAGGTAGAAGTGGTAGAAGCCCCAACCCTGGAAACATTCAAGGTCAGGTTGGATGGAGCTCTGGGCAACCTGATCTAGTTGAAGATGTCCCTGCTCACGTAGGGAGGTTGGACTAGATAACCTCTAAAGGACCCTTCCAACCCAAACCATTCTATGATTCTATATACCTTGAAAGGAAAAAGGGAAAGTAGGGGGCATTCATATATGGATGAACAGACATAAAATATGTAGTGAGACAGAGAAGAATGGGGAGTTAAGAAAACACATTCTACGATTCTATGATTCTGTGATATTCTGCTAGCCACCCTCTAAAAGAGAGCCATTTGTGATAGTATTGAACACTCCTGAATCTCTACTGCCACACAAAGTTTATGCAAAACCTGTTCTGGGAGGCTATTCATGTTCAGAATAGAATACTGCTGAAAATTCAAACAATAATCTGAATTTCTGGAGAGGTCAGTACCGGCTTTGACATTTGCAGACATGATTCACCACGATCATCTGTATAAGAATTCTCCTCAGACATGTTTGGAGACCATTTTTAACTGGTCTGCTGAGGGGCAATTCCAGAGTTATAATCAACTGCACACTACTAGGCGAAGTGGTGGACTGTTGAACTCATGTACAATTTTGCTGTGGATTAGATCAAATTCCTGATGTAGGAAAAACGATTAGGGCCTCCGTTCTGTTTTCACTTCTGAGAGTTTAACACACGTTACTGACTTCAACCAAGTGATTTCCAACATACACCTGTGAGAATGCAAGATCAAACCACAATGTGTTATGTGTCAAAATATTTTTTCACAATAAGTTGGTTTAGTGAACTCACTTTCCACCCCTAGAGAGCTGACTGTAATGAGATCACACAGAGAAAGGACATGGAGTTTCACCATTATCTCCAGGAGACAACAGGCCATATCCAAAAATTCTCTCTCAAATCAGTAGTACTCACAGTTGCACAGCAATGCCATCCGTGGAGATAACGTGAAGAAAGCTACGAGGTCAGAATTTTAACTGTCACATGAAGATTTGGAGTGTAGGGATCAGGGATGAGGTAAGGATATGTTTGCTCCCATCTTAGGAAATTCTTCAGTCTGTGCTTTTCCTAAAGCCTCACTGCCTGGAGTCTCATGAATATCCCGGACATTTTTTCTATTGTTCTTTTTTTCTCTCTGCTTTCATTTAGAAAATAAGAAGTTCTTTGGAATAATGTTTTCTAATAGGAACAACTTCAAAATGCATTGCAAAAGAGGGGCGACATTAGTATCTCACTGAGGATAAATCTGCTGTGACTTCAGCAAGAGCAAGCAGCATGACAGGTTGATTTCAGGCACTTGCTAGGTCAGATCTGAACTATATTGCTACAAGGAAATGAGAATTATAAAAGCAACTCTCATAAAATCACGCAGCAAATTAGTGCGATCAGAATGCACTAATCCTAGTCCAACACTCCAGCTAACAAATCTGTGAGGGGGAATGTTTGTCCCTGCCCTATCTGCATTGCTCCAAGATTTAATTGGTGTATTTAATCCTTCATTTTCAACACTAACACTTTACGTTCATGAAAAAAAAAGTAGTATTTGTCAGTTCCAATTAAATTACATGCTTTATTTTGATAATTAAATAGCCTAAAAGGAAATAAACTGGAAGAAATATTCTAACAAATGATTTAGAAGTATTTCATATGTATCTAAGAAGGGAGCCAAATATAAACTGACAGTTTCTGACAGCAGAAGAACTTCAATCTGGGTTTTATTGCAATAACAAAAGTGCGCATTTAAAAGCTTTCACACAGAGCATCTATTCAGAAACAAGCCTGAAGACAGTCAGGGAATTAAAAAGAGGATAGTGTTTTGAATTAATCTAGAACATTTTTGCGGATTAGTTTACAAGTACAGAATGCCTCAGGGGGCTAGGGAGAGCACAGAGCACTGAAGTCAGAGGGATCTGTCTTTTTCCCGTTGCTGGTGATTAGTTCATATCTCTTTGACACCATGTTTACAAGCCCCTAATTGCCTCATTAATACCTCATTATTACTTAGAAAGTGAAGAAGCTTTTAGCTTTGAAGCTGCTTTGCTGCACTTGAAGGCAAATATAGGGTGAATTTTGAATGTGTTGGTACTAATTAAAGTTGAAGTCTGTTTCCTGTTGCTTGTGGGTGGGTGTTAAGAACTTCAAAGAAAAAATTAGGCTTCAATTTATATTACACGCCTCCTAAGTTACACACAGAGGAAAGAAGTGCAAGTAAGAAACCCATTCCTGCAAACGGGATTTACAAAGGGACATGGATCCACACATCTATTTTCTTTCATGCTTTTTCAATGTGGACCAGACTCTATGAAGTCTCATTCACGCTACATTCGAATGCCTGGAACAGACAGAAGCTGGCCAGTTCAGTCCACCCAGACAGAGCACGGACCTCCCCATGCCATCATGCATGTGCAGGGCAATATATTCTCTTTTTGCACCAGAACCAGAAAGATAAATGGGTTAACTACTGTGTAAAACGGACCTGGATCTATTTGCTTCCTGCTCTGGCTGGACATTGTTTCCAGGTCACCCTGGAAAAGCTTGTTTCAAAGCAAAACTAAAATCAGGCACAAAAAGCTCATATCATGAAGTTTCACTTCCAACCATATGTACGCATTTTTAAATATATATATGTATGTATACTAATATAAAAAATAAGTATGCAAGTATACATAATGACGCTGCATCCAGCAAGCACACATCCTTCCTGAAACATGTCTGAAGCCATGAGATCTTTGAACAGGGATCCAGTTTTCAAACAACTGTGCACAACTATTTCAGTATACAAATTGCAAATAAGCCATTGACCACAATTATGGTTACTAGGTGATTGTATAAATGAATAAATGAGATGTTTAGAACCTCACTTGAGCTGTACAGATGCACTGGGTGATAATGTTTTTGAGGAATTTTCTTCCAGCCCCAGACAGAAGAGAGACAAAGCAGACATTAACCACAACAAAATAATTTCCATGGGAAATTTTTAAAAGAAATGTTCTTTCTTTCAATTAGCTTGTTTTCAGGGGTCTGGGGGGATGTTATGAATGGAGAAGGGGGTGAAGGGGAAGGAAAAGATACCCATTTTTGGTAAAAGCATTCAGTTTCTTAGTAAGAATATTGGATGAGAAAAATTGTGAAAATCAGTCTTTGCTGAAAGCTAATGGAAAACCCTAGACACACTGGATGTTTTGGATACAAAAATAAAATGTTTTCCATGCAAACTGAATTCCCAAAGAGGCATTTTTCACCAGCATTATTTTTCAGTGGGGGGGGGGGCTGGGGGGGGCACAAGAAAAGATCAAGTCTAGAAGGTTGAACATTCCCCGCTGAAGCAGTCAGGATTTGGCTAACAGTCCTCAAGAGTCAGGGTTTAGCTCTGACTGCCCAGAGCTGCTGGTGATTAACGGGCCGTCTCGTCATGGGCCCAGGACAGCCAGTTTGGCTCACCATTAGCACTCTTAAGGCAGAGCTCAGAACAACTCAGCCTTTCACGTTCCTCTCATACCTTGCATCTCCTCTAAGAGGAGGTAAATTGATAAAATTCTGACTTCTTTGTATCTCTGCATTAAAAACAATCCCTGGTCAGAAACCAAGACTACAAAATCAGTAAGGAAGGAACCCACTCCTCCTGTATTGTATTTACAGTATCATTGATTTATATCCAACATTTTTTAAAGTATTAAAACAAAAATAATTAAGGCAAGCCAAGGCCATTTCTTGCCAGCATGCAAAGCTTGTCCGACAGGACATATTGAGGCTATCAATCGGTGGTGTATATTTATAACCTAGTGCTCAGACAACTTGGAACGACAAATGCAAACAGCCACAAAGAAGTCACTTTGTTCACTTGGCACAAACAAATCCCTGAGATGAAAAGCAGCCTGGCGTTTATTTTGGGCCAAGCTTCCTCATCTGATGATCCACAACGTGGCACGGAAAGGGCAGTGTTACCAAAGGACACAAAGCACATGGAGATGCATCATTAGAGCAAACACAGACCAGGGTGCCAGATTTTGTTATTCTTGCTTCTTCCTTCCCAGAATGGATGTCACTTTCCCTCCTTTCTTCTCCCCAAAACACATTGGTTTGCAGCTTGTTGGGTTTTTTTGTTGTGTTTTGTTTTTTAAGGACCAGGCTTGTCAGCACAGCCTGAAAAGATCTTACAGCTATAATTTAAAACTGAATTGTGTTGATTGAAAACACGGCTAGCATCCGACTGCAGACATGTCTGAAGACTTCCACATGCATAGCCAAATGAGGACTGGTGAGGACATGGTGAGATTTGCCAAAAACATTAAAGGAAGCTCTGCAGGAGACATGATCCACAACTGTGCACTAGTAGTAGGCAGCCTGAGAAATTCTCATCTAGAGATCTGGTAGATTCCCTTAACCACTGAGCCACAAAGACCTGAGCTGTCTGAGCAAACAAGACACTGTGGTAGCCAGTCATTTTCAGGAGGTTTCTCAGAACAGAAAGTTCAAATTCCAGATTGGAGGAGGAAATCTCAGTGGGGTCAAGGTTGGTTTGATATTGATATCTCATTTATCCCCCTACCAACATGAACAAAGCACAAGAGAAGCAACTGAGTAGAATGGGAGGAGTAAAAGAAATCCAGCAGAGCGGTTAGCCAGTGAGCATGCAGCTTACTGGAAGGCTAACGCTCTGCCTTTTGTGGGGAGTTAGCCAGGAGAATGGCAGCAAGCTGACAACTATCAGAAGATAACCAACAGAGACTGCAGGAGACCAGATGCAGTTTGGTTTTAGGAACACTGATACATGTTGGTCAGTTCAAAGGGAATATCTTCCCATCTTCCATGGCTCCTTGAGGGGAGGATCTGGTAAGGCTTGTAGCCCTTATCTCAGTGGGCAGACACTGACACCGAGCCTTGAGTCACATCGTCCTATGCATGGATAATGGGAAGCTTGGCTGTTTGATAGTATGATGCCTTCATTCTTCTCATACCTTCACCCCCTTTAGATATGTCAGAGAGCTAAAGGCATGAGAAAATCTTAATAAAATTTTAACCTTCTGATGATACTCAGACTTTAAAAGGAGGGTCATAGGTGATTTGGGATACTTTTCTCTCATTTCACTTTAAAAAAAAATGGATTTCCCACAGCTCCTTAAACACCAGAATAGATATGCGTATATTTTTCAGTATATGGATTCAAATCCTTGGTTTCTTTGGCAAAAGGCCATATAAATTCTCATGGATTTGTTATTGCCTGCTGTAAATTTACTACTCAGAAAGAATAATATTTCATTTGCTTTATCGTCAGTGCCTCTAAAGGGGGTGAAAATGGATTTAAGTCTTTCGTTGGGTATCTTGATGAGGGCAGAGAAGGAACACAAAAAGAAGCCAAAAAGGACACTTAAAGAATTGATACAAGGCTCCATCATCTGTAACTCAGTTGATAAACGTAGGTCTTCTTTGCTATGAATTACAATGCCAAGAGATTTGTTCTGTAAATTCTGTCCAGAACTTGGCAACACTAGTTTCAAGAATGCAAGCAAACTCCTAGGTTTAGTTCACGTAACCCTGGGGACTTGAGCAATACTTTCCATTTGAGTAAGCAAAGGGTTTGATCTTACTCATGTTGGCTCTTACACTCTTCCTATTTCACACAGAGGAATATAGACAGTAGAGACAGTTCACCAGCACAGGTAGGAACAGCACCTCACACTCATGCTCCATTTACATATTCATGGATACATATGCAGCTTCATGGAGTTAAATCCATCCAACTAAAGCCATTCCCTGGGCATCTCTACTTATTCCATGATCCTTTACTGTCTCCACAGCAACCTCATGTAGAGAGGACACTGCAGGGATCTTATCTCCCTGTATTAATCCCAAAATGAGGTAGGCTTGGGATGAAGAGACCAGAACTTGGACTTCATGAAGGGGAGAGATCCAAGTGCACAGAAAAGCGTGCTTGGTTTTCTGCAGCAGTGTAGAGTGAAACCAAGGATTCACAGTTTTTGCACTCTGGAGCTTCTCCAAAACTTGTGTTCAAACCCAGACTTGACTCCATTTATCAAACTTATTTAGCTTGAAGAGTCTGACCATGTGGCTACCACCAGATTAGTATCTGAGATATACTAAGTTTATACTAGTGAACAAATTTACGACTTGAAAGCCTGATCCTTGTCATTGGGGATCCAAGATGTGGACAGATGAAGCAATTTGCCCAAAGTCAAGAAAAGGGTGAGGATTAAAGGTCCTATGTGGCTGGCCAGCTCCCAGGGTGACCCCTTCTCCAGTGATTGAAAGATCAATGAATTGCTCTCTAAATGCTTCCAACAGGAACTCTCCAAAACACAGCAAATGGGATTTTTCACACTTTGACTAATGAAAGCTTGGCACATGGCATGAAAAATAAAATCCTCACTGCCAGCAGTACAGATATATATAAAATAATGTTTATTTCTACAGGGCCTGTGAATAAGCAAGACATTTTTCATCCATGAAAGGCAGTTTCAATGTGCATGTGTAAGTTAGCAACAACAACAAAAAGTATGACTGATGATCCCAAAGAACATCATCCCAGTGAGATTCAAACAGTTGTAGCTTTTTGCTTCTCAAAAAAAAAAAAAAAGTGTCTTTTTTAATTAACTCTGCAAACTTCTAAGTTTATTGTGGCTGTATTTCTCTGCTCTTGACAAAAATACATACCTTATTTTGTTTCATGTTTATAGAACAGCTATCATCAGAGGGCTAGGCATTTACAGATAGAGATTCAGCAAAAGGACGTGCTCAGAAAGCACCACTTGGATATTACATTGCCTGCTAGATCTACTTCCATATGAAAGGAAAGCTAGTTTCTGAAAAAGTGAGGAGGACTCATTCTTCTTGCCACGTTGTGACATTTTTCTTTTTCTGTTTTCTTTTTCCCCTTCTTTCTTGGTGCTCTCCATATGACCAAGACTGCTCATGTAGGCAGTTAAAGTGATGTGACACAAATTGGGACCAATAGTATACTACAAACACACTTTCAAAACAGTATCTCCTCTTTGTCTGCTGAAAATGCTCTGAAAAAAGAATACATTGAAAAAAAAAAACCTTAAAATAGTAACTTCAGTGAGAAACTGTTATTGGGATCCTACCACATAGATAAAAGATGACCTGGCCCCAGCCTTCCAGTTCACAGGTAACACTTGACACCCATAAGGACAGAGCTCAGCAGAGGAGCCCTTGTAGGCGTTTTAGGGACTTGTAACAGTGTGAAAGGTTTACTTTTTCTCAAGTGCAAAAGGATTACTGGGGCTATTGTAAATTTGCTTCAAAGAAACAAGAGAGGAGCTTTGCAGTTCTGCAACAATCAGAAGATATGTAAGAAGAGATAGGTAAGTTGTGCTGTGCTTTAGCATAGCATAGCATCAGGTTTTATTTGATTAATTCTTCCCTACAGCTTGTAATGGATATACACTGTGTGATTTCAAGGCAGGGGTAGCTTCAAAGTCCAGTCTGAGTATCACAGATCCAAGCATGCACAGCTGGATCTCAAATATATAAGCCACTTTTGAGTTACACAGGAGGAAAGAAAGGGGGAGATTACTATGATCTGAAATGTTAAAGCTTCTTTCGCATGATTAAGTACATTTACGTGTTTTACTCAAACCAGCAGAAGCTGTTTCTAGGGAACAGAAAGAAACAAGTAGGAGTACACACTGTGTGTGTGGGTGTACAATGCACATATGTCCTGCTCCTCACTTGAGGCTTCCTAAAAATAGGCCAAAATCGTGTTTGGTGATTTGGACAGAGAACTGGTAGTGTTACAAAAAAGTTACAGGTATTGAAAAAGCTCCCTTTCATTTGCATCCTGTGGGAGAGGACAAGGGATACAGCTTGGAGAGGAGTAGGAACCCCTTCTAATAATCACCACCAGGTTTCTTCATAAAAGAAGGCATCCACATTTCTCCTGCAGCCGGTGCCCTGGAAGACTTTGTACGGAGAGGGTAGCCCATACTGGCTGCAGCAGCCTCAGTAGCCCATTTATCAGGAAACATTGCCACAGGCTGCGTTGACATCAAGAGAGAATATTATTCCCGTGATGACCCTGCAGAAGCATTGCTGCAGCACTGGCATAAACTTCCAGCCTCAGGGTCCCTCAGCACCACCAGTACAGAGTTTACTGATCTCCTCTCCAATTTTATGACTTCTTAGGCAAATCTGTTATTCACCCTTTCTAATGGATGTAGTATGACTTGGAAGGTCTCATGAAGTATTTTCATGCAGGTTCAGAGAAGCAAGAGTGTGCTTTGTCCTGGACTACTATTAAAAACCCGTATGCAGATGACCAGAACCAAAAAGGCATCTGGTGGCCACGCAAAAGGCTGTCAGGCAATAACAATCCTTTCTATACTAACTGGTAAACTTGTACAGTCCTAACCACAGTCTCACTCAGGAAGGATCTTGGACTTGAATATATTCTTGGAAGTGGTGCCTGTGCTTGATTTGAAACAGCAGAGAGTCTGAATGACCTAGTGAAACCTGGCAGCTAAAGAGTCTAATTACCTTCATGGGGACATCATCTAGACCATCTCTGACAAACCCATAGCTCAGAAAGGTAAATAGCTACTGTTGGAGGAACTTTCCTAGAATCCACCTGTAGGCCAAATTTTCCACTCAGGAAAACGGGGACATGACATGAAGGAACCATCTGCACTATACTTGCTGATGCATTAAATCTCCAGCACAGGAGATTTTAAAAAACAGACTACATTGGCAGGGAAAGAAATACCTGACTTTCAGGGAAGGTTTTTCCAAGCTTAAGTGGTAGATGAGACATCTCACACCATGCACTATCCAGGAATAATACAGGAAAGAATAATTTGGGCACAGGACAGATGAAATGAGGTCATTAGCTACTACTGAGTGCTAGCCCCAGCTCCCACTTGTAGGTGAGATGGATAGCTGGTTGGGATAGTAGAGGTTCATCTGACCCAACTCTGGTCAGGCTAGAAGAGATTCCTTCTAAACTTACTTGTCTAAGAGTCATGAAAACCAACATACAGACCCATGTGGCACTTTCAGATGAGGGATCCTGGCCAATTTCTATTGTTAAGTGCACAAAACACTAAGATAAATAATGGAAAATGCTTCAGCTGCTATGTATTTAGGGCACTTTTGCCATGTGACATCAGAAAATATTCCATGGTGGAATTTTTTAACATAAAAATGGACTTGGTGAGACTTTGTGATCTATTAAACTTCCAGCTAACTAGACTTTTGTTTATCCAATTGACAGATGGTGTTTTTCTGAACCAGTTATGTTGATTCACAGCACTGAAGTGGTTACTGGAAAAAAGGACCATGAGTTTAATAAGAAGCAGGCCCACACACACACAAATGTGAGCCATATTCTACCAGCTCCAAAAGAAAAAAGCAGCACTTTTAAAACCAAATTACCAAAATATTGGCACATTTTCTATGTCCATTATGCATGTTCAAAACCCCTGGAATAGGAATGCTGTTGGTAAATCAGCTACTTGGACATATGCACCACATTACTGCATTTGCTTGGAATATTCTGCTCCAGGTTAGGAGAAAGACACGCACAGACTCCTCTTTTGGAAGAGCTGTCTTGGAGAGCTGGTTTAGCTGTTTTATAATACAGACTCATCACACTTAAAAAACGCCTCTCAGGCTTCTCATTAAGAAATGCCAATGAACATAATATGGTACCAAGGGTGGAGAAACTAATGGCAATCTAGAAACAAGGAGAAGAAAACACAGTGAACGACAATAAAGAGTGGAACACTTAGAGGACTCTTGAGCAGCTGAACTCCCAATCATTCTCCAAACGGGAAGGAGGTTTGAACTGCTTATGAAACGAAGCGGAGCTTCTGGAACTGCACACTGAACTATGCCAAACAGGAAGAAGGACAAGAAGCACAAGAAGGACATGGACCTGTTGGAGAGGGCCCAGAGGAGGGCTACAAAGATGATTAGAGGGCTGGAACACATTTCCTACAAAGACAGGCAGAAAGAATTGGGCTTGTTTTGCCTGCAGAAGAGAAGGCTCCAGGGAGACCTTATTGAAGCCTATCAGTATCTGAAGGGGGCCTACAGAAGGGCTGGGGAGGGACTTTTTGCAAAGGCCTGAAGTGACAGGACAAGGGGTAATGGGTTCAAACTGGAAGAGGGTAGATTTAGATTGGAAGTTAGAATGAAATTCTTCACTCTGAGGGTAATGAGACACTGGCACAGGTTGCCCAGGGGGGTTGTAGATGCTCCATCCCTGGAGGTGTTCAAGGCAAGGTTGGATGGGGCCTTGAGCAACCTGCTGTAGTGGGGGGTGACCCTGCCATGGCAGGGGAGTTGGAACTAGATGATCTTTGAGGTGCCTTCCAACCCAAACCACTCTATGATTCTATGAAATCTCTTTACTTATTAGGCCTTAAGGAGATAAGCTACTGTGCTAAAGAAACAGCTACAGCCTTTGCTGCAGGGAGACGATGCCTGTTCAGGAGGGTGAGTTGCTTTCAGACCTTTTTTTTCACCATCCTTCTGATTTAATGTACTTTAGGAACAGAACAGTCATATTCTGCTTAAGTTGCTGATAAGGTCTTGAGAAGACAGGATCCACCATACTTGTAGTAGGAGGACAGCAGAGAGCATCAGGCTTCTGCCTCCATGGGTTCAAATCCATTATAACTTCGAGAGGATGGGAAGAGAACTGAAAAGCATATAATGGAGCGTTAATAGTACTCACCTATCCCATCATTTTGTGTGCGGGTATGTGTGTGTGTATACATATGTATATGTATATATAAACACATTAATATATATAAACACACACACACATAGATACATATACCTTCCTAGGTGTGTGAATATGTAATATTATATATACATACACAAGCCCAGACTAAACTTTACACAGAGGGAGAATGCATACCGGAGTCTGACACTGGGAAAGGTTTTCTTCAGTGTATTTATATGCCTGGTCTCGGGCAGGATGTGGTCTGTCATTGCAGAGGCCACAGCACAAGGTGAGACTTTGCAAAATGTAATACAAGCTTTTAATGCTGGTTGCTCTGCAAAATTCATACCTAGTCCTTAGGAGGGAGGATGTTAGGATTGAGAGGGGATTTGCTTCAAGAACTAGATTGGTTGTTTCTGGAACGCTGGGACAAAAGACACTGAATTGGACACGGGAGGACAAACAGGCAAGGAAATACAAGACTGACTACAGTGATCACATCGTATTGGCTGCAACACACAGGAAAGGAAAGATGTGAAACATTAAAACAGTTGTGATAATTGAGCAGTTTCAGTGTGACAGCCTTAGGTAGTAGAGGCTTGTTCCTCTGACAACTGCGTGTTTCAAGTCAGGAACTGCAGGATGGAACAATGATGTTACGTGTGAATACAACTGCTAACATCAAAATCAATCTTCTGCAGGAAAGCCTGTATTTGCTAGACAAATCATAGCACAGGTGTCATGGCAAATAACAAGTCATGGCATGACAGCTAGCAGTGCAACTGCTTTGGGCTTGTTAATTTTTGAGTCCAGGACAGCTGCATCAGAGACCAGAGAAATCTAACAAAGATCCTTAATTGGGACTGAGCAACTTAACATTGAAGTTAACCCTGCTCAGAGTGAGGGTGGTTGGGCTCATGAAGTCCTTTCCAACCTAAATTATTCTATGATCTGTAGCATAGAAAGATTGAATCTAATCTACCATCTCTGGCAGGAGCAGAAGGCACCTTCATCTTCATTCATGGAGAAAGGAAAAGCTGGGTTCTTACTCTTCGAGTTTTGACATAGGACAGTTTTTGGCAGAGTGGGCAGGTCAGCCAGAGTTCCTTGTTACAGGAAAGGCATAAGAAATACAGAGACTGAAATCTGCTGGGAGCTTTGAAATTCTTCAAAAGAAAGCACACCATGGTAGAGACAGGGAAATCCTGATACAGCCCAGGACAACAATACAGTACTTTTCCTGGAAGGAAAATGATATGAGAGGAAGAGGCAACAGTGCAGTTAGTCCTGTAAGGAGTGTGTTCTGACAAAGAAGTGTTACGCTTCCCTACGTGCAAATACCGATCTCTCACAAGCTGTTTTCTCTCAGATCTAATAATCTTCTTTACCTGTTAGAAATGCACTGTAATTACCAGTTCCAGTGCCAGCTTCTCATTAACGAAGAAATCTGCCCTCTATTCCACGGGGTTTTGTTTTGCCTGATTAAAGATATTGTTAAAGCCTCCACAAGTATTTTTTGTACCCACACGGACTCCTTATTGAATCTAGCTGTCTTCACTTCCTGTCTTAGTACAACTTACTTGTTAAGTTGTTGCCTCTCTGCACCCCTGAAGTGGTTGCCTTTAAATGGTTCGTGAAATAATTAATATTTATTTAGTCAAGCTCTTTGAAGATGATACATGACACAAATATCAGCTAACACTACTATGCTTCCAAAAAACAATACAGCTTTTGTAAGATTAAAAGCTCGTTCCCACATTAGATTTCTTGAAATTTGTTAAAACAAAATAATGTAACCTTCCCTTTGCAGTTTCTTGGTCTTATCTCTTCACAGTTTTTAATAGTCAGTGTTTCCCATCTGATTACTGCTAATCACATCATTATACTGCTTTTACAGCCTCAGGGTTTATTACAAAGCTTCTCTACTACACCAGATAGGCACAAAACAGTAGCAGGTAGGGAGCAATATACATTTTCCAAAGATCAGAACCATTATTTAACATTTTTGTAAATATTTACTTTATAAGAGGCTAAATGTTACTTAAGATTCGTTCTAAACTGCTGTGTTTAAAGGAAAAAAATCATGAGGACATATGGAACTCATCTGAAGGAGAAAAAAATGTTACAATTACACAAAAGAATTAATTTTCCTTGCTGTTACCAAAGAGTTGTCTTCATAAAAGCTTGTGGCATGCTTTTGTATCTTAGGTGGAACATTGTGATACATATCATGTGGTTTGTGGTCTCCTCTTCCTCCTGCCCAAAGCTCTGGCTGCAGTTTGCCTAACCTGACTGTCCTACCAGATCAGTACACACCCGCATCGTGCTCCCACTGGGATTTCTGTTCCTGTTCTCCTCTTTTTTTTTCCCCCCCTTCTTCTTAGTCATCTTACCCACAAGCGGCATAAATCAAGGCGAGGCTGTGTTTTCACAGCTACGCAGCTCTTGCAACATCAGGGCTGAGTTCAGGGAAACGGCTGGAAAACTTGCTATACCCACACACACACACACACACCTGCCTTTTGGCTAATGGAAGATGAGCACAGTGCCAGAGATGTTTGTTTATTCTTGCCCTGGGTGCTTTGATATGTACGCCACCAATGAGGGTAATCAACCTACCTCACAACACGGCACCCACAACTGAATAGGGCCTCACATCTCCTTATAGACCTCCCAGGTGTCTTCTCCAGCGCATGAGATGTTGGGTCACGTCACTGGAGGTGTCCCTACTAGCCTTGTGACAAGGCCCCTCTGTTCTTTCACTACTTTGGAAGAGATTTGGGAAGGAGCTAGAAAAAGGGTGGACCAAGTCAAAGCCATGGATCCAGGCAGCTGCAGCCATGTTACTCTGGAAGTGTCACTTGCTGAACACAAGGATGCAGTGTAGTCCATCTGTGAACAAATGCAGCAGACCTCCACGCTACAGTGTCACAGCATCCAGCCTGTAGCTTTTAAATGTCTTGTGGCAGCTTAGGGGAAACCAATAGGACACCCTGTTGTGACTGGAATTGAGCCTTGTGGTATCACATCTACAGGGACATGGACTGCACAACCCTTCCTGTTCTGGACTCACTTCAGGTGGGGGCACAGCCACCTGTGGCGACCATCCAGCACACTGCATGCTTGTGGGTGGGCTGGGAGCGAGAGTTGAGGCATGTTTGGAAAAAAGGTGGGGCTGCTCGAGAGAGAGATGGCGTGGGCACGTGCAGCCAGGCCCTGCCCTCCCCGTCCTCACGGAGTTGTGTCATCATACCGGCAATGCTGGGGAGGCAAGGTGAAAGGCTCCAGTGTTGCATCCCCAGAAGGCAGACAGGGCGAGCAGGGCACATGAGAGCTCACTGCCTACAAAGCAGCACACACCCACCTGCTGCCACCTCATGTTCCAACAGCATGGGCCCACAGGTGACCCCAGGCCACTAGCACGCAGTGCGGCCATGACTTTGTTGTCTCATGGGACCATCCTGTGCTGCAGGGATGGGACATCTTGTCAGCTAAAAAAGCCTTTTGCCTCTTTCTGTACCTCTGTGTCTTTCCTTTATCTGAACCTTATCCCTCAGATTAGAACCAGAAAATGAAATATTTCTCTGCAAGAACTAGAAACACCATGAGGAAAAATAATCCCTGACTCTTTTGCATGATTTTTACCTGGCTGGAAGATCTGTGAGGAAAGGAGGGAGAAGAGGACAAGAGTCCTCACTGAGAAAGGAGCTGCTGGTCATCATGCTGTTGTTAGGAGGCCTCTGGAGGCCAGGAGCAGAGTCCAGAGGATACACATACGACAGTTCGAAATTCCCTTCAGTAGCTGCATTTGTTCCTCAGTAACCGCACCAAGTGGTGTCCCTCTCAGTCTCTACAGGGCTGTCAGGTAAGCCACATTTATATCCAGCGAGGCCTGAGTCTGCCACCATCCTTGGCAGAGCCCTTGCTGGCTCCACTCTGAGTTCTGCCAGAGCAAGGACCCCACCTCGTGACTGTAACTCCAGTACCTCATCAGGCAAACTTCAGCAGTTTTGATTCTTCTTAACACAGTGAAGAACTACTCAGTTTTGGAAATAGGTTCTCAGTTGTGGAGGTATCAGGATGGCCGGGGTTCCAGAGCCGCTCTGCTTTGTGCAGCGCGTACAGCAGGCCACCGGCACAGCGGGGCTGGGCCGTGTCCCACAGGCAGAACTGGCTGCGTCCGGCCCCGGCCCCCATCCCTGCATATGATGGGGACGGGCATCATCAGCCTGTCCTCTGCTCTGAAATCCCTCTAACGTTGCAAACAAGCGTTAGAGAGTTCTTTCACTGCCGACATTTTCAGTATCACCCCGCGGCTTCACCAGAGGTGGACACGGGAGGAGGCTTGAGTTGCAGCTGTGGGAGTCAAGCGCCTGCTGCAGCAGCCTCCAAAAAGCTCCAGACCCTCGGGGATCCTGGATATGCTCCTGCCACCAAGAACTACCCCAGGGCTTGTTGGAGGAAGGTGCTTCCTCCTGAGGCTTTCTGAGTGCAAGTGGAAGCTGGGTAGCTAACGGTGCGACCAGCACAGACACACGTTTTGAACACAGACGTTTCCTTCTATCCTCCCGTGAGGCCGAGGAGACCGGGGACCCCCCTGGGGCCATACGAGCCGAGGCACAGCGGCTGGTGCTGCCAGCGCCACGCAGCCCCACGTCCTTGACCTGCCCTCCACCCCGGCGCTGGCGAGGCCCCGCTGCCCCCGTCGCGGAGGGGCCGGAGGAAGGCGGCGCCTGCGAGGACATGTCGCCTCACGCCGGGGAGCCCAGCGGGG
>VZZY01015662.1:207513-534573 GCA_013400335.1 Eurystomus gularis
GTCCCCGGCGCGGAGGGGCCTTCGGTCCGGAGGGGTGGGCGCCCGAGGGGCAGAGCGGGGTCACCGCGGGACGCTGCCCTGCCCGGGCCTCTTCGTGCCGGCGGGTGCGGGTTGAGCAGGGAGATGGGGGAGAGGGAGCCCCGCTGCTCCTCCTGCCCCCGCGGGCTGCCCCGAGGGCAGATAGCCGTGGGCTATCTCCTGCCCCTCAGCCGCTGACCTGCCGCCACTGTCCTCCCCGCAGCAAGGAGAGCTCAACTCCTTCCTCTGGACCATCCGTCGTGACCCCCCCGCCTATCTCTTCGGCACCATCCACGTGCCCTACACGCGAGTGTGGGACTTCATCCCCAATAACTCCAAGGCCGCCTTCCAGGCCAGCTCCAGCGTCTACTTTGAGCTGGACCTCACTGACCCCTACACCATCTCGGGGCTGGCCAGCTGCCAGATGCTGCCCCACGGGGAGAACCTGCAGGACGTGCTGCCCCGGGAGCTGTACCGCCGCCTCAAACGCCACCTGGACTACATCAAGCTGATGTTGCCCCACTGGATGACCCCAGACCAGCGGGGCAAAGGGCTCTATGCTGACTACCTCTTCAATGCCATTGCCGGCAACTGGGAACGCAAGAGGCCTGTCTGGGTGATGCTCATGGTGAACTCCTTGACGGAGACAGACATCCGCTCCAGAGGGGTGCCGGTGCTCGATCTCTACCTCGCCCAGGAGGCCGAGAGGATGAAGAAGACAACCGGTGCAGTGGAGAGGGTGGAGGAGCAGTGTCACCCACTGAATGGGCTCAACTTCTCCCAGGTAAGGAGGCTTTCTGGGCCTCGTGGCTTGTCCCAGGAGGTGGGGACCGTTCTTCTCACGTTTTGGTCAGTTTATGGGGGCAAACCCCAAGCCTGTTGCAACGGGGTGGGTCACTTGCAGGCCTTGGCAGCCTTTGCGTCGGGCTGCCCATTCTCCATCACACTGATTTTGCCCGCAAAAAACCTGCAATGTGCACAGCGAGTGCTGCGTGTTTACCATGTGTATTATTTATTTGAGAGGCAAATGTTCAGGGTGTGAATGTGTGTGTCTGCTGGCTTGCCACTTGTGAGGGAGACTTCCACGCCTCCCATCCTGTCCCAGAGCTGGGTAAAAAGTGCTTTTTTTTTATTTGTTTGTTTTTAAATAAAGCAGCTCTGTGGTACTTGTCAGGAAGAGGATGAAGCGTGAACAATGAAAAAAAGAAATTTCGACATTGTTCAAATAGATTTAAGTATGTGCAAACTGTCGGTCGTCTTTTTAGTAGTCACTGCAGGTCAAAGCAAACTGGCTCATGTCGATCTCATGTACTGGGGGAAATTAAGGGTGAAATCTGCATGGATTTTTTTTCATTTTAGAACAGGTAAAGTTCAGCAAAGAGAAAAGCATGTAGATTAAGAAACAAAAGTTATTGGTGTAACCGGACTCCAGAATTCTTTCAGTGGATTTAGCTTTAAACAACCAAATACTAAGCCATGCGATCCATTTCAGTGGGTTAATCAGGAACACAGTCACAGCTATTGACTTTGCTTTGTGAAACTGTTTATGTGAAATCAGATTTACTAGAAGTTCAGGAAATGAATGTGTGTGGAAGAAAACAAATAATCCAGGGGAAATGTAACATGGTGTCAGTTACTGCTATGATATTTCGTTTTTAACCTGCTATTGGTCATTAGTTTTGGATCAGCCTATTTCCAGCTTTATTTTCTGTTCTAATTTGAGCAGAACGATTCTTGGTGATGCGGGAATAAGGATTAAAGAACTGATCTTTGGTGTGATGAAAATGTCCTTAGACTGCCTTCACCCTCGTCTCCCCTGAAGTCTAGTGGGAACTGTTTTAGGGGAAAAAGTCTGGATTTCCCTAATATTTGGTTCATCAGATACTTCAACTAGAAGTCTAACGCTGCATACAGCCTTCAGAGCAGAAGATTGGTTGCGTATGCTTTTGGAGGGAATTTTTTGTTTGTCACCAAAAATAATTAAAAGAAACCCCCTCAGGACCTTTGCATTAATTAACACACACACAAACCAAGGAATTCATTTTACTCTGTTCTCTTTGAAAGGTTTAAGTATCTGTCCTCTCTATTGAACCCCTTCTTTAAGGTGAGGTAAAAATAATTAACCATTCCAGACATCCAATAGCATTTGGTTGTTAGGTCAAAAATGGCAGTTACAATCAAGCACATGAAAGCACTTGGTTAAAAATGTACCACTTGGAAGCCTTTATAAGTGAATCATATTACATTTTTTTCTTTTTAGAGAGAGAGAGCATGAATGACAGAGAAAGGAAAAGGGACAGAGTACAAAATTCACTCCTGCTCTTACCATAGTTCTGTTTTTCTCTCATTTCCTAAATTTTAAATAGAAACAAAAATTTCTCCTTCGTTTTGCTACAATAACAATCCAGAAAAGAACAGCAAAGATATTACTGCTATTGGCAAGTAAAGGACAACCATTTATGCAAAATGTTTATGCTGATCTAAAAAATACATCACATTTTAGTTATTACAGAGGATTGACATTGCTGCTGAAACAGATCAGTGTTCAGGATTTTTCTTTGATTGAAGCTTCTTCTGGGAACAAGGCCATCGGAACAACATAAGAGAAAACTAAACAAAACAAACCAGATATTTATTTTCTTGCTTCCTCTAGATTTCATGCATCCTGACACCTGGCTAGTTGTTTAACAATAGTAATTTGTAATGTTATCACACCGTCTGGCAGTCCCACTGCTCGGTGTATTACTGTGCTAATTTAGTGGAGTGGATTACTATTGCTAGGTTTCACCTCCCAATTTCAGGTCTTGAAGCCTCCCTTAAGTGACACATAATTAAAACATGCTAAAATGGAAATCAGAAATTGAGCAGCTTTTGTCTTGTAGGTTGTTTGCACAGTTTGATGAGAACATCTGTGATAAATTACCATCCCAAATCTGCTAAGGGCATCAGCAGTTTTTACCTGTTTTCAACATTACTGTTGCGGGAATACTGCACGTAATTTCTTCATTCGCAATTCAGGTTTTAAAACCATGCCTTGCTGAATCATGTCAATGCTTTTGTTTCCCACGTCCCCAAAGTCCAGTATTTTTGCCCTAAGCAAATTAAAAAAGCGTTTTTTTTTTTTACTTCTTCCACTCAAAGGCAGCTTTGTGCTACTGCAAATATTTAATCTGACTACATGTACCAAATCTGTTAATCTGATACCGTGAGGAGGAGGAAATCTAGGAGTGGTCCCGGTGTGGTACTTGGTTTTGATCTGCTCTGAAAGAAAGCGGATACACTTGCATTTTTGACCAGGAACGATCTTTGAAACGTTCTGTGCGTGGCTTTGATTGTCTTAGCCGGATGAAAAGATTAAGGTGGCTCATATAATTAGCTCCTTCCTGGAGAGCCAGCTCTTGCAGGTAGAGCAGGGCACATTGTTTTCTATTATAAACCCAGAAACTTTGTAGTTTGATGCTCTGCTCCGCCTGAAATCTCTGCTCAGCGTTTCGTGCTGCTCTCCCAAACCGGCACTGCTCTGATTGCCCCGATTTCCCGCTACACCGGCTGCTTTCCTGCATGGCTGGTGGAGGGAGCACCCTCGCTCCCCCTGGGGACACAAAATCTGGGCCACTGGGTATTGTATAGCTGGTGGCAGGGTGTCACAGCAAAAGTCTGGGTTGGGAGCCTGGCAATGGAGACTTCAGGTTTGGGTCAGGTTGAAGTTTTACTGCTCTGTGGTATATGAAGTTTCAAGGTTTTCACTAAAGGTGGGATAGAAAGAGCTGAGACACACGTGAAGAAGAGGAAGCAGACAACTTTTCTGTCTGACAGCGTAGATGTTTATTGACAGAGCAGCCAGCAAAGTGCAAAATAAAGTGGGCCAGAACTGAGAAGAGCTGGTGAGGAGTGGATGGCATTCAGGGCCTTCTCCTGTTGGGATCCTGGCAGAGTCACAGCAGCCAGCACCATGACAGGCCATGAGGACTTGTCCACACATCCTCTGAGGGCCAGCGTGGGAGAGGGTTAAGCTTTCCCTCCTCTCTGGGACCCTCATGTAGGTCTGTGGTGGAAAGTTCTCCCAGGCTGGCATAAACTGTCACTGGAGTAAGGAAGAGAGTGTCAGTGACTCCTGCAGCTGCTCAGATCTGTCTCTGTCTGCCCTGGTTGCCCAGGGCTGTGGTGGGAGCCTCTCTCAGCCCCAGGGGCGAGCACCCTCGGGCAGCATCGTGTCCTCACTAAAAGTTGGTATTGTCAGTGGGAGGAAGGTCTTACTCCTCTACCCAAACTGCTCTGCCCTGAAGAGATGGATGGCGGGTCTTGCTTGCGTTTGATCCTGTTTCTCAGCAGGATCCTCAGACCAAGACACTGTTGATAACCCTTCCTCCAAGTTAGAAATCAAGTCACTTTCCCATCTCATTCCATCCTAAGCTTGCTCTCTTCAGGGAGGATCTGCATTCAGCTCGTGCCAGATGCCCTGAATACAAAGGTTTGTGAGGGGAATTTTGTGTCAGGGCCCAACTTCATGCTGACCTGTCTGTGGGGGAAGCTGTCTGGCTGGAGGGGAGCTGCTGGCACCCTCTTTTCCCTCCCTCCTCCAGTCTGGGCTTGCGAAGCCCTGACTCCGGTCTTCTCCAGTCTGTATCTTTTCCAACTGCAGGGGGAGATGTTAAATATCAAACCAGTGTTGATTGGATCAGAGACAGCCTCAAAGAAAGAAACCTTAGACCGTGCCAGATTAAACCTCACACTTCACCATTCTTCCTCTTTAATTTCTTTGCCGCCTCATTCTCTGCACAAATAAACCTCGTCTCACTGTTCTCTACCAATGAGACAGCATTCAAGGGGCAGGAATGACTTTGTTAACAAAATCAGTCTTCATTTCCCAGGTCCCGCTGT
This sequence comes from Eurystomus gularis, assembly GCA_013400335.1. NCBI lineage: Eukaryota > Metazoa > Chordata > Aves > Coraciiformes > Coraciidae > Eurystomus > Eurystomus gularis. Next base: position 212,413 of record VZZY01015662.1, read on the forward strand.
TCCATCAAACCCTGGGACATGGCAGCTTTGATTACTCTAGTGATAGGATTAGAGGGGGAACAAGTGCTGGTTAATAAAAGGCCGATGGGTGGTCCATCATGTTTGGTCACTGACAGATTGGCGGTCTCGAAGCTGGACCTTCAGTGGCAAAACAGCATGACACAGTATATATATATAGACAGGGCCGTGGCCTGGACTTGCTATTCCATCTCCCCTGTCCCCTTAAAAAATTAAACGTTCACAAAGCTGGGATTCTTGGAGCTGACAGGGATCAGGATAACTGACTGAAGTCAGTTATACATATTTTTATTTTTTTTATTTCTGAACGGAAATTTGCCTGTTAATACGTATGAAAGATCCAAGCTCAAAGTTTTCTGAACCAGATTAAAGGGCTCAGTTTCAGCATTGGTTGACTTTTGACTGTGTAGTTTACTTGAGGGAGTGTTATTGATTTTTTTTTTAATCTTTTTTTCAAAGAAAATTGTTTTTCTGCCTGATAGAAATAGCACCTTTTTGCTTTTAAAAAATTTCAGGCTTCATGAAAAGGGCGGGAGTAATCTGAAATAGCTTAGCATCATCTGTTTTGGTTGCTGAATGTTGTTGAAAGAAATGTTGTTTAAAGGTTTGATTATACATAATGCGCATAGTTTTCAGCTTGCTGGCTTTAATTAAACTATCACCCCCTTCACCTCCCTTCACCCTAGGGTAAAAAAATTCCCCCAGTAAAATTAACCTTGAGGTAGAAATTAATACAGCAGAAATAGAAATCCTTCCACTTAAGTCCCTTGGAATACTAGTGGAGCTGCTTTACGTCTTTACCAGGGAAACTGTTGAGGGTGAAACTGTGCAGGTACTAAAGCTACAGTAGTCACAGTAACACCTGAAAGGATCAGCAGCTGATGTTTTATAGCTGTAACTAACTGTACGTGTTGCTCTTTACAGCCAGTTACTATGTGCTTCTTTGCCACAGCCCCCTTGAAAGGCCCACCCTGGTATTTGATGCCTATTAAGAAAAAAGCCAGTCAGTTAATGATGGCTCAAGGGGCAGCTGGCAATTCATCCATTGTATTTAATGTGTATATAACTGCAAGAAGTGTTTGTAGAACAGGTTAGATATGAGCTCTTCCTTTCCCTCTGATCCTTCACATCTCCCTTGGTAAAAGATGCCACCTGCCACCAAAGAAATCTGCTGGTCGATTTGTTTGGAAAAATATGGGTTTGCAAAATCTGCAAAAAATTGTGATCAGTTTTAGGGAGGAATTGTAACTTTAGAATGGGGGCTTCGAAAGGCCCAAATCCCCAGAAAGCAGTGGTGGGCAAGCCTGGCACTCAGGGGAGTCCCTGCTGTATTTGAGGCAGCTGATCGTTACCAATGTATAGAAGTCAAATTGCAGAATTGTGCCGTTTTTTCCCATGTGTGTGGCGGGAGGTGGGTTGAGGTCAGAGCGTGGTGTCTTTGGCTCTGTTGGTTCCTAGTCCCAGTAGCAGGGAGCCCCAGGGTCACTGCAGCGTGAGGGGTGGGGAGGACCTGGGCACACACTTTGCTCCCTGGAGGAGATTCACAGCCCAAGCTCTGCTTCGGGGAACGGATCAGAAGAGGGACAGATGCTCCAAATCCATCCCCATACTTAGGCACTAATGCTGCTTTCAGATCCTTGTGGGACCTCCCCTGGAGCAGTTTGCCACCTCTGAGCTGCTCAACCAGTAAGTGCAAAATACCCCGCTCTTCAGTAAATGGTATTTCCACAGAGATGATTTTCTGTTTGTTGTCTGCTGTGAGTTTCTGATGCTGTTGCAACAGGAGTCAGGATCCTGCCTCAGGCCCAGAGCGCTTTGCTTATAAACAGAACGAACCATTGACCTTAAAAACCTCAACTTCAAGTATAGTGCAACCTACAGTCCTCAGAAAGTCTTTAACAGCCTCCCCTCAGCTCCCTAGTGAGTAGCAATCCATGTTATAAAGGCAGCCCACATCATTCAGGCTAGTCAGAGGTTCCTTCAGTGAAAAGACCAGAAATGGTCTTAAGCAAGGGCACTCATTCACCTTGCACTCCTGTGGAGATGGATATCGGTGGCAGGGCTCCTGGCAAAGCATATTTGGGAACTTCACAGGGACGTACTGTAAAATAACAGGTTTCCCCTGTGCTAGGCTTTACACCGCAAACTCTTATTAATCTCTTCACTGTTGTTAGGAGTTGATGAGACAGGTGAAAGGCAGAAGAAATCACAGAGGTACTGCTTGGCCCACGTGAAATTGGTGTCATTTCTTTTATCTTTTGCTCCTATTAGAGGAGCAAAATCCCTGCATGCATGGATGAGGGAGTGTAAAATGACTTCCCCAAAGCACAGTGTTTAGGACAGCACAAGAATGGAGATTTTCAGCAACGACCAGTGTTTTGGGAACTTCATTTTTTTAACTTTCAAGAGTCAGCATTAGAAGAGCCCCATTTTGCAGGGAAGCACATCTGCCTCGTATCCACACACTTTCCTAAATCCCTCTTTCAAGGTGACAAGCAATGCTACTGGACTTAAAATCTGCAGAAAGCACTGTTGGTTAATCACAAAACTTCAATATCTTTTTGAACCTCTCAAATTATTTACACGTTGCAGTCACTAAGACATTTTTCTGAGCATTTCAACAATTTACCTAATACTCTTTCTCTAACCCATAAAGCATTGCAGTTTCCAGCTTGCTTGAGACACCAGATATTAAACTGGTGCCTGCAGAGCTTAAAACTGCAGATATTAGTGTTTGAACTTAATATCTCAGTTCTTGGACTGGAACTGGAACAAGACTGTACCCTTTGCAAGAGTGAGAACAGATAGGCAACTAAAATGCAGGACTGGTTGTGTCTGTCACAACAGTTACGGTGTCTCATTCATCTCCATGGATTTGCTTTTTCTGGTGTTCAAGAGAAGAATATAGCTGCCTTGTGTTATTGTTTATTGGATCTAGTTGTCATTTAAATGCACAAAGAATTAGAAGTGTCATGGTTAATACCTGTGTCAGAAGCTCAAGCAGGAATTAGCCCAGGTGACTGCTGCTTTTATCACTAGTTGTTCCAACAGCAGTCCTTACCGTTTGAGTTTCCAGTTTTTAGAGCTTCTACTGGAAGTCATTTCAGGACTTCTAGCACAATATAAATGAAAGTTGCTAAAAACTAAATTAAAACCATGTGTTCAGCATTTTGGGATGGATGTTGTATGACTTGAGGAGGCTCATTAGCAAAAGTATTTTTAGTTTGAATGAGATCAAAGACCTGAGATTTTCCACTCTGAGGGTCATTTAACATAGGCCTAGACACCCCATTTCTCATTGTACATAGACTCCCATAGGTCAGTTATGCCTGAAGAAATCATCATCCCTGAAATATTGTAATTAGATTTATTATCAGTGGACCACTGCTGCTCACCTCTGTCCAGGCACCGCAACAACACTGAGGATTGAAGAGTCTTGCACATGTCAAAAGAGAGTTTTATTATTGACTTCCTCAAAATCAGGATTGCAGCCCATGCCAGTGGGTAGCAGTGTTAGATGTGAAAGACCATTGGCATGAACCAAATCCTGTATGTTGTACTCATTCCAGCGTGTCCCTTGAAGCCAGGGATAACACTGAACCAGTCCCAGAAACTCCCATTGGCAAATACAGAAAGGATTGTAAAAAAAGAAGGAAAGAAAGTGTTCTGATTTCTTCTTTTCCTAGGCTTAGTTAACGCGGAAGTTTCCAAACCTTTCAAATGAATTCAAGTGCAGAGGTTCTTCATGTGTAGGTATCCCTGCAAATCACAGAGCTCACTGAGATGGGCACGGAGGAAAGCTGGCAATTCAGTCACAACCAACTTGTGAGCTGTAGCAACACAATTAAGGGAACAACACTAAATGCTTTGTGTTTTACCCAGGTTGCATCAAGCTTGCTTCTTCTATCCTAACTCTTGTACTAGGGCACCCGTGGGGAGACACAGATATCACCAATACATAAAAACAGAGAAGAAGCTGCCTTCACTGAGCAAAGTGATACTCATCAGGCTCCCTTCGTGAGCCAAGGAATGAGAATAGGGAAACAAATCTTCAAGTTATTTTCAAACCACTTTCCATTTTAATAAAAGTCAACTTAGGAGGAACACAGGGAAAATAGTTCTTTAAAGTAGGGGATTCTGTGTCTTGAAAGTATCCCCTCAATATTTTAGAGACTGTATTAAATCCAAGGTCTCCATTAGGCTCCCTCACTTTTGTTAACAATCACAATGAAGACTGATTATTCTCTCTACACTTTCTGCCACTGCACAAATTTTATTTTCCTTTGATTTCTTGCAGGCTTTTCCTATTACAGGTGACAGCATAATAGTGATGGTGAATATTTATTTAAATGTGAGACAAAATGCTTGTAGTTTAGGAGTTTGCAGAGTCAGCAGAGGGGTAGAGGGCAAAAGCGTGATTTGAGAAACATGCCCAACTTTTTGAAGGTCTTTGTATTTCTGGCGTGTGATTGATTTACAATTTTAGAAATGATCGTTGAGATTAATGTTATTCCAGCAGTGAAGTGTGATGGGACATGTCTCAGTGTGTCCCACTGGTTCTAAAGTACTGGTAAAATCATCATAGCGCTATTAATTGTAAAAGAGCTAAGCCTTACACCATGTGCAGACCTGGTCCTGACATACTGGCAGCCAGCTGGGATGCTAACTTTGCAAACTAAGTTTGCTTTCAGGCTAATGTAATTTTTTATTTTGGGGATATCACAGGAGCAAGAGAAGATCAAGTATGCTAAAGGGTCTCAAATAATGGTTTTTATAGGAGTGTAACTATACAGAAAACCCTTTTATTTTCATAATGACTTACTTTCCTGATTAATACAGGAAAAAGCTGGAAAGAACATTTTCAAAAAAGCTCATTATTTGCTTGCTGAAAAAGATAACTCAATAAGACCTAGACTTGAACAAAGTCAGGTTTCTAGTACTAAGTTATGACCAAAACAAATCTAATATGGCCTGACATTCAAACAGCTGGGATGCTCTATTAGGAGACAGTTACAAGTGAACTGAGGTTCTGTTCCTTCAGCATTTCTCCCTTCCATTTGCAGAATACCAGAAGATATTTTCTTCCTTGTGTGAGTATCAGGCCATAAGACCAGGCTATACTATCCTGAAATAATCCAGGTCTTTTGGTGGCGAGATGAAGTTCAGAGGGTCAAGGCAGCAGGCATTTGTGGCCATGAAACACTGTTCAACTTTATGGATTGGCTTGTCGCTGTGTGCAGACTTGCGCTGAGTAGCTTTTCACCCAGCTAATTGTGTGAGGCCAGGGAGGATTTTCTTTATTAAGTGGCTTGGCTGTGAAATGAGACACACTGTACAGTATATAATTCAAGCTCCTTTTCAAAGGCATTTTTGTTGAAGCTGGGTATCCAGAGAGACCTGAGCCTTTAACATGTAGTCATCTGAAACATGCTCTAGAAACTTCATAATTTAAGGTCAGCGTGTACACTGGTTCATGTTCCAGTAATGGAATAGTGCTTGCTTTAAAAAAATATTTATATCTTCGTGTATAAAGGTGTATTTTTTCTGAGAAAGAAACCAACCTCTTTTGAGCGCTTGATGTATGTTAACTACGACTGGATAAGCTTGTAAGGACGTACCATGTAGAGACTTCAGCAAATTATGGCCCTGAAGTTGAAAGAAAGCATAGCTGAGTGCACTTGGTGCACATTCTCAAAACTGAATGTATTAGTTGTTGAGAAGCTCTTGTAGTAGTACCCTTTTGTGTCTTAGGAAGTACAAAGAACTGTAATCTCCCAGAAGGTGTCATATTTTGGCATATTTTGGATGGATTTTGTCATTACTGACAAAGAGATCCCAGTGGAAGATATCCCTAGGAATGCAAAGCACAATCACCAAACCCACACACGATCCCTTATCATGCTCTCTCTAAAGCTGTTGCAGATTCATTTGAATTACACTGGAAAGATTTATCTCTTATTAATGGAGCGCTCTTCATTTTTTAAAATTGAGTTGTTGTGCAACACATCAAGTAACAATGTCATAACACATCGTAAATCAGTTTGCTCACTGAAGGATTCTAGATGAGTTAATCTAACATCCTGGACACAGTTCATGAGCAGTTAATTTTAGCAGTTCTCTTTGATATGTATCAGTTAAGGCAAAGCAACTCCAGCCATTATGGAGTAGAGTCAAAACTGGTTAACGACAAAGCAAGTACAGACAAAGATTGTTCAGAGATAAAGCCTTTGGCAGATCATTCAAGGGATCTTTGCTTTATATAGAACAATTGTAGCTCTAATACTAGCAGTGCAGACACTCTGGGACAAAGAGAAAACACACACACACCAAACCACAGCAGAAAACCACATACACCACTTGGTACTCACATCTAACAAGAAAGTCAAGCTAAAGTTCACCAACCCTGACATAGTTACCGAAGAGCTCCAAGTCAGGCAGTGAGATGGGAAGAAATACTCCAAAAAAGGTATTCAGGAATTATTCATATTGTTAGTGGAAGAAGTAAGAACATTTGATTTGAAACACAAGTCATCTGGTAGCCTGCCAAATGCCATTTATCTCAAGGTCATGCAACATAAATAACCCCAAGGGTTAACTTTAGAGCGAAGGAGCAAGAGGTAGCTAAACAAAAATAAGGGAAAGGATTTCTCTCTCTTCCCTGTGGATGTTCGGCATGTGACTGACAAGTGTGCGTGGCCTGGCACTCCTATAGTCTTGTATATTAAGAGTAGTAAACCACACCAAGAACAGGGAGTACAGCTGAATAGCATCATGGAAGGGATGGCGGTTTGAGACCAAGCCACTAAGCTGTCGTGCATTTTCTGCAAGAATTAGTCAGGGAGACTAATTAAAAAGGAAAAGCCAGCCAGAGAAAAATTACCTCTTGGAAGTTTAAGCCTGAAAAGATTGATCCCTGTTACACAAAGGGGACGACCAACATCTATTTACTGCTCAGTTGGGTAATCACGTGCATTTTCCCATTCTTCCAACACATCAAAGTATCAGAGACTTCTTACATTAAGAGAATAACAAGCTTAGCAACTGTCACATCTAGTAATCCATCATCAGTCAGGGGAGGAAGGAGTGTGTGTTGCTGAGATCGCTTAGACCTGAGAGTATAGCTTTGAAGATACCAATGGGAGAATCCCAAAAGGCTTGGCACTTGTTCTTCTGTTCTCTGGAGTACAGCTCAGTGTAGTTTCTGTTAAATCACATTAAATAAATGTGCAGTCCTTGAACCTGGAGCCCAAAACTGTAACTGTATCTCTGTGGTTCTTCAAACTAGACAAGGTGTCTTTCCACTAGTTTATATAGAAAGGAGTTTTGTGTAGCCAAATAACTCATTTAGAGAATTGGGAAAGAAAAAAGATAGTCCATATTCTTCTAATTTATTTGTGATTTTGATAGGTTTAAAAAGCAGACTAAGTGTACTTAGTTGTGGTTTCATGTGGAATTCTTGATGCCCTGAAAAATGTTAACTAAACTCACTAAGTCAGAGGGAGAGTTTCAAGCTGAAAGTGTTTTGCTTCAGCTTTCCCTTTCCCACTTCAGCCAGGACTGCTAGAGATCACCGTACAAAGTCTTGTACATCTGTATGGTCTGAGCACTTTCCTTCTGAACAGAAGGGAAGCAAGCTGGACATCTCAATGAAGAACCCTGATCCTTAATATACACGCATAGGACGATTGTATAGCTGGAGGCCTGACATAACGTGTGGACACTGAGGCATGACTTCAGAAGCTGAAATATCCCAAATTTGTTCTTACATCTGGGGCTAAGACTGGGAATTATCAATCTATAAATTTCTCTTATCCCTTTCAACTTATTTAATTCTCTTAGAAAAAGAAATACTTGTATGTAGAGGGACTAGAGTCCATGAGATAGCGATGTGAAGGGGACATCTACAGAGGTCTAGGCTGATTGCAAACTCCAGAACCTCCAGTTCTTCAGACAAGGGGTTATAGGACACATCTCCATCCCTTGGTAAACAGAGCAGCCACACCCACCTTTGCACCCTGTTTTAGTCCCCATTGAAACTGATTTTCTCAAACCCAAATGATCTTTAAAAATGGCAGAGAGCATAGACTTGCATCATTAGCAGTGAACCAAAGGCTTTTGTGTTGCAACAACTTTAGTTGAAGGATTATTGTGTTGAAAATCCACTGATTTTGGCAGCATCTGGAGAACTCAGCAGTTCCACTTTCCGTGTCCTGCCATCATTCAACAAGCAGACCCTGTTGCTTGACATCGCAGTAGGGCAGCCAGTTGGCTTCTCCCAACTTCTTACGTTTCCAGATGTCATAACAAAATGAGAGAGAGAGACTTAGCCATCTTCCATTTGTTTACGCTGGAGCTGCTAGGCAGAGACCAAGCCACAACACTGCACAGCTTTTCAAAAAGGACTTAATAGGCTTCTCTGTAAACAGATCTAAATATTTGCTCCAGTGACATTTATCGCATCACACGTCTGGCGCGAGTGTTTGGTCCTTGTTTTGCTTGCATGTTTGGATTCTCTTATAAACATTAATGAAGTGCTTGAATACAAATGAATATTCCTCCCCCCCTTATTCCTGCTCTGGAGGGGAGGGGAACGAGAGGGCATGAAGTAATAATAGTTCAACCTTCAACCCATAATTGCTCAGTACATTTTGATGACAGCTTTCGTTCTCACATGCTTTAAAAGACTTTATTTGGCATGTACATCCATGCAGAAGGCATTGCACCTTTCTTCAAAGGCAGCCACAGCTGAGGTTGGGGGCAGTTAGCACAAAGCAGTGTGTCCTCTGATGTTTGATTAGCCATAGTAAGTTGGCCTGCTGCTGGGTTCTCAACAGGACAGCAGAATTGTGCCCCATCTACATGGCTTTTAATAGGGGATGTATTTAATATGCTTTTCCCTAGGCATCGGCTTTTGGCTCTTGGCTGGAGAGAATAATGGGCCTGAAACACCTCAGATCCAACTCCATATGGCTATTCAGCTACCTCTTCCTGGGGAACGGAGGTCATTTAATTTGCAGTTACCTACAGCCTGAATATGGCTGGAGTCAATGTGCCTCCATAGAGCCCCTTCTGTTCTCTCAATGCCTTTATGGAGGACATAAGCTCTAGAAAGTGAGCAGCTTGGTCTGGGTTTTGATTTCCTTGCTACAGGAGAAGCAGTTTATGGGTAAGGAAAGACTGACCAAATCTTGTTGCCATAGGTGGTTACCAGGGGGCAATCTTTAGAATATTTTTATATTGTCTAGGGTATGAGGGCAGGAAACAAAGGTGTTAGATGTCTGTTTCCTGGGCATAAGAGGGTGAAGTTATGAAGCCTGTCAAGGCTTCGTCTCTCAACCTGCTCCAGACTGAGAAGACATTAAGTATACTGTGGGAGCAGTTACAATATTACTCTTTTCTCCCCTTGCAGTTCAAAATATCACAGTGTCTTCTGTGCACAATGAATTACCATCATCTCCTGCCAGGTGCGACAGTGCTTTGCTCAAGGCTGTGCTAAGTGTCTTTAGTTTCTGCAGCTGGGCTTGTAGGAGCAGTGGTTTGGCTTGCTTGGAAGCTGGTCATAAAAGAAACTCCATATTAGCCAAGAGGGTCTCTTTAGAAATTCCCCAAACTCATGCAACTCAGTTCTTTTTTAAAAGCAAAACTGCTACATTGAAGCTGTAGGACATAAAAGAGGTAATGATTCCTAGAAGTAATCAAATGGTCATTTTTTGGACAATCTTTAAGAAAAAAATCATCCTGTACAAGACATCTGTGGGTCTGTTGTCTGCAATACTAGTAAGTGCAGAGGATTTATTTTCCAATAATTAGGCTTTGGGAGGTCAAGATTAATACCCAAGAGGAAAAAATGCCTGTGTTTCCTTCATCTGAGTGATTAGGTATAAAATGGGTTAAAAATTAATACTGTCTTTGGTTCAGCATGGATATGAAATCATTCAGTCTGCACGTACTTGTGTTCAGTTAGAAAGTGCCTGTCAACTCCATTAATTATAAAATTGCTTACTCAGTCTATACATTCCTTGCATAAATCCATATCAGCTTTGCCTCTTGTAGTAGTATTTGTTTATATGAACCGGAACTCCCCATCCTGAGCCGCCCAAAATGACTCTTAAAAGAATTTCTTCGTCTGTGCCTACAGGGACCCAGACTAATTGCTGTTGAGAGGATGTTCTGTGGGGTGCTTTTTGGTGGGGACTTGGGAGTAACAGAATTGTCTAGAAAGGTGTTCTGTTGTCACCGCTGTCCTTGTTGATAGTTGAAATAGAGAAGACGAAAACTGTTACAGTTCTCAGCAGCTGTAAAGTGCACAGTGGAAAAAGAAAAAGCTGGGAGAAAAGTACAGAAAAAAGAATTTGCTGGTATTTTTGTCATCCTCTGCCTGATGTGCCAACACTAATGGAGACTTTTTTTTTGCTAATTTATTGTCCAGTGCATTCCATGGTCCCTGCCGCTCAAGCTCATTTGCTGGAACACAAACATGGAAGTGTATTTGGAACTTACTGGAGCCTTAAAAAAACAAAACTAAGGCAAGCTGCCAGATCAGAATCTAATACACAACATATGTTTACAGGGTTATAGTCTCTTGCCATGCTGTCTTTAGCAGCACTTCAGTGTGAGGTAGAGTAAGTGCCTTCCAAGACCTTTTATTATCCATCATACTTACCAAAACAGTAAAAATACTGGTTTTATTTCATCAAATGTGCCTTTCCTCTTGTCTGAAGCCCTTTGAATGCTCTGCCACATTTGGTATCAATGGAAAAGTATATCCTTGGTTTTGTTTGTCTAGTCTCTTCTCCACGAGAGCTCATTTACGTCAGGGTTGACCAGGTTCATCCACCAGTTTGGCTAGCATCCCTGAGCAGGACCCTGAGCTTGTAAGGAAATGTTGACCCATCTGCCTTGTGCATTTGTAGTGTAAGTCATGGTGCTTCATGAGGAGTCTAAAGAGAAAAGGCTTTTCCAAGTGTGAGACACAGAGGATTGAAGTGAATTAGGTGTTTTAAGCTAACCTGGGTTACCTCAGCTTGTCCAAATGCAGAAGGTGCCATTGATCCACACTCAGGTCTGGCCACAGGCTGTAAGGAGTTAGCAGGCAGTGATTCAGTTTACTGTTGTCACTTTTTCGTATCCTCAGTTGGCCATTATCAGATTTCAACCCCAACTTAGAGACAGTGGCAGTTCTTGATAAAGATGTATAAGCCATTTCCAACCCTGGAAAGTGAGACCTGTAAAGAAAAGTTGTTTACATCAAACTTAAGTCCTCTCTTGGGAGACTTCAGCACTACAGGGAGGTTAGTGTGGCTGATGAGTCCCACAAAGGCTCTGTGGTTTGCTTCTGGGCTCTCTTACCTGTGCCTTACGCATTGCTGGTATCTACTCATCCAGTGGTGCCTCCACTCAATCTACAGCAAGACAGGACCATTGAGACTGGCATCTGCTGCAGTGGAGATCTGCAAGTTCAAGGCAGGAACTCATGTGACAGCCCAAGATTTAGGAGGGGGATGCAATGGACAATGCTGCAAGGCAGAGAGAATGGAAAACAGGGACAGTTACGCCAGACTTCTGTCACCTCCTGTGGCTGCTCTGCCCAGCACGAAGTAGGCTAGCTGCAAAGCTGCTACAGCAGCAGCTGGATGTGGCCTGGAGAATGGATAATCAGCAACAGTATGTGGAGTCCAGGAGAATGAAACTTGAAGTGTCTAAAAATCTTGTGGGATGAGTAAAAGACTTGGTGGATATATGAAGCTCTGAAAGAACAGTAGCCCATCACTTTCTCTGCTCACTCTCCATATGTAGGATATACCTCACATGATCCAGGAAGTATGCTAGACCACTTGGATCCCATAAGCTCTACATGCACTACTCCAAGCTTGCAGGCGAGCTGTATTAGCAGGAGACTTGTCTGTGGCCTCAGAGACAATCCTGATGTGGGGAGACAATTCTCTGTTCTCTGCATGCAAGATGGGCAAGATATTAGAGCTATTTATTTTTGGAAAATGCTTTTTTAAAAAAAAACAAACAGAAACAGTGCTCATATAATTATCTGTATTTGAGGAATAAAAGAAGTTCCTTGAAATGTCTCAATTTCAAATTGAAGGGGAAGTTAGAAAAACCCAGGAGTCTCATCAGCAAAACAACAGTCTGGTGACTGACCCAAATGGACATTTTTGTGCTGTTAGTTCATAACAACTCATTAAAGATAGAAAAGACTAAATTATTGATTTTTTTTTTTCTTGAAATACAGTTGTTCTCTGCTGAACTGTGGAAAGCAAGAGAAGTGGAAGTCTCTCAGCAGCTTTATTAATATATTAATGGAGGAGAAAGTCCTCAGGTGCTTCCTTGATGGGAGCTCTCTAACACAACTTCAGGATGCCTGACTAGCAGGTTGTTTGAGTTGAGTGACTTTACCTCTACAGAATATGTTCTTTACAGACATCAGGAAACTTATAGTGGTTTACAATTTACAAGTTATTTTTGCCCATAGGAGACTTAATATGTATTTTCATCTGATTTCCAGCAGGTCAGATCTTTGCTGACATTTAGTGGTGTCGGGCTAGGGCAGGACGTGGCAGTTTCACCTCAACATTTCATCAAGGAGGTCTCTCTTAGACTGTCTTATCTTGGAGTTCAATTCAGAAATAAAATCACATGCATGAAAGCCACACAGGCTGTAGTATAAATACAGCTCTTGCATCTCTCACAGCTCCAGGACTTCATTCTTTGTAGCTCAGATGGCCCAGATCTCTTGCCTTTAGCCTTTGACCACAGACAACCAACATATCCTTTGACTTGAAGAGGCAGATTGAAGAGGTATCATAGTTTGGGCTTCCAGCCCCTTTTTATCTGTTCCCAAGAAGTACCTTCTTTCTATCACTAAGGAGATTAACTGCCTAGTTCAGCTTCTGGGTCAGAAGTTTAGCCTTCTGTTTGCAATGCTTGTATTTACTGCTTGGTTTTAAAGCAATTTCTGTATTGGTTCCCCATTCTGTTTCATGTAAGCATAGTTTTATTTGACTTAGAAGTGCAGAGTAAGATTTAAAAGAGTCAGTCAGTCCATGTTGGATAATTCCTTGGACACAGTGGCTGCTGGGACAATGACATCTCCCTGACATAGGCTCTGTTTCCTGTATTTCAACACTATTTTAGGTCCTAATCACTTGCTCTGTGCAGAAAGCATTTACCATATGCTTTGCTGTTGCCCAAATACAGATATAGGCTTCGGATTAGGAGATTTCATGTTCTGAGAATCAGCACGGGCTTTAATGCTCTTGATGACACAGCCAAATAGTGTTGCTATGATAAAATTCAAAATTCATCTCTGAAGCACCTCTTTCTAGCGTTGCCTCATGCATTCTCAACTAGCAACGTATTCCTTTGTCTAAGCGACTTCCACTGTTGGAACTTTTTCCTAACATATTTAAGGTTTTCCTTTACTACTTCCAGATGTAGTCCCTCATTGTACCATTCTTTGACTCTGTAAATATATTTTCTCTGGTATTAGTACTGCTCAGTTATTTGGATAGAGCTGTCGCGATACACAAGATCATGCTCGCTCTTTTAGGAATCACTTATTAAAGAAAATTTTTACAACTATAGACAAACAAACAGGCTTCTGCTGAGGTTGAATTCCAGTTTTGTCTAGTTTGTTAACCAAGACTCACACCCTGTCTGGGACAGTTCGTAGAGACACCTCGTGGCTGTCAGGAGCTCTACAGAGCGCATCGCCATCACGTCAGATTGAGTTTTACTAAGCCTTAAAATCCAGAGTCATTTAGGAAAGAGTTACAAGGGAGACTGCCAACCTGCTAGTTAAAAGCTAGAAATAACTTCAAGTTCTGTTCTGATGGAAACAAGCAATCAAATCTGTTCTAAAGTAGAATTACCCCCCTTCTCCCTCCAAAAACCCCAACACCAGCATGTCATCTGCCTGAGTGTAATTAAAACTATCAAAGGATATTTTCTATTTGAAGAAAAAAAAAATCCTGGGTAGTTCCTAGGTTCCCATACTCCTGTTTACATTCCCACCCTCCCTGTTCTGTAGAAGTAATGTAGAAGTAGTGCAGGCAGCTCAGACTGCAGTGTGTTGGTGTGATCCTTAGCTTCTCAGTCCAAAGCCATACTAGTCAGTGTCAGAAAAGCAAAAACTTGAAACCCGTTCCCTTCAAACACACCAGTCAGGAATGAATTAGAGAAAGGGAAAGCCAGACTGACTTCTTTAGGTTTCAGGTCATCCATTAATGTGGATAGCTTAAACAAGTGAGTCCTGGGAAGATCATTCACCAGGCACTAAGTCTTTCAAATGGTAAGTGAGCAAGACTTTAAATCCACTATCTCCCTGAACTGGCAAAATGTGCAGCTTTTCTTGTGTTTGAGAGAAACTCTTCCATGAAAGTGGTATTTTAAAGAACAGAAGCCCTTAGAGAAATAAAGTATATAACCAAGCAGTTCTACTGGATATAATTGCCCTAGACCCAGCTGAATAGAGGCCTTGTGATTTCATTAGTCTTATATGTTTAGATCCAATTATTCATAATCATATCATATAATAATCAAATCACAATTTTATATATATATATATAAATCAAAAGGACAGGTAGGGAAGTGGAAATAGTCATGAACTATTTGTCATTTCTGTTACCTCTCCTTTTCTCAGTGAAAACTGAGTCATGCAAAATGCTGGAAACCCGTCTTCCCATAGTGAAGGAGAACGAAGACTTTCGTGTGCTCTGCTCACTGCTGAAAGAGGCTTTTCCTGGAGAAATTAGTCAAAAAGTCCAAAGAGTCCCTCAAATTCAAGGGTTAGGTCCTACTTGCAGCTGCAGTAAGGAGGCAAAACAGTAGCAAGAAGGACAGAATTATGGAAAGTAGGAATTCAGAGTATTTTGCACTGAATGTCAGTTCCCATCTTCATCAACATATAAACATGAGAGCTATAAAAGCTGTCTGTCTGCCTTTCTGGTTTCTAGAGCATCTTGCGGGAGTAGGAGAGAGTCATTAGAGAAGATGACAACTCCAAGTCAGTAGTAGGGCTTCATAAGAATTTTTTTGCCTTAATCGGAAGCTAAGACCACCAGAAAAGATTAGAGTTACGTGTGTATGTTGAGTATCACGCTTGAGCTGAGACCATATTTAGGAGTACTTCCACAGATTTTCCTTAAATGCCTATGCAGTCTCCTCACGTTGGGCTGGATGTCCAGCTACTACTTCTTTCTATTCTATGAAAAGCATACACTGCGTAGGGTAACATTCAGGTCTTCCAAGTGTTAGGGCTTAAAAAAATAAAAAGTTACCGTGTTTACTTCAACTTTCTCTTTCTAAATTGCTTTGACAGCCCTGTGCTTTTCTAACTTGTTTCGGGGAATATCCAGTCTGCCATTGGTATTATTTGAATTGTACAGAAAGAAAGGAGGGCCTGTTTCCCTCCGAATTCCATATATTGTGTCGCTGGAGCTTTTCATGTTCCATAAACAATGCTCTCTTTTTCTAACCTTCTCCCCCTCCTGCCCATAGCCTGACTTTATATAATTTTCTTGACATGGACAACTCAGCATTTTTGTGAACAGCTATGACTGATTTTCTGCAGCTTTACAAACAGGAGCTTGTGAGTGATTTCAAGAGGATCAGGTAGTTTGATGCAAGCGAGATTGGGTAGGGTCTCTGGGACATCAAACACGTCTCAGCAGTGCATCTGGTTGTGAATGATTGTTTGCCCTTAAAGTATTCATGATCTCCCATTGGCAAGTCTCTCATAACTAAGGAGACATTTGGAAAAAGGTTGGCATTTTTAAATGTCTTCTTAATCCCTGCAGATCTCTAGCCACATATATTCTAGTGGCTTCATTTTTCCACACACCACTCCTTTTTTAGTTAATAATTCAGTTATTATGTGAGTGAAAGCTCAGGAGGTACTCAGAGTTACAGGCGCTCTGGAGTTTAAGTTCAAGCTTCCTATGAGTGTCTTAATATTTGAATGGTATTTCATGGCCTGTGGTGACTCATGAAGTTGGATCCCAGGGGAAAAATCGCAGCCTAGATAAGTAGCGATGGTAGATATTGCAAAAGCAGTAGTGCTTCTGTAGCTCTTCAGTGGCTTGATGCCACAGTGGATTTTTTCTTTACCGGGAAGATGGATAATTTCCAGTCTTAATGACCATGCATGGGAAAGATGAATAAGCAGAATTTGGGAAGGGTGTCTGACTGGTCACACCCTCGTCTGGCTGTGCTTGCTGGTGCGTTTTGCATAGCATTTCTGGAATGCTTTTGCAGTAGTGAAAGGGTTATTGCAGCATTTGATTTCAACCTTTTAAAGGCTTTAAAAGAAGTGCCAAGCCCCTATAGTCTGGAAGCCGCAACACTGCTCATGTGCCGTGTCACGAAGAGGAAAAAAAATCCCTTTCAATGTTTGCACTGAACATGAGTGTCACTTTCAAGCTCTAGGTTGGTTTTAAAACTGCCTTGCAACCCGACAGCTTTGTGGTGGACCTGAGAGGTCTTGGGTTAATGTAATCTAATGCATCCTAATGGGTAGTCTAATTGTAACTGCCATTCCAGCTGTCCCTTGTGTGTTTAACTCCTGTAAATGAAAAACACAGCTTTTTAATTTACTCTTTAGCTTGAAATATTATCTTCTCTTTAAGTACTGCGTTTTAATTGCAGAAGCAAGATACAGCATATATGTAAAGAGTGGGTGAGAGCATGAGGATTGTACATAAATAGCAGGGCTTCTTAGCTATGTCTTTTCTTCACCGTTGACCTATCTTCTCCCAGCTGACTGCTGACTGCACAGGCATGGCTCCAGAGAGGGGATACGACAGCAGGTAGAGATGTGCGGTCACCTATCCCAACTCCCATCTGCTGCACGATGTCCAGGTAGTCAGGCAGCAGCAGTCTGAAGCATGCCCGTGCCCACTTGATGTCAGTCTGGAGTGACTCTCCTGATTTACACTGGCAGAGAAGATCAAAACCCGGCTTAAAAAATAGCTGACAGAGACAAAAAGAAAAGAAAGAAAGGAAAAAAAAGGAGAGAAGTCAGCAGACACTTGGAGGCTGGGAAAGGCTGCCAAGCAAGCATTCCTACCCTTGCTTATGATTCTCTCCCACATACAACTGGCTGTGTACGTCTGGAAGCAGCCAGCATAGTGATCTATTCATCAAGGGCCAAATTCAGGAACTGACCTGCAAGGCTTGAGTACACTGACTACACACGGGGAAGGGGGAGCGAGGGCGCAGAGGGGCTTCCTGGAGTTGTGCAGGACAAAAATCCCCTTCTTCCCAGCTAGCTGAAAAGCAGGCACACCAGAGGGAAAGAATGGTGTAGCGGTTAGGGCTTTAACCTAGGACTTGGGACAGCAAGGACCAGTTCTCCAGTCCATCAGAGACTAGGTCAAATTTAATTTCTGGGTTATTTTCTTTCTTTCTCAGGACAGGGGAGATACAGCTGAGCTCTCTCTTGGCTTGACGTTGGTAGCGTTAGGAGAAAACTTATGAAGTGTTGGGACTGCAGAGAGTCATTGCCTAGATAAGCACCCTAAAGACACTCTCCTGCAAATGGAGTCATCGCTGTGCAGACCTCTGGCTCTCTTGGGGCCCCTGCATCCTCGCAGAGGCATGCAAACAAGCTGGAGGTTTGGCTTTTCCCAGTCATTGGAAGAGGAGACATGAGGGGTCAAGGTTGAGCTTGGTGTGCCCCTCCATAGCCATTCGAGAACAGCAGTTTTCTCAAAGCATCTTGTTTTGTAGTTTGCAGTCAGCACGTAAAGATTAATACCCTTCTGAAATGCGTTCCTGGCTCTCCTATCACCTGGCCAGTGCTCTTGAAACTGAGACGGAATTATTCCATTTAGTCATCCAGGCTTGGAAAGCAAAACAAAACCTAAACTCTGTTGGCATTTCATTGAGTGCACCTGGGCTGAACTTTTCAAGTCACTTAGTCTTCCGAAATCCAGAAGGTACAAACACCTCCAGAAAGACAAACCCGAGAATGACCTTAAAAGCTCCTGTCTGTGTTTGCTTGTCCTTTGACTGGAGCTGAGGTAGCCAACAGGCAGACCACTTGATGGTCCTAGAATGGTGGCTGTAGACACAGTGGAACTGACAAAGTGCAGCACAGTGACCTGAGATGCTCCTTGATTGCCCCTTTCTGCTGAGAGGATAGACATCATCCTGTCATTCCACAGGGGTAAGGAGGAATCTAGAGGTGAGCTATGGAAGAATTCATCCACACCTTTCTGTTTTATATGTATTAAAGAAAGTTAAAAAGAAAAGGATATCAAAACATGAATAATTTCAGGTTTTGAATATGCTGCTGATGTTAAATTAGAAGTGATCAGCAGTGAGAGATGACAGTACTGTTCATCCCCTGCAAATTAGTGTGGTGAGGAAAAACTGCTAAAGCCTAAAAATGCTCCAGAAGTTGTCATATTCTACAAAAGACACCAGCAGCTGGGAAACTGGTTCTCTCACCTTCCTGAATTCATGTCCTCTGCACCCTCCCAAGATGCTCTCTTGGGATTTTGGTTTCAGGTGTGCCTGAAGAGGAGGAAAACACACCATGTCTAGACATGTAGTAGCTTCAATCTCTTTAGTCAAACTAGTAGATTTTAGTGGCAGCTGTATGGCAGAGACACAGAGGGATTTCATGCCCATGAGAATTTTATAGCTACAAGTGTGAGGTTTCAGATTCAAACCTCTGACCATGTGCTGTCCTCCTTGGGACCAGAGAAACCCCTTGTGAAGTACTGCACAAGCTCTAGGAGCAGGTCTCAGCCTGAACCAGAACACTCCTGAGCTTAGAAGAGCTAAGAAAACATAGCCCTGGTCTGTAGCATTCAGGTACTGACCGTTGCTGTCAGGAGGAGGGAAATTAAGTTGATTTCTGCCTTCTTTCAGCACTTGAAACACAGATTGAGATGAGTTTGTATGTGATCTGAACTGGCCTGCCCTTATCCAGAATTTAGATACCCCTAGCAGGGTCTTCTGGGTCAGCTGCTGGTTGAAAAGATGTTTATGGAGAGCTTCTGCCCTGTTTTCCTGCCGTGCTCAAGGTCTAAAAAAGAAAATAAACTTGATTTCTGTGACTTGTGAGCTATGTTTAGGAGAACAGCTTTTGCTTTTTCAGCTCATTCAGGAAGTGTTTAATTTCTGCCATTATTATGGGTGTGTAGTTGGTAACTAGTCACAATGGGGACACCTCTAATCAGATTAGTGAGCCATTCCCAAAAAGGGACACAAAGACCGACTGTGAATGACAAATATTGTTTGAATGTGCTTCAACAGTGCTTCCACTAAGTCCTCATGGGGACTATTGGTGCTCCTGGGTCTCTTCTCATTGGTACCCCTTTAACCTCTGAGGTAGTCTCTGATCAGCATCTGAATGTGAAACTGGTTACAGTTACTCCCAAGTATTTCCATGGAAAACCTACTTGCTTTAGTTCAATCTTTAAGTTCAATCTACTTTTTTTACCATGCATTTTAAGATAACTTACCTTTGGGAAACGAAGCTGGTTGTTGCACTGAACAGGTGCTTCTCTGCATTTCAGCTACTGGCTCTCCCCATCCTATGTTTGCACAGAAGTTATCACAGGTTTAAATGGCATCCCTTGGACTAGAGGAAGCTGCCCGTTTTTCCCACCTGCTGTCAACACTTGGCCAGGGCATTGCAAAATTAATAAGGGAGACTAATTACAGGGCACAGATGCTTCAGACAGGATTTTCTTTGGTGAAAGATCCTGTGCGTATGTGCCTGGGCTAAACTGGTTTCTCCATATGCTCTGTACAGAAATGCGTTTCTGTACACTCATACCTCTGTGAACCCACCTCCCTGATGCTGAGCTCCAAAACGTTTTAGGCAACCTGGACAATTAGGGGCTACTCTCAGTTCTCCCACCTAGTAGTTATCATTTTGCCCTAGTATTTATACTAGATGGCAGTTGCTGTGTAAGACTACAGAGTAACTGGACTTGGTGACACTGTTGGTGCACAGTATTGCATCTATACCGATAGATTCTACTTTTAAGAAGTTAGGTTATCACAGATGTGTGTGTAAAAGTATAATCTTGACTCAGCATTTATGCGTGATGTATTTAAGAAATAGCTTACAAGGTAGATGGCTTGCTTCAAATATGCAGGTTCTTTCCGTGTTCTGCATTTCACATCCCTAAGGTGCATCAGGCTCTGCCAGGTTTTAGTTTTGGAAGATCTGAAATTCAGAAGTCAGTTACTAACAGCTACAGCTTGATTGCTTATGTACACACAGAAACACACATGCTGAGGGAAACTAGAAAAACAGATCTACAAAAGAAGCTATTTTTCTCTTCTTTGTTTTCCTCCTTCTGCATGTAGAGCACAGCTGGGAATCTTGCTCTGCTGGGTGTTTGCGAGGGGGCAGATGGTTCATGCAAAGCCTTCTGCTGAAGGCAAGCTGGGAGTTTGGATCATGACTCCTCCACAGAGGTAACTGAGTGTGAGGAGCAGAGCTGGACTGACCTCACAACATGAGAAAATCAGGCTCAGTAAGATATTTGGCTAAGAAAAAATGGCAGAAGAAGCAAAACTAAAGAAAGCCTCTTCTGAGAGGGGGGGATTTCAGTGACCTATTTTCTACTGATCATTAGAAGATTAACTGCCAGTCATGTTCCCGGTTAGGCACTCTCAGAGCCCATTTGATCCTGGGCAACAGGTTTATTTACTTAATTTATTGTTGCTCTTAGACTTTTAAACTCAAATATAAATTAAAGGCTTTTGTTCTCTACAATTTAAAAGCATGTCCCGGATGGGGAGCCCAATATTTGGCTTGGCTTCATGTTCTGAGATGTATTTCAAGAGCTTCTGGGCATTATCAGGAGGAGTTTGGGGCTGATGTTTGTTTTCTGAAGTATTTTGGTGCTTAATGTTTCTGCATTAAGAAGAAAGGTCACTGCCAGCTGTTAAGCACTGAGGAAGAGCAATTGTTGTAAGAAGCCTGTTAGGAAAGCCAGTTGCTGGAGGGTTGCTTCTGAAACAGAACAAAGTTAGAAGCTGTTTTGTTATCACGGGTAATTTCTGTAAGCATTAGGAATACTACTGCAGTTTGGAAAGAAACACTTCCAAAGAGGTGGTGAGTATACAAAACCTGATGAGTTACAGTTAAAACATCTGCTGATTATCCTCTCAGACAACTCAGAATGTGTCCACATCTAAGAAACTGTGAATCCTTCAGTAAACTTAATAAATGTATGGGGAATGTGGACAGGCTGGTCCTCAGAATGAGCTATGAAAACATCTCCAGCCAAAAAAAAAACCAAAACAAAAACATGAGTACAATCCATGCTGAGGGAGGAGAAACAAAAATAGAAAGTGTTTCTCAAACCTTACAAGAATGGGTTTCTGCAGTTTCAAGGTTCAGTGGAAGTGAGCTCCATTAGGTAAGTTTGATTTTGATGACAAAACCTTAGGGTTTTTTTTTCTGACATCTCAACATTGAAACAAGGAGGACCTTACTTTGGATGTAATACTGTCTTGGGTAGAAGTATCATGGGTCTACTGGATCAAATGCTGGTCTGGGAGTTCGTCATTTCAGCAGTGGTTCATCCTTGTCCTTGGTATTTTGGCTGACCCACAGCAAGCCATTGCAGCTCTACCAAATTTTGTTTGCTTACTGAGAAACACTCTGACTTGTGATGGATGGTAGTTATCCTCCCACTATGT
Source organism: Eurystomus gularis (assembly GCA_013400335.1). Classification (NCBI taxonomy): domain Eukaryota; kingdom Metazoa; phylum Chordata; class Aves; order Coraciiformes; family Coraciidae; genus Eurystomus; species Eurystomus gularis. The sequence goes on from VZZY01015662.1 coordinate 234,115, forward strand.
GGGGAGATTGTGGGCAAGGAGATCACATCTTCAAATCACTTCCATCCAAGTGCCTCTGCAGTGCAATGTCTGCCAGATTTACTAAGCTCTTCAGGGTACCCTGCGTCTTCTCTCTCTGAAGCTAGTTGAGATATCCTGTCCCTCAGAAAAGATATCTTTGGAGTGTCAATAATTGGAATAAATTGTTCTTGGCCCACAGGGAGTCTGACACAGCAGCTCTACCTTAAATACAGTGATTAGCCTGAGAAAGCCAACAAAATCTCACAGACCAAGTGATAACGACTGTTTCACTTTCTTAAATCTCCCAGTAATCTGAGGGATGAATGAGCTTCGTAGCTGAGAATTGCTCTTAAAGACAATTTACTGGGGTTTATTTTTCAATATTTGCATTTATTACAGCTTTTTTTTAAAAAAAATTTTAAAAATAAAGCATTTTCACAAGATTTGCCAAAGAACATAAAGGTTTGTCGTAACGGATCAGATCACTTATCCTTATAAATCCAGTAGCCTATATCTGCCAGTGGTGACTTGGCTCGGCCTGGGAATCAGCTTGTCTAGTACATCTGGGTCAGGCGTGGCCTTGCCAGAGAGCTGAAGGAAGGGGCTCAGATGCCATCATGGGCAGATACAGGGGAAGAGAAAAAATTGAAAAACCTTATGTTTTTGATGGGAAAAAATATCCCGGTTGCGATCTACTGTTGCATGCATAGGTCAGGGAAGGATTACCCTGTGGTTAAGGAAGAGGATTGTATCAAGGGACAAGTTCTGTTCCCAGCTCAAGCCACAGACTTCCTTTCGGACCCTAACACTTAATTCTTTGTGACTTTGTTTACTCACCTGTCTGATGGGAATAATACCGCCTACATCAGAGGCGAGTTGTGCTACTCTATGTTGATGCACGTGGTGTTAGTTAGGAACATTAAAATGCTTTGTGATCCATGGATTTTAAAAAAAATGCACTGTAAATGGTCAGGGCTGTTACTTGAGATTTTAGTTCCAGACACTGTGTCACAAATCAAAATATCTCCTTTTATTTCTCACTGCAGAGGGTTATAAAACATCCAGTGGTCATAAGGTTGCACTTCAGAAAGCAAGTGCAAGTTTTGGACAGCCCAACTAAAATCTAGTTTCATTTTTAAGCTTTATGTATGTTCTAGTTTCCATAGCTATTTTTCATGTGACTTTTATATTTACTGGCAAAATGCTCCTTTGAGTTTGTTAGTGTTAGAGTTTGTTAGTGTTAGATATCAGTTGTCTAGTGCCATTTGCTTCCATGTTTGGTATTTCAAGTTTTACATTACATCTCCCTTGGCTTTAGAGGACTAAATTATTCCTGTGCTCATTACTCAGCTGAAATTTGGAAGGAGCTTCAGATCTTTTTTTTGTTTAAAGTCTGCTTTTGTTACAGGCTTCACTAGCTCGCTGAAAAATCCTTTAAGGAAGACACCAAACAAGAAAGTGAAAGCCTCAATTTACTAATCCTGTCTGATCTCAAGCTGTCTGACACTTGAGGTCAGCTACAGAATATGATTTTATTCAGGCAACTTCCTCTTGTATAAAAGGTATAAGGTATATACAGTGTGTAAAGGTATGTAAAAAAACCCTTTAGAATAGGTTGTCTGAGGTCATTAGGAAGGCTGTAGCTTCAAGAAAGGCCACCAAATTAAGCAGCCTCACAGGTTTATAGTGGAGAGTAAGCCCCTTGCCCCCCAAAACAGTGGAGTATTAAGTTGCAGCTCCATCAGCCAAGCTCTTCATCCAGCCATGCCTTAAGAGTAGCAAATGCTTTGTGTGTCCTGAGACCATTGAGCTACCCAAGATGGGCAGGCCAGCCCATTTCACAGGGCCACCACATGGTAACCTCTCATGAGCGTGTAGTGGTTAGACAAGCCCAGAGCTAAGGAGAAAGAGTCATGGTCCAGCTGAGGTTGTCTTAAGCCAGCAGCCCCGACAAAACTAGGCTGAGGCAAGTCATATGATGCCTCACTAGTGTGTTGGAGAAGAGTCAGGTAGGAAATGATTACTTGGGAAGCCAAGGGTTCTGCAGTCTCCCTCTCTACTGGGATGTGGCCGCAGGAGCAGGCATCCCCTGTTCACCACTTCACTGGTGGAACCCTCAGTTCACATCTCATAAGCCTAGGGGCCAACTACCTGCTCTAAGTTGCCTTTCATTTAAGCAAGAAAGAAAGAGACCTAAGTATACTGAACATACTGGGGGAAAGAAATACCTCTACAGGTTTGTGTAAGGCACAAACTTGGTATAAGAGGCAGCCTTGTACTCCAGGAGTAGGAAAAGTATAACAACCATGTCACTTGGCCAGAGGAAGCTCTGGACATCACTGTTGCACATTATGACAAGCTGCCTGTTTGATACCAAAAAAAAAAAAAAAAAAAAGCCCAGTTCCATTTTATTTGAGATCAAGACAAGCAGCAGCCCTGACAAGCTCCATCTGCTATGGGTTTCCCCCCACCTTTCATCCAAGAAGCTTAATTTTAAAACCCAGTAGGAAGGGAGCTTTCTATCTTCCTTTCAAGTCAGCTATGATTAAGTGTAGGACAAGGAAGAAGGAGCCAAAGGGGCAGCCCCACAAACAGTCTCTTCTTACAGCTTGCTCCATGTGCTTGAGAACATGAGGAGAACTTTAGAGCTCAGAAGAAAAGTGTCTCGATTCCTGTCCTAGTTTTCTTGCTCTAGTTCTATAGAGTCCTGTTGGCTCAGCTCATTTATACACCTAATCCAGTTTAGGACCTAAGAAAGCTTCCCCCCTCCCACCCCGGTACTATCTTGGAAGCCCTAAGATAGGGCTTCTGTCATCAAACCTCCCCTCATTAGTCCTCCATACCTTCCCTCTACTATTTTTCAGGTCTCTAGATACATAACCACGGTAGAGAGCTAGCTAGGAAATCTCTGTGCTATGGGTAGAATAAAGCATTAAAAAAGAGACTAACTAGAGAAAGAGTAAGGTAAATAAAGGAGGAAAAAATATTCCATCTAATTAGAGAGGCTAACCCCAAAGCCTGTCCCCAGCCAACACTCACACAGAGCCATCTGAAGCACCTCCCATGAGGGAGTACTCACTTTTTTTTTTTTTTTTAACTCAGCTGAGTCTGACACCCAAAGCCCTAGCAAGCCCTAGCCATGCATTTTTATCCTTCCTTGGGATTAGTTATTCACCCCAGGCGAGGGTTTAAGTATACCTTCCTCACAGGCAGGCTGGCTGTTTGCATCTTCATCGAAGATGAACACCTGTATGGGGCTTAGTTGTATTAGTTGTAGTTATTCTTGCTATGTTAACCATTAGAGGGCTAAGGAGGAGAGGTATTTTGCTTGCTTTCTCCAGAAATTATTTCCTAAGGCTCAGCCTTCTGGTACAGGGATGGTCTCTGTCATTACTGCCATACTGGGTAAAACGTAGAACATAATAATAGCAGGGGATAGGTTAAAACTGATGCAGTTGAAAGAGATGCAGGTGTATGTGCTGGAACTGTGTAGGATATAGGGAATGATTTGATTTATGTAAGGAGGATGTTAGCTATAAAAGCTGTGGCAAAAATTTAGTTTAAAACTCTAATGTGTTTTTCACACCCTGGTATAAAACCTAGACTTCTTTTTAGTACTTTAAGACTGAAGTTGTTTAATTTTAATTTTTTTTTTTTTTAAATCGGATGTTTTCCTGAATGTTAAATCAATATTTCTGGATTAATGTGTTGTCCCTTCCCTATTTCTTTAGCTGGCTTTGGGGTCTGTAAGTAGAGTTTACATCATCTTCCGCTGCAGCAGTTGGAGGGGTCCTTTGCTGGCCCTCACCAGCGTATTGCTGGGTCGTACCACCCTTATCTGTTGCCCATGTGAAGTTAGTCAAAACTACTTGCGGTACTGCCCTTGTATATAAGAGACACTTCCTCAGGAGTGGAGACAGGAAAATAGGGGAGGGACTGGGGGTGGTGAGAGGGAGCAGGGGTCCATCCCTGTGGTGAGCACGTCTGGATGCAGAGGAAAGAGAAGAGGGAAGAGGGAAGCAAAGTTTATTGTGCTAAAGGGAAACAGAGAGGACATTCTGCCGGTGCTTATTGACACAAGCCTCGGCAGTGACTCCGGGCTTCCCTGCCGGCTGTGAGTGATGGGCAGAACAGGCCGCTGCCTTGTTCGGTGGGATCTTGTGCAGGCAGACTTCTTGTGGAGGAATGGATCCTCCTCAGGGAGCTGGCGAGAGGACAGAAATACAGGATCCTTTGGCCGACAGTCTGTGCTCAGGGCACAGACATTTCAGAAAGGCTACAACTGTTAAATTAGGGGCATCTTCCCCAAGGAGCCACTTTTGACTTCTCCTCAAAGCCAGCTTTTCTAGTGCTAAGAAGTAAATTGCTTCTGTCTGGGATGACCGCATGAGACACATCCAGCTTCAAGCTGTCATCCATGACCAGTGTCCAAGCTGCCTCCTCTTCACTGATGCTGTTCCTGGTTAGGAGTGACAGGAGCGGGTTTCTGAGCAGAGCAGCTGAGGCATGAGGTAGAAAGTAGCTCATCCACAAAGTGCCATTTTGATCAGTGAGCTGGTCCTGTGCAGGCTGCCTGTGAGAGCTGAGCCTGTGCGGGGCACCTGAACCTGAGCCATGGATGCAGCACATCCTTGGTGCATGCTGTGCCCTGGAAATACAGCCAGAGAGTGCTGTTGTTCATTTAATTGTAATTTAGGTAAGAATTTGTATTTTTATTCTCAGAAAAGCCCCCAGAAGAACACTGTGTGCCCTGGCAATTTATCTTTCCCATCGTGAACAGTAAACATGCCGTTATAGATTGAAGAGGGGGTCTTACTGCGGTTAGCTAAGGCAGAGAAATCAAAGCCCTACAGGAGTCAGCTCTTGTATTATCGTAGGAGTTTCCCTCAAGTAAATGGCTTCTGCTGAACAGTTGGAGGACCAAATTGGGCTGGTTTGGCTCTAGATGCACATGAACATATATCTAGAAAGGAGGGAGCATTTATATATGGATGAACAGGCATGAAATATGTAATGAGATAGAGAAGGATGGGGAGTTAGAGAAATCAGTGTAAAGGGGATAAATATAGGAGAAAGCACTTGCTGTGGCACTGGCCAGTGCTCAGAACTGTGTTAATTAGCTAGTGCTAAAAGGCAGTGATGGGGATGCAGGTGAATGAGATGTAGATCAGCTGGAACTTGCAGGAAAGGTTTTGCCATTAAAAGTGGTACTCTTCTGGCTGGGCAGGGATATTTGGAGGTGTGAGGAGCTCTGGTTACAAGTCTTTGTGTGTGGGAAGGTTTCTACATTCAGTTCAAAGGACCATTAATCAACAAGTTTAATCCCTTGTTTATCACAGGTCATTAGGAATGGCAGCTCATTATTCCAGTGGAGAAACATGTAGTGGTTGGGTGGCCGAAGCCTATTTTCCAGAGAGTTGGCCAGCCTTGATTTTGAAGAGATGAAAAGATGATCCACCTTTTCTCTTGAAAACTGAATAGTTAATCACAACCCCCTTTTCAAATTTTTACCTATGATGCAAGTCCAGATTTTGCAGGCATTAGAAGCTATGGTGGCTTCTTAAGGGGACCTCAGACAGGCAAAAGCAGGATGAGAGCAGCTGATGACGTGGAGAATTTCCTTAAGGTGGAAAAATACAAGCAGCTGACTTTCAAAGAGAAATGTTCCATTACTAGAGGTAACCTCAGGTGCTGCCATCTCTGTGAACTTCGACTGTGTGAATTAGGACCAAGGAATATGTTGCTCTGCCAAGGTCTGGGCTAATTGAGGGAATGCCCAAAGTTAGCTGACCTTGAGGGAACACAAGTCCCTTTAGAGCAGCAGAGTGCTATAGGTGTTTGAGAACTGGGGTAACTGAGGTTTTGCTGTAACCAGCCTGGAGCTCATGAATGTGCTAAAACGCCACCTTGAAGCCACAGACATGTCGAGAAAAGCCCATTGTATTGAAACTGTGGTTAGACAGGACAGTCAGTGAAGGTCAGTGGAATACAAGGCAAATACTGTGTACAGGAGAAAAAACCCTCATGTTTTCTGGCAGCATGAAACCGAGACCAGGGTGTTTGTTTATGGAGAGAGCAATTTGCAACCAGGGGAAGGCTGCCAGTGATAGGAGAAGCTTTTTTGATGCATAGCAGGTGCTCCTCAGACCTGAGTGAAGAAAGCAGCAGCTAGGAGGACATTTTTTTTTCGGAACATTGTGAACTAACAGAAGACAAACATGTTTCTAGGTCTGTAGGAAGGAGCAGGAAAATAGATTACTGCACTGGAATAAGCTGGAGGTTTGAGCCATGTGATGTGGGTATCCAAGGGCTGTGCAGTGGGAACATGTGTGCAGGGAGTTCCGTAAATGGACAGAGGCCTGATCTTGAGCTGAAAAAAAGCTGCAGAGCAAGGTTGTTTAGAAGGGCATCTCTGGGTGTGAACATCAGGGTCATGACTCTTCCAGTGCGCTGCATCCTACCAACCAAGCAAATTTTGTCTAGTTGTGGGTGCTTTGTGCTGCGCTGCTTCACAACTGGATTTTTTCCTTGCACAGGGAATATCAGAACTTCTAAGTTACTGTCCTAGTAAGAGCAGGAAATCAAAATACTTGCCAAGGAGGTAGAAGATGCAGTGAAATAAAAAATGCAGGAGATTTTTGAATTAGAGAAGTTGTGCTCAGAGTATTCAACCTAAGTAAAACCCTTAGGTTTGACAGGATAGCATTATTCTAATACAAACAACAATTCGTAATGAAACATGCCAGTCTGCTGGGACTATTAGGTTTGGAACTATTTTAGTTTCAGTGCTGTGGATGAGAAAAAGAAATTTTTAAAAATGCAATTTGGAAATTTATTTCTTTTCTGCTTGCTTACTCTAGGTGAGAATTTGGCTCAGACAACAGGTCTGGTCTTACAGGGGATTTAGGACTGAGAGTCTCAGAGTACTGGACATATTTGAATTGAGGCCACTTGTAGCCTAAACCTTGAATCCAATAGTGCTTTGCAGCTGCAGATAAGGATGAGGTCATACACCAGATTGTGGTCTCCACAATACATCATTACCAGGATAATCACATCTGCAAGAAGGACTGTTAGCGTCATGCATTATTGAATGAGATCAGGTACTTGTATTTCTGAAATAAGTCCAAGACTGTGTAATTTGCCTGCTTATTAGTTTCCAGAGTGAAGCTGCCAAGAGACCATTACCAGGAGTTATGTGAATTGACAGGGAAGGCTCAGAGGACAGTTTGAACCCTGTGATGGACAGGCATAGATTTTGCAGTCAGTGGGCTATCAGTCTAGTTAAAAAATGATGGTCTACAGACATCCCATTTCTGGGGTATTTGCTATATCTTTTTCCTTCCTTAATTGCCTGATTTCTAAATGCAGCTATCTCTGATACTGACATTAAGGATCAAACCCAACCAGTGTAATTGGATGCTCTTCATTTAAGACCATTTTGGTCCTGAGAGAATTTCATGTTTTAAAGTTTCCACTCCGATATTTGGCATCACTGGGGTATGTCCAGATGCAGGCAAACTCACTTTGTCGCTCTGCTCTGCAGATGCAGGCTCTTCTGCCTGCATTCATCCTGAAGAAACATCATGTAGGCGTATTCACTCCACTGTGAGCTTGAGACAATCCATGATGGCTTTCAGCATGGTACGCCCAGATATGTACTCACAGACAGCATTTGTTTTGGAGCTGGCTCATTTCTAGACAACTTGGAGCATGAAGGAAGTGCAAGACCACATCTGCTGGCAAATTCCATCTAGACATACCCAGAGACAACTGTGTTTTGTAGACTGTGACATTGCAGTCTGAAAAGTAGAGTTTGGGATTTATTTTTTATACAAGGCATATGAAGGATTAGCAGACCAGAGCAGGGAGACTGAAAATCGGATGCCCAAGCTTAGGCAGTGAAAGTAAAACCTGCCAGATACTGGCAGTTGTACTGGCTGTTTCAGCTGTAATAGATAATTTGAATCCTTTGTAGAGAAGTCCTGAAATTTTTTTCTTCAGGCTGATTACAGAATCACAGAATGGTAGGGGTTGGAAGGGAACTCTGATTCCTGGCACTTCTTTCAAATGAGGACTTATGAAGCATCCTAGAGGGAGCACTTCAAAATGGCTAGACTCTTTTCAGGAATGTAGTCCTAAAATCAATCCTGTGGGTCCTAAATGAGTGGCTGGAGCTGCACAAATTCATGGGTTTTATAAACTATAAAGAGCTCTCTGGTCCAGCCTTCTGCATAACTGGTGAGCTTTACTTAGGAATTAAGCCTGTTGGGTCTTTTTGAGCTATACCAGAGTATTTGGAAAGAGTGCAGCTTTGATTTGAAAGAGTTGGCTATAAGAAGGATGTACCCTAGTTCCAGGGACAGCAGTGTCACCTTTGATCTCCTCTACTTCCTTCTCCTGGCAAGTTGCAGTTGTGACATTTGGTGTCTAACCAGAGTCTCAAACTATAGGTTTTTGGGAGCTGTTTTGTGGCCTGGGGGAGGGGTGGCATATGGAACAAATGTTCTGCATTCAATTGCTCTCCTGGGCTTCAATGCAGGCTCAGCACACTAGCAGATCTAGACAAAAGAACATTTCTAAATTTTGGGATCTGAAAAACTATTAAAGTCATTTTCCCACTATAATGTACAAGAATTCTTGCAACAAAAATAAGTTCCTGTCTCTGCCACTTACCCAGAGCTTTAGAGATGCAATCAACTCAGCAGTCATCCCCTCGCCAGAAATAAAAATATCCATGGTGGGGTTTTATTTCCTTCTTCTGGAGACCTGGGATAAGCAACACATGATTTGGTGCTGCTGACATCTGGCAGCATCATTCCTATTTACTGTAAACACGAGTCATCGCCCATGGAGTATTTTATTGCTTGTGGTTTCCATCTTGTTGTATGCAGCAATTATGCACATGGCGCAATCTATCCACGTCAATAAAAATGTTTCATTCTCAGCAAGGAACATAAGAATAAATGCAGCAATTCTTATGGGCTACTGTGCTGAGTTCCATGGGCTGTGATGGGGAGGAGCACTGCAGGGGGCCTTGATGCAGAGGGCAGGGTGGCTTTCTCTTCCAAGGTCACTAGGTTGGACTCATGAACCCAGAGAGGCAGTGGACAGGGCTTTGGTGTGAGCGATTGCTTCTCCAGCTGAGAAAAGGCCTCACAGCTTTTGTTTGCTTTGTTGGCAAAACGTTGTGCAGCAGGATGTCTTGTGAGTGCTGCTGGAGACTTTCCTTCATGCTAATTTCTGTTTCTGTCTTTGTAAATTTTTTTTTCTGGTTATGCAGGAGTTTAGAGATATTTTCAGTAAAGGAATCATGAGAGAATCTTCAAAGGGGGCCACAGCCAGGGGAAAATCATAAGCATGAGTGGAAAAGTAGTGTTTTAAATTAGTGTGAAAGCTTGGAGGATGTCACTTAGGCCCAAATCCACAAGTTGATTTTAGCCTTTTATTCCTGCTTAGGTGCCCTGCTTTCTCTTTGGAGTCAGGCATCAAAAGGGCTTTATGATAAAGCACTTCCCAGTTCATTCTTCCCTTGACTTATTGGGAAACTGAGCACAATGTTTGGCTGCTTTGGTGGGAGCACGAGGGCATTTGTCTGGGGCTCCAGACAGTGGAGCTAGTCTTAGCAAGTCCTCCAGCCTCTCTCTACAGTTGCTGGGGAGGGACAGGCCCTTCTGGTGGGTGATTCATCTCTGCAGAAGATAGGTGTCTGAAGTACGTGGGATGAATCTCTCCTTGAAGGTGCCAGCCTCTTTCCACTGGCTGTCAATGGAGCCTAGCCAAAGAGTTTAGACTAGGCGCCTAAGTTTTAGGCAGCTAATGGTATGGAAGGTGAATTTCACCCCCAGGAACTTTGGGTGGAATTTAAGCTGTCTGAAAATGACAGTTGTGCAAGCAATAATAAACAGTTGGTAGTTCCATGTCTGGAATCTCCTTATAAATGGGCATGCAAATCAATTAGATAAAAATCTGAACATTTTTGAGTCTCTTGCCCAAACTTGAAGAGAATCTTCTCTTGGATTTGATGAAAAACCTCTTCACTCTCCAAACTATATATAACTCCTATTCTGCCACACAAGCAATCTTCTCCTTGTTTCACATAGGGATGAGGATGTAGGAGCCTTGGGTTGCTCTCAGAGTGTCTGATCTTTGGACATCCCTGACTTAGCCAGCATGGTGAGAGTTATTGCTGGGAACCTTCTGGGAAAAGCCCAAAGATCACACTGTGGCATGATTCCTGGCTCAGTGCTGCTGATCGAAGTGCTCCAGATAAGCTGAGATGTAGATAAGCACCCCAACTCCTGAGCACTTATCCAACCCAAACCTTTCAACATTTGTCTACCTTGACTGTACATGACTTTGCCCTTAGCAATGGAGATTACACCCACTTTTTTCTTCTCCACTTCCAGCAGAGGAGCAAGAATCTACTTGAAGAAAAGTAAAACACCTTAGGCTTTTAGGTTCCCATACCTTTCTTCTTTCTTTTTCAGAAATGATTATGTATTCATTTCTCGTCGTAGTCACCACCTGAGAAACCACAAGTTCACGTAGGGGTGTGAGGCAGCTTGTTGTGAAGGCAAGTGCTCCTTAACTCTCCTAGAGTGGGTGGGTAGGCCAGGACCTCTGAGTCTCACTTTCATCAACATCAGTTAACAATTTTTCTCAGGAATGGGACTGTAGGCTTGTGGTACCTGCCCTTGTCTGATGTGCCTTGATTCTACAAGCTGCTCGTGAAGGGGAGGATTTTATTTATTTGTTATTTATTATTTTTCATTTTCCCTTCTAACCTTGAGTGTTCTGTTGGTCTTGGAGGTTTTTTCCCCTCTTTCTCTTGAATCCCTGGAGATAAAAGAATAGAAGTGACCCCACCCATTGCTCCCTTTGGTGTCATAAAAATGCTCTGGTGCCCTGTGGCTGTGTCTTGCTCGTGCACTGAGGGAAAAACCACCGTTTGACTTAGGATCAGGAAGAGTTTTTCCCTAAGTTAGGCTGACAGAAGCCATTCTTTTCCTTCTCTTTTTGTTTGTTTCCTAAGTAGCGTGGGGTATGGGCCACATTCTCTGACCAGCAGGCATTATCGCCTAACAAATTACCTGTTCTTGCAGAGACTTTCGGTTTCTTCTCTCTGCCTGTAGTGCATTATATTTTTTTGTGGCTTTTGGTTTTTCAAATTAAAGTTTTTAAGTTGTTATAGATTACGTGGAAGTGTTTTGTGGCTTGTGGTATGTAGAGTTATGTGGAGTCAAGTTTGGTGGACCTTTCTGAGTAAATGTTGTTACACATTGCCTGCAAGAGGCTACATGTGATGAACCAGGAGATTTCTATCTTTGAGTCCAGGGGCTCCTTGGCTTCTCCATTCATTTGGGCCCATACAAGTGAGAACCGTTGCTGTGCTTTTTTTCAAAAACTGCCGTAATCTTTGTATTTATGGGGAATTCAAACTGGCCAGAGGTGCTAACTCACCAGGCAGCCTCAGACATTCGTGTTCTCTCATATGTTATTCATAGATCAAGTGACTCATTGGCAAGGGTATAAGAAGCTTCAGTACTTACCTGGAAGGCCACTTCTGAAAAGAGGCCTTTCTTTCCCCATGCATCTTTCCCCTCAGCCTTTCTGTTAAGGAGGACTGGGCCAAGAACACAATTTTTTGCACAGAGGACTGAAATAAAAGTAGTTATACTCATAAAAAAAAGATAGTTTTATTTATTAAGAAGTAAAAAATATGTTGGATGTGTTCTGTGTACACATATTATATGGTAAATACTAAAAAGCTTCCATTCTGTACCCTACTTCTCCCTTTTCCTTTGCAATAAATACTCTGGTTTCAGTCCCTTTTTTTGATGGATTGGACAATTCTGATGCAAACATTTTATTTTAATCCCATGAAGTGTTAATTTTTGACCAAACCCCCACTTTTCGTAACATATTTTGATTAAAAACATTTCAGCTACCCCTACTGTCAAGACTCCAGGCACAGGTGCTAATTGGTATAAATGGTGGCATGAATGTGTATGCACAGCAGCTTATTTCCTGGAATCCTTTGAAATGGCATCAGTTGGAAAAATCTTCAAGCACTAGTGATGTGACCTTCATTTGACCACAGTGTCTAGAACCAGTGGGTCCATATCCTGTGAGTTATTCAAGTTTGGCTCTATTTACTTTTAAAATATTGAAACGGTGTTCTGAGTAAATGAAAACCCTCACTGTCAGGATGTGCTGAAATACACAGGAATATTAGAAGCTTGGACATACACCTTAAAAATAATAATTTAAAGTGCAATTGCGTATTTTGTTTTGCTTTTCCTCTGAAATAAGACCAGACACACCCAGAGAGGTTAAAGAGGGAAGGTGTGAGGAACATTTACAATGACAGTATAAAAAATATTACTGACTTTCTCCTGGACCATGGGTTGGTTTGGAGGAATGCTGTGGAGGTCTCTAATCCAACCTCTTGCTCAAATCAGGGCTAACTTCAGAGTCAAGTCGGGTTGCTCAGCATCTGGTCCACTTGAGGTTTGGAAATCTGCAGGGAGAGGTTTGACAAGGATCTCTCTGGACCCTTGTTCCAGTGCTGTACCACTGTCCCTGTGAACATTTTTATTCCCTGATCCGCAGCTGCAACCTACCTTGTACTATTTGTGTCCGTTGCCTTTTGTCAATTTTTCCAGGCACCTCTGAAAAGAGCTTAATTCCGTCTTCTCTCTAACCCATTTCTAGGCAGTGGTTAGCTCTCTCCCTTTCCCATTGCTTCTGGGTACTAAACTAAGAAATATTTTTTAAAATCTCACTGAAGTACCTTGTATTGGTTTAAAAAAAATGAAATAAAACCCAAACACAACTTAGTAAACAGCACTGGCAGTTTCATCAGTAATTTCCAAGAGAGCAGAGTTAGCCCCATAGTAAATCCTTTCATGAGTCTATTCCTTCAAGTTTTTAATGTACTTTCCAGACCAAAAAAGTTTAAATGCTCCCTAATACTCATTCTAACCAAACAGAAGTTCTGATTTCCCTAAGCTCTGACCTCTAAGGGCAATATTTGCAAAACAAAACTGACCAGAGCTGCTCGGTGTTGGTAAACGTTAGTGGTTGGCTGGCTGTGCAGATATTGGCCACATCTCTCTCTTAGACAATTTTGGTTTCAGGAAACTTGAATTACAGTCTTACAAATGACAACAAAATGAGAGCTTTTGGAAGTCAACCTTCCCCTTCATCTGAGGACAAACTTGTAGAAACCAAACACCCACTTGGGTCTGTGCATGGAAAATATGTATGGCACTCACACTTATGAGATTGCTTCAGCAAGGGGAACCTCACCAGCCCAGCCAGACACTTGCACAGATGTGGGAGGTTGGTGGGTGCGGATGTTTACCCACTTGGCATATGGTACCGCGGCATGTCTGCATTTCTATGTGTGTATCTTCTCTGTGCAGACTTCACCCCTCTGCCCTGAGTGCTCAGGAGCAGTTTCTCTGCTGGTGTATGTGCCTGCAAGCCCCAAGGAAATCGGCTGGGAACTTGCCCTAGTATTTTCCATTGTCTTTCCATGGGGTGAGAGCAACTCTTTCCTAGGCATTAAATTATGAGCATTGAGGAGTGCTTAGATACTCAGAAAAGCTAAAAATGGCCTCCTCAAGTGCAGCTGGGTGGTGGTCAGAAGGATCTATTTTTACTTCACTTGGGTTTGCGCAGAGGCATCCATGCATGACTTTCTGTTGTTCCTGGAGTCTTTCAAGCATATGGTAAATAGAGTTTCAATGGGTTGGAACCTATTGCTTCAGGAAATGTTGTTACAAATTGTTTTTCCACTGCACTACGTTGAGGGTTTTTCATGCCACCCCCAACATATGCTCTGAAATCCAAGTGGTCTCCAGAAAGGAGTGGCCAAGAGCTTTTTGAGGCGATGTGAAACTCATTAGGCTTGCAGAGAAAGTGGTAAAAGCATCACAAAAACATATCAGGGTGTAGAAAAGCAGGAGCTATTACTCAGAATGCAGTAAACCCATGTTTCTTTAACTAGATTAGTTTACATCTTGTGGTACATAAAGAAAAACTACTTAGATTGCAGTAAGCCATGTTTTTCTAACTAAATAGCTTGGCTTACATTTTGTGGCAGGGGGAAAAAAAGTGTTGATTAAAAGAAAGTCTATATTTTTTTTTTCTAGTCCCACTTGTCAGGCTGGATTTCTGATGCCTGTGTTGCTTACTGATAATCTTTGGCCATAGCGCTGTCTTTGGGGCACCTTTTTTTTTCACTAGCTCTTCTCCTTAGATGCTTGTGAACAGAATTGCCCATAGACACCTATAGGCAAAGTGTGTTTTTCTTTAGCAACTACTCTTCATCCATTACAACTGTTCTCCATCTCTCTTGAACCTCAGCCTCACAGGACGCTCTCTATTATGTAGGACATCTCTTGACCATGAGATCCTTTTTCCTCCACATCAAGTGTTCTAATTTATTTTTCCTGGAAAATCTTTGTATCTGTTACGAGAATCTTTTTCACACAGTGCACCTTTTATGATGTCACGGTCTCATCCAGTTTTCTTCCCAAATTAAAAAAACCCCAACCAACTAATGCATATAGGCAGAAATCCAAGGATTCCAGTGTATTTTCCATTCGTACCAGCTGGCAGATCTCATTGAGTGAGCTGAAAATGCGACAGATTGAGCTGAATGCCCAGCACAGCAAAGCAGAATAGGTAGGACTAACATGCTGGAAAAGAGAGATGGATTTGTGGTGTATGGGAGGCATGTGGAGACCTTGAACAAAAATAGGGTCTTACTTCATGGAAAACTTTTAAATCCACGGTGCTGGGATAGGATTTGAAGGATGAGATCAAGGCATCATACTTTGATTTACATTTTCCGGGGGAAAAAAATATATCTGCACGTTCTGCTAGACTAAAGCATCCATTGGCTTTTGTGGCATCGTGCTTGTGACCTGGTTTTGGAGGAAGGCAGTCAGTGGACTGTTGGAGAATTATAGTTTTGATTCAGCTCATACTCTGTTGTTAACTGAGCACTACAGAAATCCTCACTGTTTCCTCTGAAGCAGCTGATACCACCTGTGACAAGATACTGGATTTAGAGGTACCGCTGTTGTGATATTATCTGTCAATTCCTGTGTTTCCACAGATTCGAAAAAAAACACAGTCCTCTCCTACAGTGCCTGTAGACTTGGAAATCATTACCTCCTGGCAAATTGTGGTGCCTCCAAATTTTTCTTTGTAGCTTGCTGAAATGCCATCTTCTGGGAGTCAGCTTCACATAGACAAGGTATGCGCTGCACATTAGCATCTGTTGAACTCAGTCAGATGGGTATAGAGTAAGACAAATTCATGAAACTCAGAAAAGTGGGTACTTGGCTTGTACCTGAAATGAAGAGCAGGCAGAGTATACCTGTCACAGGAAGGTATCTCAGTGTAGATGAAATAATTAAACAAAGCAGAAGAATATATCTACCTTGAAAGCCTGCTAGGGTCAAATTGAAAGCAGGTGGAAGGCATTTAGAAGAAATTCAGGCTGGCTGAATTGCATTCAGGCAGATAAAAGGCTTTGCTAAAGAATATATCTTCCACGTAACACAGAGAGGAAGTCCTACAACTCATGTGGGCTTCAAGTGATGACATATGGTTCAAGTATCATGGTTCTCTTCTGAGAAAACAGCACAAAGGCTTGTCACCACCCCAGTGAAACATTCAGAAGGCTGCGACAGGGCTGAGTCTGTTCTCTTGGAGCAGAAAGCAGAGCCAAGCACTCTGATAACAACAGATGAATAGAACTGATTATTTTTAATGAAAACATCTCATGATTAGAGGCCTTGAACCCCTCACCCATAAAGGATTTGTCCTTATTGTGCAAGGATACCGGGCAGGTTTTCCAATTTATTGAAATCTATCTGTCATCTCTGAGTTTCATGAAGGAAGAATTGGCCCTGGATGTCTTCAGGTTCCTGTTTCCTAGTGTGAAACTGCCTCCTTCATGAACACATACATCAAATAAACCACATCTATGAAGAAATAATTTTCTTTTATGCATCTCTTTTGTGAGACTGTTAAAAGTATGTGCCCTCTTGCTACAGTTGAAGATTAATTCTTCTGAGCGTGTGAACCACTTTTGGGTTCGCTGTGATTACCAGCAAGTCTCTTTGTTAAAATAGGAAAGTTTGTGACAGTTGCAAGATGCTTGTGGATAATCATGTCCAGATTTGAAGTGACACCTGCTGGTGTTGAGATTTGAGCCAGAATGTGACAATCATCTCATCATGGTGCAGAATCACACTATGTGAATCACAGGACATACCCATTGAAAAATCTCAACTTTCAAAGATAAAATGAACCCCAAAACTGCCTGTAATCAAGCCTCTCCCCCCATTATTCCTGGCGCTAATTACCAAGGAAGAAATTTTAAGTACATGTAAGGCAGTTGAGGGTGTGTGTTAGTCACCTAAAGAATAAACAGGGAAATTAATTAAAATAAAATGATTCATTATAAATTATTCTCCCAGCTACATTCATAATGATATGAGAAATATTCCAAATACTATTAGAAAAGCACTCCCTCCGCCCCTAGTATTTCTGGCACCTCTAGAAACAGCAAGTGCTGAAACTCCCACATGAGGGATGTTTCCTGTGAGCTGTACTGCCAGATTGTACCTGTATTTTTGGATAAGTATTTGAACATTTGCCTGCTTATGGAAAAAGAGCCTGAAGCCTGAACTTTTCTGAGGGTAGCTGTTACCAGGTGGATCCCCACATTTCTGTGCTGGGGCCAGCCACAGGTAGTTAATAGGAAGAAATGAGAAGCGACGCCTAGAAATGGTGAAACATGAGCTAAGGCAAGTTGCTCAGGATGGGGCCCTGGAGAACTATGATGGGATGGTTGCAACCCTGCTCAGCTCCTGGAGATCTGAAGAGTCCTTGCATTGACTTGACCTCTGGCTTGTTTAAAGGACAGTGATTTCTTCCTTTCCCGCACAGCCCCTCACATCAAGTCCTTCTACTTACTCATTATAAAAACCAAAACATGCCTACTCCCCCCTCAAAACACTACCAACCCCCACCTCCCACCCACCCGCTAACTGTCAGGGTCTCCTAAGGTGCTCTGAGTGAGTGTGTGTGTCTGTCTGTCTGTTACACATGTGTTTAATTCACATATTTTCTACTGGAAGGGATGTGAAAGTGTGAGTTTCGAATTTGAAACAGAACGTTTGGGGTTATAAAAATTTAGTTTGGCTCAGAAAGGCTGTGTGTAAGCAGAGACTTAATTGACTTCTGCTGCCTCTGATGGGTCTCTGCCAGTCATTCAGGCGAGATCGACGGGCTGTCACGTAATCTCTGCATTGGTGGAGTTGGACCAACAGTTCCACAAACTGGGCATTTATTTTAGGTGTCCCAAGGGGATCCTGGAAGACCAGCCCCCAGATCTGTAGTGTTTCTTGGGACATTCTTTGTGAGAAAGACCTTCACCCTGCTCAACCTTCATGACTTTGTTGCCACTGTTTAATTCACAGCCATTGCTTTGCCTTGCCCCTTTTTCCTTTTGCTGTTGTCTTGCCATCTCCTTTCTCAAAGTGCTAAATAAACACTCTACAACAGTGGCAGAAGTTCCTGAAGAGTGAGCCTACCAAGTGCTATAGAAGGAGAGGTTTGCAGTGCTACTGGAGATGGAAAACAGTACCTGGTAACCTTACATCCACTTAAGCAACAAAAAGGAATTCATAAGAGAAGCCTGATGAGTAATCTCTGTCAAATTCATAAAGGAAGTTTTATGATACCCCTTTTTAGAACTGTTTGGCAATACCTTTCCAGAGTCCTTTTCTGCTTAAGGTGGTCTTCATGTCCTCAAGGTCCTCAGGAGTTCTGGTCCTGCATTAGTACTGTCAAACTCCTAGATCCCTCCCTTCAGGAAGAGTCTAAGAGGTAATTCCAAGCCAAGCTTGAGGTCTGGGCTGGGCTGTGTATTTGGAGAGGAGTCCCTCCCAAGTTTACTGAAGCAGTTTTGCTATTCACTGAAACGCAGTATTCATTGAAAAACAATGTTCCACCAAAACAGTGAAGGGAAGTTTTGTTCTCTTTCATGTGTTTAAGACCAAGGATTTGGCCTGGGAATAATGTTTATTGAAATATCGAAGGAAAGTCTGTCTGGCCCCATCTTTGTAGTATCTGAACCCTTTCCAGGTTTTTGAGGGTGGGGTTGCAAACTCAGTCTTCTCAGGCCCGTTCTAATTTCTCACCCTAGAAGGGGTATGACAGTATTTTTTGCTGTGTCTTCACGGGTGTAGTAGGGCGTGTTTCTACCCAGTGGTAACTCACACATTGTCGTTATGTGCAGTAAAAATACAGCAGTGTGCTGCAGCAGTCTATCTCCCTGGGATCAGACAAGGACACTCAGAGTACAGAACTCATCAACTCGTAGGGGAAAATGGCGAACAGCCTGGTCTTAGGTTAGGGTTTTACAGATATATGTATCATCTATTAAAAATCTCAGAGTACCTTAATAGAGTATCACAATCTGTTGAAGGGTAACATTTGTATCACTGTTATCCCAGACTGAGGGGGAAGCCTTAGATGATACACAGCACTTGGAAATGGCATATGGAAAATGTATCATGTACGTGTGAAGAAGCAATCATGGGGAAGTGGAAAGGAGAACTTCTATCCTTAATCTTGACAGTGGGAAATGTTGATGCCACCTTTGCTGGGAGTACAGATGACCAAAAATTGCTCATTTACTTATTGTGGAAGATACTGTATCATTTTTATTTACTCTAAAATGTTGCTGTTTAAATTGAGAAATTGTTTTGGTTTTCAGTTAAAAAAAGGACCTTCTACTTTCTTTTCTTTTAAAATAATTTGATTTCTAAAGATAAAAGCCTGAACATTTTTTTTAAAGAAAATTTGCTTTTCATTACTGATTTTAATTGTTACAGTAACTGCTTCACACTGTATGAATTTTTGGTGAGAAAAGCCCCTTTCCATTGAAATATTTCAATGTATGAGTTTTTGGTGAACAATTACCCTTTCTATGGAAATACTTCAGTGAAAATGCATTGGCTTGCTCCTCCTTGGCTCACTGGTGTTCATGCCAGGTGTAATTTAATGATTGTAACATTGCTAGATAGCCAAGATAAGTGAGATGTGATTTTTTTTAAAGCTACAAGGGGAGTTTGTTACTTGGCTTCTGTGAAAATAATGAGAAAAATGTGGACTTTGAAAAGCACAAACACCAGTTGCCCTGCACTTTATTTTGATGCTTGGTGGGAGGGATGTAGACTTGATTTACTTCTACTGGAAAGGTGCTTATGTTGCAGAAGGAGGGCTTCCTGATCCAAAATTAGACAAGAACAGCCAAAACAACTGTAAAGAAAAATCTGCTTAGTCAGGAAATGAGGAGACATTCACTTCTTGTTTCACTAGTGTCGAGGTTTAGGAGTTAACCAGCGTTAACGCCCCTTGGAGGTTGCAATGATAAATCAGGAGAATAGGCGATCCCATATGTAGAGTTCCCCAGGTCAGGAAGGCAAGAGTGGGTAAGCTTGACTTGCCCATGGTGGAGGTCAGTTAGTGTGCATTTATACTGTGTTGCATCACTGGATCTCTTCCGGTCCTGCAGATAACATTCAAATGAGTCTCTGTGCTGTCTGTGAATGGAACAAAAGCCCACCAGCATCTTCAAGTGGAGACAGAGCAAATATTAAGTGCAACCATGTTTAAAGTGTCACAGATCACTGAGATGAGTGAAGCCACAGGTGGCAAACATGCAGTGTAGTGGAGGCAGGGCTAAAACTATCTGGGAGCCAGCATAGGAAATGTGGGCTAAAAGCAACAGTCGTCAGGAAGTAAATCTGGAAGTTATTCTTGAAACAGCCCAGGGCAAAGCTGCAGAACAGGAATGGCT
Source organism: Eurystomus gularis (assembly GCA_013400335.1). Classification (NCBI taxonomy): domain Eukaryota; kingdom Metazoa; phylum Chordata; class Aves; order Coraciiformes; family Coraciidae; genus Eurystomus; species Eurystomus gularis. The sequence goes on from VZZY01015662.1 coordinate 254,012, forward strand.
GCTGACCTCCTAGGGTAAATTGTAAGAGCTGGAATGAGTAGACAGAAGAAAATACATAGTTTGGAGATCAGAAACTTGTATTTGCTCTGCCTCGTAATGCAAGGGGAAGAGGACATTTGATTAAAATAGAAAGGTGATGAAAGAAATGCTATTAAGAGTACTTCTTCACAAGGTATGTAATTAAAAAGGGGAGCTCATTGCTTCAAGGTGCCTTTGAAATCAGGAACTTAGCAGGAATTAAAAATAAACAAAGGCAAAACCACCAAACCTGTGTTATTTCCATGGATAACAAGAATATACGGTTTTGTCAACAGATCTGCTTCACTGCATAAATTCACCTCTGACTCGTCAGGGTTAATACTCTGTCCTCTGAGAGGGATACTCAAACTGCTTACTGCTTGCAGTTTTTCTCTGGAGGAGCTGGCATCACCAGAAGCCCGGCACAAAATGGGACTAGGCTGGCTACTGATGTGATGCAGTATCCCTGGGTGAGGCTTTTAAGGCCGTCTGGCTCTCAATCTGTCCTCGTAAGGAACATTGTTCCGACCAGGGGCCGCTGGACCACAGACAAACATTATTGCTTTTGGAAGTGGTTGTCTGGGATAATGAGGTGATAGACAGTCTCCATGAGGAATGCTTAAAGGATGTTAATCTCACCTAGTGAGAAGGGACTGCAGAACTGTGGCACATACCACTTAATTAAATAGCTCATTGCTACAGGATATTGTGGAGGCCAAGAATACAGATGGATTTGAGAGGCGAGTAGACATGTTCATGGAAGGTAAGTCCATGAGTAGCTCCTAGTCCTGATGCGACCTCCAGTCCAGGCAGTCCTTGAAGTGATGATTTCCAGACACCAGGAGGACGTGCCATGGAAAGCGACCATTTTCTGTGTGACTTTTTCTTTTATACTCTTTCCCTTTCAGTCACCAGGGAAGACAGAATAGTTAACTAGACGGATGTAGACTCTGATTCTTGTTTTGTTTTTATCTTTATATACTTAAGAGGACTTAGAAATTCCTGAAGGGCAGATGAGTCACGTTGGCAAGGGGTTCAGAAATTGGAGGATAGTCTGAAAACCCTGGGAAGCTAGATGGGAATAAAGCAGACAAGTATGCTCAAGGAGTACTTAAGCATATGGAATAAGTTACTGGGGAATTGCAAGTGATGTAAAGACATTATACTAAGACTTTAAGATGATACTTTAAGGCAACACGTTCTAAGTTCAAGGGACACCTCTGTCTCTCTTTTGAGGAGAGACTTGGGAAAAGAGCAGCATTATGGAAAGGAGCAGGATTAAGAAGATTGCTGGGAAGTGGCAGGCGGATCGTGCTGCATGCCCTTTCTCTGTTCCTAAAATTTCTACCGTCCTCATGAGAGGAAGAGAAAATAAACCGAGGAATGGTAATACTCGGGGTTACACAATCAGGGTCGGAGGCTGCTGACCTTGCCGCTAATGGTTTATGGGCAGCCACAGGCGTCCACCGCTGCCCCATGTTTTTGTTACACATTATCTAGCAGTTGCCAAATAACTTGCTCCCAATATGCAGGAAATTAGTTGAGAGCTATATTTAGCAAGATGAGCCCATATCTTGATTTGGCTGGAAGCTGAGGCAGATTGAATTAATCTAGGGGAAAGACAGAGTGTGTGGGGTCCCAGCAGAATGTTTCCCCACAAGTTTCCTGAGGTCTTCTGACCTCCCTGGGGTTTCTGTTGTGGACCAGCCTGAAAGCTGTCACAGTGAAGGCTGAAGAAAAGGGGGTTTATGGGTTCCTGGTGCTACATGTTGCAACACAGCCCAAGGTAGCTGGTCCCACCTCTGCAAGCAGCGAGGACAGCCACAGTGTGCGTGAATCCTCCCGAGGGATTACAGGGTGGGCTCCATCATTCTGTGTTGGCCCTGAGGCTGCAATCTCAGCCAGCTCCTCTGCCTACGGCTGGACATGATCCGCTTGTCAAGCATGAAGCTTCCCAGCATTCTCCCACCTCAAGCTCCCTCACAAACTCCCTGGCTCTCACACAGCTCTGATTTCTCAGCCTCTTTCCCACCAGAAATTAGGATTAGGAGGCGAGATGGAGGTTCCTTCTCTGGATGATCACCACTCAGGAAAAGATGGCTAAAAGCCATTTTCTCCAAGAGCAACCCTTGTCCCTCCTTGTCCCACCTGGTGGTGTAGCAGGCAGGTCCTCTGTCATGGGGCAAGCTGTGGCACTGGCTCAGCCCCCGGAGAGCAGAGATCCACCCACAAGGCTTGACATCCGCAGGCGGAGGGTTTCTTTCCAGGTTCCCACCTCTCTGAAGATGTGCAGGGAGGCTCAGGGCTTAGATCAGGGCAGGTTGTTTGTGGCGGGCCTGATTCACAGCCCACAAAATCAGATTGGTTTTGGATCAGACCCTGTAAGGGGTTTGCATTGTGTTTCAGCACAGAGGAACATAAAAGAGCAGAGTCTGGTTATTTGCTCAATAATTAGCAGCTCCATCCCCTAAGGGGAGATAGATCAGTGCTGGGGTGAGTCTCTAACCAAAGTGCCTGATGTTCCCCTGCAGCTACCGAAGCAGCAGCCAGGTGTTGTGGGAAGGAGGGATGTTGTCAGCGCTCTGCACCCTTAATGAGTATTTACCGTGCAGTAAGTGTTCAGTGAGCTACGCTGGTTACAGGCTCACATGAGCCAGGGAACGTGATCTCTGGGCAAACGCAGAGCCCTGAGTTTCCATTTAACACAATAAGGTGTTTTGCATGGCCTAAACACACAGTGGAAGGTAGCTGACAGGGAAGAAAGGACATGATACTCAGTCACACATCTCCCAGGGAGAAATGCTAAGAGAAAGCTTTTAGCTTAAGAGTTGGTTTGAAATATCACAAGTTTTTCCTCATCCTTTTGTACTTTCACTAGAGAGTCAGTTTGCTGATGTTAAATCCAAAAGATAACCCCATGCAAATTGAACGCTCCACCCAGAGGGTGGGTGGTGAGGTTCCTGTGCTGTGGGTATGGCTGCAGCAAAGCCCCCAAGGTCTTGCACAGCATTCTCCACCATGTGGAGAAGTGTTCCTGTCCTTGGAGCCAGGCCTCAAGGGAGGAGGACAGTCTGGTGTTCCTCATGGTCAACAGCTTCTCTCATTTGGGGCAAGGAACTGTTTTTCCTGCAGGTCTGACAGCTTGTGAGCTGCTCAGGTTGTGTGAGATGATTGTCTTCATTCTGTGTAGTATTTAAGCATGTGCTGAGTTCAAAGGGAAACCCAGACTTGGATGCCTTTGTGAATCAGGGCTATCCTGCCTACTTTTATTCTTCCCAGATTAATTGGTGATAACCTTTATATGTTGCTCCAGCATATGGGTTTCTGACATCTGCCCTTTCAAGTGAGCAATGCAGTGACTGAGTAGAGCAGTTGCATTAATTTATTTCCTGTAGGCGATTCATTCAGTGCAGTCATGGCATTTGGAAAGCTGGCAGTGCTAGAACATGGATGGCTATTGGCATGCCTCTGACGCCAGCTCACAGGGAGCCAGTCCTGTCTCCCATTGTCGAAAACATACCCTTGGTTTCAGCATTCATCACCATTTGTCTCTCTTAATTGCATTTTCCTGAGTACTAGAAATTAAATTAGCAGTGACAGAATATTTATGGCTCAGAAATATTCTGGATGATTTCTAGAGAAGCTGTTTCCAGTTTGGTTATTTATGTTCTTTTAGCATGGATTTTATAGTGGGAATGGGGAACGAAACAGCAAAAACCATATGAAACATGCTGAATTATTTCCTCCTTGAGCCAAACATACATTTACTATAGGCAAAGAGTGTGCTAGTTTGAGCACACACAGTTCAGAGCATCCAGACTGTGGCCAGTGCTTCAGCTCCTACCATCAGTCTGCAGAAAGGTGCAGCCTGGTTGCTGAGCTCACCTGGCGTGTTTTCTTCATCTGGAGGTTGCCATCATTCCCTGAAGAGAGTCTGGGCCTGATCTGGGAGGAAATGTTGGACTCGCATGGGCAAACCCCTTTGATCTGCTCCATGCCGTCCATGTCACTCATGTATGGGAACTGCAGATGAAGCTTGTCAAGGAGTCTGACCACTTTCCCACTGGGAACACCACGGAGCCAGGCCTTTCCTTGCTAGTCAGAGTGAAAACTGAAATGTCTAAATTTCCAGTGAAACAAAAAATTGGAAGAATGCATTCAGGAAATTGAGAAGGTCCGTTTCCATGATGTCAAATTGTTTTAGATGGACTCGCCTCTAGCACGGTCCCACTCGCTTCTTGTCCGTAAGGCAGTGGAAATAAAGCACTTTGGCTTTGCTGAAATCAAAGATTTTGACAATTTTCCTCGCTAGAAATTTTGCCAATATCAACATACTTCTGTGAAACGTTCTTGTACCGGTATTTTCTCATATAAAACTGCTACTTATGCAAAACCAACTATTCTCAGTGATAAGATCTTGTTACAGTTCCTATCCTGGTCTCAGCTGTAGCCTCCCTGTTACTGTAAATTTTTATCGCATGCTATAAATAAATAGTAATCATGTACAGAAGAAGCCTTGATCTCGCAAGGGTGTGTCACGATCTAGCCACGATGGTGACGTATTGCCAGTTGAACTGATGACCCTGTTACTTATTGCAGTTTTGCACGTGGCTTAGATCAGGGTCAGAGACACAAGCGACCAGCCTTCCTGCAGGATCCCCAGATTTTCTACATGGCTGTGAGCCACAGGACGTATTGCATATCTCAGAGAGCTGAGGGAAGGAGTGGCTGCTGGGCTGGCTTGGCAGCAGGTAGAGGCAGCATTTCTCTGGGCATCCCCCCAAGGTGGAGAGTGCTGGGATGTGAGTGCTCTAGGATCTCACCATGGCTCAGATGCACTGGCCCTTGCTTCCAGGCTGCCTCCTTTCCAGTAATTTGCATTCTTTAAGCAGCCGTCATGCTTAAAGGCTTTTGGGAGGTGTGGGTTAGATGCTGTCTGGGGTTCAGGACCTCAGGCAGGTTACAGCTGTGGAGATTGACCTTGGCATCTTTTTACTCTCATCTATAAAGACCAAAATAAATCACTGCATCAATGCTGACAATCCTTTTCAGGTTTTCCCCTGGATAGCTTTTACAGCTGCAGCTGACTTTCAAAAGGCCCAAATTGCTATTCCTGAGATACTGTAAAGAAATTCTGTGCGGCAAACTGCACATAAAATAAAAAATAAAAAGGAGGACCTTTGTCTGCCTTTAATAGTCCAAGTGTTTCCTCAGGCATTGCAGGCAGCCTGCCCTTCCTGTCGGGATGGCTGGCTGCAGCGAAGGAGATAACGGCATATCTTTTTATAGGATGCTACAGACCATAGGTGGAGAGCCCAGTTCAAAGTGCAGGTCACTGAGCTCCTATAAATTGCTCCTGACATCCCCGATAAAACCCATGCTCTCCCTCCCTCCCTGCGTCTTCTTTTACTAAGGGGAAAGGGCTGGTAGTAAAGATACTATTTTTCCACTTCAGTCAATACTTTGATGTTTGAAGCTGCTTAATATTTATTAAAACAGCTCCTCAATTGTAATTGCAAGAATTGCACTTCCCTTTTTATGATTGTAAGAGTAATGAGACAGGCAGTTAAAACCATCTCTGTGACAGAGGGACGGTAGGTCCAGCACAGGACTCCCCCCCGTCAGAGGAGCAGGATCAGGCCTGGGGTCCCCCTGCTCTCCGACAGAGATCAGTTGTATGGGGGTAAATAGATTGTTTCCTGAGAAAAGACATTTTTGGCTTAATTGAGAGTGTGTGGAAATCTGTGCCGAATGGTGGCACCTCTACCCTTCCCTCACACGCTCCACCCCTGGGAAAAGGTACTGTTTTAATCTTTGTGGAAAGAAACATTTAGATTTCTTACTGCAACGTAGAATTAATTTTGAAATTTGTTGGAAGTTGTGTATACCTACTTATCTGTAAAAAGGTTTTGTTTAGGAGATGTAAAACTTCTGAGAAATGAAGTGAGGCTTTTGAGTTTGAGAATCCCGAAACAAAAACTTTTACTTGACTAAAACTAAGAAAACTGGAAGGGCAAAACAAAAGTCTTCTCAAGGCAGCCTAAAACACTATTTACCATTACTGGTGGCAATGAGTTAAAAAAATAATAATAAAGTCTACTATTCACCCACTTTGGCATGAGCTATTTGGTATCTTTGCCTTCAACTCCTGCTATTACAGATCTGTCCCCTGAAGAATGTCTCTGAAGATGTTCAGAGGTTCGTGTCTCACTGTGACAATACTTCTGAGCGTTTCACAATGTTTTCATCAGAATGCACTCACAGGGAAGTGCTGATACCTCTATTGTTTTGATAGGAAAATTACAAGAGACTCATTTATCTCATTTAATTTTGGTTATCTAAAAATTAGACAACTTTAAGCCGCTTGTCCAAAGCCACGTTGTAGTTGATTTTCTCCCACTGTTAGATATTCTCATCAGGGTTGTGGAATGTGGGCAGGGAAGCTGTTTCTGCCTGTAGGAAATTTCTGAGCTGTATTATCAAGGGAGGAAGAAAAGACAGGAATTGATTTTTTTTTCCTATGGTAGCGTAGTGCTCCAAGTGTCTTCTGAGATGTGAATTTGGACTTTGTGCTGAAGCTGTGAGAAATGCTGCTCCTCCAGCCATCTGCTTTTAGTGGATATATGGTTAATGAAGCTGGGGAGTCATGAGTGCTGGAAGGGAAGCCAACCAGTTAACGTCTTCAGGGGTCTTTGGCTGGGAGACATTTACGAAGGTGACCAGTAGGCCAGAGTGACTCAGATGGACCTTTCGCTATGGCTACATCTAAGAGAGAAGTTGTGTACAGATGCAAAAGCCTTGAAACATTTAAACTCAGCAATTAGAGCAGGTGGCAAGACCTTTCAGGAGAGTATTTCCACCTGTGATGTTAAGCTCCATTGGGATTTCTTTGCAGACCGGCTCCATGATTCAAGGACTGTCATTCAGCTCCAAATGCACTCCAAGAGCTACAAAAGAGCTACTGTCCTCTGCTTAATCCGTGGATTGTATGTCTGTACTGGTGCCTGGCCGAAGTATAGTATACACAACTCTAATAGAAGCAATTAATGTCAATCAAATGATACCTCCTCCCATACGCTATTTGAACTAATACAACCATCTTAATTGCCCAAGTTTCTTTGCTTTCAAAAATATGTTCCACTTAATGATGCCTTTTCTAACACTGAAAGTCTGTTGTAGCAAACCTGGTTCTACCAAAAATAATTTTCAGCAACAGTTCTCTCTCCCTGGCTCCCTTTGAGTCCTTTAACTTTTGCTTCCTTCATCCCCAAGCAATGCACAGACCAGTTGGCTCCAGCCAGGACTAATTTCCTTAGTTGTCCTAGTGAAGCGCTTGCATAAAGGCTCTGACATTTGACAGGGTGGTATTGTTCTGATTGTGTTAGTAAAGCTTCTGAGTTGTACAACAGGGTTTGGAAATGCTCTTCTTAGCTCAGGGGGTGTCTCGAGAAAGGAAAAGTGAGTTGGCAACACAAGGAAACTGCAATTGCTTGGTCACATTAAAGCCGAGACAAAGTGTTTCTTTTTAAAGAGCTTTAAAATAGTCCCTAATGTAAAAGCTTAGCAGCTGCAGCAACACAGAGCCTGAATAATTTCCATGTATTTGCTGCGGCAACACGGAGCCCGATTAATTTCCATGTATTTCTGTATGTGTGTGTGCCCACATGTGTGGGTATTATTTTTCCAATCCGTTTGCGCCAGTGCTGTAATAAGCAGCACAACGTCACATACGCTCAGGTCGACACTGATTTATTTGTTACTCAGGTGTGAAGAGCAAGCCGTTGGGTTATGTCAATCTGAAGTGTGCCATCTGATTTCAATTCCAGCTCCCAACAATTAATGCCTTACACACAACTTCAGCACAATATCTAACTTATGGCCTATTATGTTCATCATCAGACCATGAAGTATTAGTTACAGCAAGCCAAAATATGTCAGATACCCCTGGATTTCTCTAGCATTCTTGAGAGTGAGTTAAAAAGAAAATGTTTGTTCAATGACAGGAAACTGAAGCTTTGAAGCCCTTGAACACACATGGTCAGCCTGTGAAATCAAGCTTCAGTTCTCCTTGCCAAACTGGCTGTAATGGATTTCAGAAAGGTATCAACTTTCCAACACTGAATTTGAAGAAGAATGGTATATTCTGTGTGATGGATGGAAAAAGGTGGATATCTAGGTGTAAGATAGGAGTGTAAGATAGGAATCACAAGGGAATTGGTTAATTCTTTTAGATATGAGAATGCAGAAGTTTCTAGGAAAGACATAGTTTTCATGGTATTCAGTGAAAAGGTGATTCTTGGCTTAAATTTACGCATTAAATGAAATATAAAAGCTCATGCAGACATCATGGGCCAGGTGGAATGGGGAGTGAGCATCATGGCTGGAAGAGCTGAGAAGAAGGACATGGTTGAGTTCAATATCTCTGTGTTTCCTAAGAGCTAGGTGGGCTGCTCTGGCTTGGTCAAAACCCATGCTAGATGCTTACATCCTGACAAAGGGACTTTTCCTGAAAGTCCCTTCTTGGATGTATATGTATACTTTTTCTTTTTATCCTACACTTGGCATTTGGCATTTCTGGTAACTCATGCACTAAAATATCATGATGTATGGGTTTGCAAGTTCAGTGCTCTCTGAACTTCTTAGGTAAAATGTTCTCGATAAGCTACACCATTATAATAACTGTTTTTTCCACATTTCCTACCAGGAAATGAAGAAGTATCTTACAAGCTCTTGCCCTGTGCTTGTTTTGATAGTGTGTAAGTGATCCTATGGCTATAAGGGAAAGATTAAAGTATGGGTAGGAGGTAGGAATGTTTATATGATTTTAGTAGAATGGATGGCAAGCAGGTAGCTGATGGGGTTCTGCAAGCTCATGGTGCAGAAACAGTCCATCTTTGTTTCTTAAAGCAAGTCTGAAGAACCAGACATCAGTCCTTCCATTTGCCTGCTGATCTCTCAGCATCGTGCTGCTGGCTGTCAATAAAGGAGCTGAGAGCTCTGTATGAAAGCAGTGGCAGAGTGCTTCCTGCACTCTGTGAGTTCATGGCTCCTTGATGAGACACTTGTACCTACAAGAACTCTTTACCTGAGTTTCCCTTGCGTATGAAGGAACCCGAACATGGCAACAGCTCTCACATACAGTGTTTAATCTCTTTGTCCTTCAAAAAATTGCTTTGAGGAATGGTTTTGTTTTCTGTTTGGTGGATTTTTTTCCACAAGGAAGCTGAAGATGTAAATCTTTTGATGTATCCTGTTCCGTATGAGACAAATATACTCAGAAGAGCATACATTCACTTCATAAATGTGTATTTTTTAGTATCTCCACATATAAGAAGGGAAAATAAAATTTCTAAAATGACTGGTCCATTCAGTAAGGGAAGAAAGAGTGACTTACCCAGGTTTGTCTTGTCACTTGATGGAAGTGGAGGGAGATTTCTCAGATGCTGTCATGATACTAAGAGTATTAAAAGTGATATAATAACAGATATTTTAGAAATAGTGTGGACAGTCCCAGCAGAGTATGTAGAGCACAAAGCTCTCACCACATCAAGAGGGTGCTTTGCAAATGGATGATTGGTATGAGACATTAGGATTTTTACCACCCAACTGTACTCTTCATCTTACCACATGGGTTTTTGTTCTCTCTGCATGTGTAAATCACCTTTGAGTAAGCAATTTCAATTTAGGGGGCTTATGACTCTATGACTCAATTTATGCATTCATGCCTGTATCTGTGGAGGATCTACCAATCCCCAGTTTTTCACTGAAGATGGAGGCTATTATCTTTTGAAGAGATTATGTGCTATGCATTGGGTAATGGGTCTTGAATGGATCATTACCAGGAGAAGGTGCTCTTTTGCTAATACACTGATTGCTAGTACTGCACTGAAGAGATTCAAAATTCTCTCCTGTGTTTTTGTATTCCTAATGTGACCACCAATTCTACCCTACCAAATACTCACAAGCAGTCAAGAGGAACATCTGTGGGACCAGAACTCAGTCCTGCTATATCAGAGCTTCTTGAGTCTGTAAAAGAGGGATAATTTTAAGGAACTTTTTTTTTTCATCAGTCAAACATTTTCAGAACTGATCAGTGCTTTTAGGTCCTATTTTGAGACTGTCTTTAAAAGTCCAGATACTCAGGGCGTACTACTTTCTTTTGGTATATATTGCTCACAAGATATTCAGGTTTTGTTGCTTCACTGAGGTAAAAAATACTTAAGCAAAAGCTGTGTGGTGTTTGAAGTTTCAGATATATGCATAGTGAAAATCTAGAAGGCAAGAGTGAGAAATTTGGACATCTGTTTCTATGGCTTCCATCATCATGAAGCACAAACTCCTCTCAGCCACTCTATGGTTTCTCCTCAGCAATGTTCCTGGCAGAGGGGAAGCATAATCCTCATTGTATACCAACAGGCACCACTCAGTCCTAAAATGATAGAATAATTTCAGTTGGAATGCACCTCTGGAGGCCATCTAGTCCTGTTTGCCACTTGAAGGATGGCTTCAAAGTCAAGTTCAGTGTTGAAGCTAAGGTTGCTCAGGCATTATTTGGCAAAGGCAAGAATTAAACTGAAGTTTCTTGTATTGTAGTGAGGAGCCTCTGAATGACACCTCTAACCCATATTTTGTAAGTGTTTTAAAAACAGTTTGAAAACCAGGCAGATCTAGTGTAGTTTACGAGTTGGTAGCATCATCTATCTGTACATGGGCAAAGGGAGCGTTCAGTGGCAGATTACCAAGTCAAAAGAATGAGTGATAGAAGGGGCATATGAAAAAATAGGTGTTTCACTCTGAATGCATTTGGGAAAAAAATTATGATGTACACTGGAGGTTTAGGAAAGGCACCCAAATGCTTTCATTTTATACAGCTGATTACCTAATGCAGTGCTCCAAAGTTCAGGCTTTTACTAGCTGCCTAATATCGAAAGACATTTTCTGCTTGTTTTCTCTGCAAACCTCATAGCACTGACAAGAAATACATTGTCCATATGGGGTGAAGAATGGCATTTAAGTATCATGTGTTGAAATCCCACTCACTTTTACACATTATGCTTCAAAGCCTTGCTTCCTGGATACAAAAGTAGTTGTGTTTCCAGCAGAAGGTTTACATAGTTTAGCATGAAGTTAAAGCACCAGGGTATGAAGCCAGCCATGTATAAAAACCATTAAACAATTTCAGTGCAAAGCTGCACAAAATGTCTATTAAATTTAACAGTACTATTAAAAATCCACATTTAAGCGTTCTTTGTTTCTAGCAATGAGGCTTTGAAACATGGAAAAGTCAGCTAAAAAATCCCTGACAATAAACAACCAAAACCCAACCTTTGCTTGGTACGTAATTTCATAGCAAAGATGAAATGTCCATGTCCAATCCTTCCCAATTGGTCTTGCTCCAATCCTGAGCAGGCTTTTAAGTTTTCTGCAGTGTAAATGTTCCCTTTATGAAGTGGGCTATAGCCAATGCCCATGGAAGCCTCTCCTAAGGAGGTGTTATTTTAATATATGAAGGGCAGTCATTTTATTTCATAAAGATAGCTTGTTCCACAGAGGAAATAAACATCACACTTGACAGATGCAGGGACGCTCAAAGATCCTCAGCTCCTGGGGCAGGGGAAGGTCCATAAAGATTTCTGTGTTCCCTGCATTATGGTGCATGGGGCTTTGGATGTCTTCTCTGAAAACCAATTCTGTGGTGTAACTGTAGCCACCTAATAATTTTATTTTACTTTTAAATGCCATGCATGAATGTGGGGAGAAGCATGGTATTATGCAGAAGGGTGATGATAGCAAATGGAGAAGGGTCCCTAGGTAAGTACATAACCCTCTATATTTAGTAGTAGTCAACTTGTTGGGAACTGACATCAGACAAAGTGTGAAGAGTTCAAAACCAGTTTACCATGATCAGTTTATGGGAATAATATCTCTGTTGGCATAACAGAGTGCAGGCTAATGGACTTCTGCAACTCTTGTTTCACTCAGCAATTTGTCTTGCCATCTGTCCCAAGCAAATAGGAGTCCGAGATGGTGGATTGCCCCAACAAATTCCTGTTTAGATTCCCTCATTTCGAAGATGTTGTGTCCCCAGCATGTTGCGAGTGACTGCCCCTTTTTAAGATGGATGCAATCTGTGTCTTTGATTTAATTCTTTTTGGATGCGGTGTGTACTTTGGGCTGATCGATGGCTATTTCTGACGTAAGGTCTGGAGGCCAAAATGCTGCCTTAGCAGCTGGAAGGAAGAGTTCAGATGAAAGGGTTGAGAAACCTCCTGTCTTATCTATTAATCCAGTGCTGTATTTGTTATCCAGAAATTATGAGGAGCTGGCTGCTGAGCAGAGGTGAGGCTTATCCAGAGTTATTCCAACCGCATTTCTCAACGTCATGTTTGTTGTACTTGGAAGGAACTGGATCGCTCTGTCGTCTCTCTCTCTCCCTTCCTCTTACTGAACATAGTAGCTATACTATATTCTTACTGGAGACCTGTGGCACTTAATGGTGAACCAAAGTTGCTTCATTTTTTCCTCATTTGATGAATGAAGCTGGAGTTGAGGTGAGTAGGGGTAGTAGAAGCAAGGAGAGAAAGCAAAATTCGCCTTGAGAAAACCCAGGTTTCCTTAATGAGCAAAAGATATTATGCTGAGGACAACACACGTTGCAGGAACTGTGTTGGCCAAAAACAAGGAATAATGCTCTGTCTCACAGAGCTTACAATCTTTCTGCTCATGCAAGGATGCAAGTTATATCAGAGAAAAGAATACTGAAAGAAAGCTTAGGTAAAATTCCCTCTCTATCATTCCAGTAACCGATACACTGCTGCTTGAATGAATGCAAAAGAGGGAGGCTGAGCTGAAATTCATAGTGCTTTATAAATAAAGCTTATAGTATAGGAAAACATAGCTTAATTCCCAGGATAACTAGCCCAGAAATGGAAGAATTTACTTTTTCATGCAGAATGTATAACTTCTCTTGTAATAGAGATAATAATTTCATTATCAGTAAATGCTGTTGTTGGCACTACTTCAGTATTGTAGTAACAGTTCTGTGAGAAAACAATTTGTTACTTCTTTCAGGTTTTTTTTCTTTCATGGTTCATCATATATAATGCGCTAGCAATAGTTCTTACCAATAAACATTGTTATGGAAATGACCTCTCAGAATAATGTTGTATGATGTTATATCCACTAGTGTCAGGGAATTTCATATGGAAAAAGTAAGTACCACAAAATTAGTTGTACAACGTTTCAATTAAACTTCAGTTTCCTTTTCAAAAGCTTGCAGAAATGGCAGCATCTACTGTATACTTTTTCCTTGCAAATTTTTATTTCCTCTTTGGATTCTGCTTTTCAAAAGTTTGTATTTTTATCTAAATTAGTTCAAGCTGTCACCAATGCATAAGCATTTTTTGGTTTTCTCCACACAGCAATCTTCCCCAAGAAAAGAAAGGAAACAATGCTTAATACACTTTCTTACATTTTTCTTATAGATAATGCGCGTATTCTATCTCCTGATTTATTTCAGCAGCAGCCAGACAATACTATCACAAAAGAGTTTTGTCGCGATGGAGGACTTTTTGGGATTTGGGAAAAATCTTGGGGAAGCCAACTAGCATGATTTGGCAGCTCCATTCTTTTTACTTTTGTTCTCCTTGGACCAGATGGGTTTCTTACTCACTGGTTCCAGTGGGACTTCTTGTGGGGTAAAATAGCATATAACTTCACTGAAATTATTACAGCCCGGCCCTCCCTGTGCAAAGAGATATTAAAAGTCCACTCCTCCAGGGACTAAGAGAATTAGAGAATCTGCTAAGTAACAGCTTGGAAATACTCTTTCCGATGTACATGTACTGGTTCTGAATGGGGAACGGATTTTCCTGGACTAAGTCCGAAGCTAGTGTGAAGGAGGGGGGCTGATGGACCAGTTCAGTAGCTAGTCTGGGAAGCTTCTTGTGTGTTAGGTCCTACGCAACCAAAATTGGCCAAGTCTCAGACATCACAGTCTGGCCCCTTGGTTAGTCGTTTATGACTGTGGCAAGTTATAAGGGCAAGATGGATGCAGAAAGTTCTCATTTTGTACTAGAGGTGTATTTTGACCACTCTGTGTTTATGTTGCTCAGACATCAGTGACAACACAAGATGTAGGGCACAGTGAAGCAATGCCTGGGAATTTTGCCACTGATGCTAATGGTGTTGGTCTCTAATCCCTTTCCAGCAAAGGCGAGATGATGCATCAGCAAAATGGCCGCCCACACTGGGAGAGACACCAGGACCATTCAGAGTTGCCGAGACAGTGAAACAGTATTTTGGGGAGGAAAAAAAAGAAAAAGCTCATTCCTTAATATATGGTCTTATAGGGTAAATATTTATCCAGCCATCTAAAGGCAGGAGTAATCGCTGCAGTTTTCCTTTCACTCAGAGACTCAAGATTTTCCCCGACTGAAAAAAAAAGAAGTCCAATTTTGTGTATGTGAAAAAAATCAAAGCATTGCCCTTGAAATGGGTTTTTCAGCTGTCTCCTGGGTATTCTGGGGTTAGTTTTCACCACGTGAGGTTCTGAAGTGCATACTCAAAGGTTCAAACACAGGAAAATTGGCTATCACTGCCAGCTCTGTTGGGTGGGGAGAAAGCAATTCCTTTATAGAAAAAGGGGGGAAAAAGAAGGAAATATTTTTTTCTTCTTCTTCTTCCAAGGGACTATATGAGAATGAGCTGGAAGAAGTCTTGACTTTTATTATATCCTGTAATCAAATTTGAGCATCTTATTTGCTTCTTTTCTCCAAGACCACCCTGGAGGTAACAGTCCACACACACACAATTTTGGTATGCATAAACCCATAAATTTCATAACAAAATATAGGAGCTGAGGTTGTAGGAGGACTGTAAGGCAGAAGGTGCTGAAATGTAAAGTCTGTGTGTGTTTGAAGGGATGTCATTTATTACATACTTCTGCCTTTTTAAAAAAAACACCTTACTGTTACCACACAGACTGTATAAATATGTATTGCTCAATGCAAGGTGGTGTGGTGTAAGGATTTTATTGGCATGCAGTAGCTCAGCTTGAGTGGCAAAGGCCTGAGCAAGCTCTGTATCACCTCAGGTGTGTGCCAGGAAAACATGTCCTTGGCACGGGCAATGAGAACATCCCCAGTGACGCTGCATAGGTGTAAATCTAATGAGGATAATAACCCATTTGCTTCAGGGCATCAACCCATTACTGGCTGCCTGGGATTAGGAGGGAATTTCTCCTTCGGTTGTGTTATTCTAAAGCCATTTATTGTGGGGCTCCACACACTTCGCTCTGAAGCCTCTGCCACTGGCCACTGCAGGAAGAGGATAATGACTTTGACTGACTACCTGGAAGGGCCTGATCTGGCAACTCATGCACTCTTCTGCGAATTCTGTAATGATACCTGTTTTATGTGGTTTGGAAAATGTTTTGATGGGGCACTTTGTGCACATCCCTCTGCAATGCCTGCCTCTATAAAGCTTCTTTCATAAATGTGTGAAATAATTTAGGTTGGCAGGGAGCTCTGCAGATCTCCAGTCCAACAACCCACTCCAGACAGGGGTGGCTTCAACGTCAGGTCAAGTTGCTCAGGGCCTTTCCCAGTTCAGCTCTGAAAATCTCCATGGGTAGGAATTTTGCCGCTTCTCTGTCCATTGCTCTGTGGGAACTTTCCATCAGCTTTCATAGGAGTGACACTTCTAGACAGATCTATCTTAACTTGAGCTGTAGAAAGTGGAGTCTCTCTAGTCACAGTTAGTACTTTTTTCTTTCTCCTGTGATCAAGGCAGAGAAATACATGTCTTCTGGTGGAGTTTCTTTCATCCAAAGATAGGTGGCTGAGACCATCCTTTTCTGGCAAGGTCTGTCTTTCTCCAGTGAACTTGGGAAGAATGTAGATATCCCCTTTAGATTTAAGACCTGTGTACTAGGCAGCAATAGACACCTGGAATCTTAGCCAATATATGAAGTCATCCAAGGTAAAGGGAATAGTGACAGTTTATGTAATACAGTGTTATAAGCTGACTAGGAAAAAAAGCCATCATATAATAGAGAAGGTTTCTTCAATTTTTAGTGGTGTAGAACTACTATTCCTGAGCAACAAGACCTTAAAGGCAACACATTTCTCGATACAGGTTTATATCAGACTTATTGTCACACATGTAAAATCAGTGAAGATTTATCCTGTTGAAAAGTGGCTTTGGATTGCAACAATGCCAGCTGATACTTGAACTCTGAAAGTTTGAGGTGGGCTATCCTTATTACAGCTGGTAGAAAAATTCAAACTATTGCTCTTTCTTTGGGAGAGAGAAAAACATTTCAAATAAAATGTGTGAATAAACACATCTGTCTTTTAGGTGGGAGGAAAAAGTAGGAAATTCCATCTGATTGAAAAGTAAGCAAAAAAAAAAAAAATCACAAAATCTTTTAAAAGATTCTGGCAAGAAATCATTGGCATCTCCTAAAATTCCACTGAATTCTAGACTTCCCTGTCAAAATCTGCTTCCCTGGAATGGGACATGGAAAATCCCTGGACATGGTGCTTTCCAAATAAAAAGCAAAACCAGGCACTGTCACTTGGGGAAAAAGTGTCCCCAAGACTTTGGGATGAGATTATTCCAATACATTTCTCCAACAAATTGCTGCTTGTTTCTTTTCCTACTTTGTGAACAGAGGACTAATGCTTATCATATGGTCTTTTATATTTCAACAAGTCATAGAATCATAGAATGTATGGGGCTAAAGATCATCTAGTCCAACCCGCCAACAATAAGCAGCGACATCTCTAACTAGGTCAGGTTGCTCAGAGCCCCCTCAAGCCTGACCTTGAATGTCTCCAGGGATGGGGCCTCTGCCACCTCTCCGGGCAACCTGTTCCAGTGATGCACCGCTCTCATATTAAAGAACTTTTTCCTAATGTCCAGCCTAAATCTACCCTTTTGTAGCTTAAAACCATTACCCCTTGTGCTATCGCTACAAACCCTTGAGAACAGATCTTCCCCTGCCTTCTTATGGGTCCTTTTCACGTATTGGAAGGTCACTATACGGTCCCCCTCAAGCCTTTTCTTCTCCAGGCTGAGAAGTCCCAGAGAATTTCTGGAGAATGAGTAAGGTTTTCCTATTCCAGCCTAAAGAGAAAAAAAAGACAAGTCAAGGACAAATGAAAAATCACTTTTTATCCCCGTCTAAGAAACTTCCATAGCTTTTATTAGCAAATCCAATTGAAGTCCTTCCTGCCAGGCAAACCCTTTGCACACTGTCTTCTTTTCAGGATGCCAGGGGAATAAATGGAGTGATGGAATCTGGAAACATCTCACTGCAATGTTAAAGCTTGATGCTCCGTCAAATAAAATTTTCTATATTTTTCTGTGAATTATGAAAAAAAAAAAAAAAAAGGATTCATGTGTAAGTATGCTGCCCGAATGGCATGCCAAACTAGTGCGGGCAACCCACGCTATGAGCCCACAGAGCTGCTGCATTTCTCACCCTGCACACGTGGGCAGCGCTGGATAGAAGCTCAGAGGAGCAGCAGTGTTGGCTTCCTGGCCTGGGCGCGGGCCAGCATAGCTGTGGCTGGTGCTCCAGAGGTGATCCCAGACCCGGCACAGGGGGGATGCCCTCTCTCCTCAGAGCCGGCAAGAGGCCTCGAAAATGGCAAAGCTAAACAGTCTTTTGGTTGCTCTTTTATTGTGGGAAAGGGTCTGCTTCTTGAAAGCTGGGAGAAAACGTTTGTTTGTCTTAAAAATCCTGAAAAGGAGGATGTTTCAGGAAAAAGGAAAAGAAAGGGTAATGTTTCAATTTGGGTACATTTATATAATATCCCCTTTGGAGCTGTAGTTTGGTTAACCTCTGTGGGTCGAGCTCCCAGCTACAGCAAGCTCTCCTCAGGCTCGCTGGTCAGAGAGCCTCATGAAACAACCACCACCCTGGTGCTTTGTGGAAGAGTCAAGTTGGGAATCTAGTCTCTGGTGAAAAAGTGAACACAACACACCCAAGCAATCATTGCACTAATAGTTTTTTTAATTTTTCTTTGTTAATTGTGCAGGAAGACTACATTTCCAATTAACTCTATATGGGTTTAACGTTCTATTCCTCTGATCCCCAGGCCACTACGACTGTGTTTTGCCTATTGTTTGGAGGGACATGAAATACATGCTTAAGGTCAATGGGACCATGTTGGTTTCTAACTGGAAGAGTATTCCATCCTGTGCTTGCAAATTGTCCCAGTTAAAAAGCATTGTTTCCTCAAGTCTCCAGTTTGTCCTGTAGGAGCTAGCTCCTGCAGAGCCTCTCTTGATGCTGCTGGTGATCCCACTGATGTATGACATGCACGTGTGTCTACAAACATGTACTTATGGTCTTGTGAGAGGCAGCAACATGTTGGTGAATCTTGTTCTCAGTATGTGAGACATCCCACATTTCATAGAATCATAGAATCATTTAGGTTGGAAAGACCTTTAAGATCATCCAGTCCAGCCATAGTTTAATGATTGCCCCTGTAGACCTGGGTTATTTTTGCAGTCCTACTGCTGGTTTACTTTAGTGGCCCTTGGTAAATCACCTCACTTCTGCAATGGAGAAAAACCCACTGACTTTCTTTGTAAAAGTGCTATGAGATCTACCGAGGAAAGCATTATATGGAAGGTAGGAAATTGTGGTAATAATTGCAGTAGGAGTTAAGGTTGGACCTGTCATTTGGGAGATTGAGGGATAGGTCGGTTGGGGAGTGAATACCAAATTTTGACAGTTTGCTTTAAATATACAGCCCAGTGAGTATTCAAGCTATTAATGAGCAGTGCATCTTTTCAGCCCCTTTCCTCTGCCCTTTCTGTCAGTTATTTGGAGCCTCTTGTAGAGCAGCAGACAGTGGTAATCTCTTTCAGATGCTCCCAGTATCTGTCTGTCTATATCTTGGCCAGATCATGAGTGAAAAAGGGGATCATCAAAACCAGAATAAACCAACGCAGCAGCCATCCAGCAGGAAGTGATGGAAATTTGTGGGTGAGAGAAACTGAGTTTCTGTTGTTGCTGTTGTGTTTTGGTTTTAAGCATAAAGGGCATGTCACTGCGTCTGGGTTGTCAATTGCCGGGTTGAAGTGATCTGTGGCTCCAGAAAGCTGTGACGTAAATAGAAAAGAAAAGGAAATATTTTGTCAATTGCTGAAACTGGCCATATGTTGCAATCAGATGTGCAAGAATTAGAAAAACAAGAACAGGGAAACTTTGTGTATAGCATCAAAGGCAGAGCTGGCTCACACTTTGAAGAGCAGAAGCATGGCCCTTATTGTTTGTTGACTTTCTCCCAGTTTGCGTGCTTGAAGCACTTGAGCTCATGGGCATGTTAAGGGTATGTTGACACTGGAAGGCAAAACCCACGTCTCATGAGTACAGCAAGCCTGTGAGGCATCTGAGATATCAGAAGTAGGTTTATAGGAACATCCTGAGTACCTGGAGCTGTGACAAGTATACATCTGCAAAAAAAAAAAAAAAAAAAAAAGTGTAGTTTCAATGGTTCATACAGAATCAGACCTGATATGTGGAGCCATATGGCTATTATAGGTTGTTAAGATCTCTCTCTTGGGCATGATGTATCTGTACACAGCCACACAGGACTGTGTTTGTGGATGCTGAGCAGAATCCTTATAACTTTTTTGTTCTGTACCAAGCTGCTGCTGTTCTTTGAAAGTTTGACCCACTGTGACCAAATTTCTACTGTTAATTGTTTTTGGCTGGATTCTCAGTGTCTATTAAAGGTCAGTTTATTGCTCAGCCATGCTGTTTCTTTAGTGATTTTTAGATTTGTTTTCTTCTGTTGTTTGGTTATTTTTCTTCATGAAAGATGTAGGAGTTGGTGGCCTTACTCTCCCATCATTTTGATGGAAACTGGCCTCTAGGAGTTTAGAAGTTACCAGAGAGCTATTGAGACAGGTAGATCCAAAGGGAGCACAGTTAGATAGGACAAAGGAAATTAAGCTATAAAGACATTGAATGAGAAGTTCAAGTTCTCTGGGAAAAATACTTGCAGAAAAAAATTCCAGTATGAATTGTTAAAAGTTGGCAAAGCATTGCCAAAACACAATCAAGGTCTTATGCTGGGATGTGTCTGACAATGTTGACTGTTGACTGCAGGCTGATGCAACATCTGTGGAAGTGTGTTTGGAATTCAGGTCCAACATGCACTTCACCTCTCTTACTACCTAATAATCCATACGTACTATTTCAAACATTCCCATTTTTCAAAAGAGATCTGTTACAAACATTCCTTCTTTGTATCCTTCCGGAGCTCAGATTTCTTTCCCTAACCCATAACAGGTGAGATATGCTGCCTGTCTTCATGTTCATCCAAAAGTCAAGCATGCTTCAAGAGATGTTAGGTCCTGAACTATCTTTTTGCACACCAGGAACAAAGGAGCCTTCCCTAGATTTTTGCTGAATGAATGAGATCTTGACATAGACAGTTTCTCTTTTCCATGATGCCACAAGCACAGTGTTGGCTCCTGATTCTGTGTGCACAATTTGAGGCATGGCAGCTCTCCTGTGTCTTCTCTGAAGACTGGATTTTGTCTTTTGTGATCGTGGGCACATTCTCCAGAGTTCACAGGCACTTGTGTTCTGTGGCACACTAGGCTGTGTGTCAGCAGACAGTTTCCAAATGTGTGTATACGTTGCAAACATCTCCCAGAGTTTATCTGACCTGGCCCTGTGAGTGATGGCAGGAGGGAAGGAACAGGACATGGATGGGCTGGATTTATTGCCAGTCCTGAAGCTGCTTGAGATGTTGTAGATGTAGCTGCTAGGTCTCTCAAACTGTGCTCATCAAACTGAGGATCTCAAATTAATGCTGTAACTGAAAGCACTGACCTTTGTTGTGTTTTCTGAAGTTAGAAGAAAGGAAACAAGGGTTAAGGTGGAGAAAAGGAAAGAAAGGGCACTCGTGTTCAAAAATTTTCAAAGAATCATCAATTTTATTTAAGACTAAAAAAAGAGATTTGTATCTCATAAAAGTGGCGTTAGTGTAAAGCTGGATAATTAACATAATCATGTCTAATTTCAGTATAATTAGCATGCTGTAATTAAAAAAGCCATTAGTGTAATTAGAACACACATAAAATTAGCACAAGGTCTTTTAATTATAGGATCTGTTATACTGTTGATTAATCTGACATGGTCAGGAAAGCTGTTGTTGTCCTTTTGCATTTCAGGTGGCTTCTGGTGGGTAGCTCATGTACTCGCATGGCAGAAGAACTAGTGGTGGGGGGCAGTGGAAGTGATACAGCCGTAGTTCTCTGCTCTAAAGTCTTTTCTGGCAGAGCATGTGTTGTCAGGCTAATAATTTTCATGGGAGGATGCTCAAGTGTATAAATTAGCCCTGTGTGAATTAGCAAGATTTTCCTGCCTGCATCTAGCAGACAGCACATTTTGGGAATGGCCATGTTGTAATTCTCTGGATAAAAACGGTCCTAGATCCTGTAGTCTCTGGTGGACCTGCGTTAGTTTTCACCAGCCAGAGGTGTAGTGGCCTTTTGAATGGTGGCTGGACATTCATTACTGGAGTGGTTAAGCTGCATGAAGGCTTTTTAATTACAGACCTACAATGGTTTCTGCATGCTTTCCCTGGAATTCATTGTACGTTCAGGAAGGTGTGTAAATCAAACAACCAGCACATCAGGTGGGGGGGGGGGGTGTGTGTGAGGGGGGGAGGGCTGAGCAGGAGGAATTATTGGATGCCCTCATAAAACTTTAAAAGGCTTGAATGTCAAGTTTAAACTCTTGGGGCCTTAAAACTTCAGTCTCAAGGCACTTCTACCTGCTGTTTCATCACATAAGCTTTTCACTGTTCATGAGCTGCAAACCCAAGATGATTATGACTTCTATTTCCCTGCAGTGTATTTAATTTCCCTTTACTCTTGTCATCATACCCATGTCTGAACCACCTTTCATCTCCTCCTACCACTCATCATCCTTTCAGTTGTAGCCAGTGATGCATAGGCTTTTTAAATAGAGTGTTCCTTGTAGGCTCTTATATCAAAATCTGTTTAACCTCTGGTGCTTTCAAGCTTAAGGCAAAATCACTGTGCATTAGCAGTTCTAATGCGTAACTGCACTCAACAGGAGAGTTAGCAAATCTGCAGAGTGATACCGCAGCGGGGAGGGGATAAGCGTGCTGCCAGCTGGGGCTGGCTCGTCAGCTTTCGGCTCCTCGCCGAAGCGATGGGTGCCTTACACTGACCCAGAGTAGCAGCCAGAGACCTTGTGTGCCACGTGGCTGTGGACACCCACTCTGGTTGACCTGTCCTTATGGTGGAAGGACTAGAGATGGTCCTACACTTATCTGGCAGAGTAAGGAAGGCACTGGGCTCTTCCTCCCTGATGCCACGGACAGACTTTCCAGACATTTCCTTGCAATGGTTTTGTCCAGGGGAAACACCAAGCACCTCATCCTCTGCTGTCCCTGCATCCCAGGGAGCCTCCTTGGATCCTGTCTCCTCATTCTTTATCTCTGCACTGTCTGTCACCAGGGTAATCTTAGACACTTAGGCCCCTTCTCTGCTGTAGTATTTAAGGGCATACGCTCTGCATGCACCATCAAAAATGTTTTACATGATACCCTCAGTGACATGGAGATTTACAATTGGATAAAAGTAGTGGCATCCACAGCAAAGCAATTAAACTGACAACTCAGTGGCTCAAATTTGAATTTAGAGGAAACCTCGGGTCACGTGCAGTTGAACCTCCACTTTGATTAGGGCTGGCTGGAGCAAAGCAACAGCAAGTAACAATTCCTAATGTCTCTGCCAGAAACTAGCTCAGGAAAGCCGGGTTGTATTGTCGTTTCTGTTTGGGGGCTGGAGTTTCTTAATATTGGTTCTTTCATCACCCCACAAACAAAACCCTTTGGTAGCAGCTGTAGCAAAAATGATAGAAAGTGTGCCTGGGGAAGGGATCCTGAACTGAACTCTTGGCTCCCCAGTTAGCTCTGACATTACATTTTTGGGGTCAAAGCAACAACAACAATTGTGACAACAGAAGAGTTGTAGATAATGGTTCCATTTGGGTAGTTCCCCATAAAATATTCACTTAATGCAAGATACTTCAGTTAACACTCAAGTCCAGGGAGAATCTTATCACTTGATGATCCTCTTGCAAGAAAGTGAAAAATTTTGTGCTGCACAGTGCTCATTTCCTAGAGTAAGTAAGCCTCTTGGCTCAGCTTAAGGCTCCTTGCCTATTTCCATCCCACATATTTATTCTATCAGTCCAGTTTTATAACATCCTAGAAATAAATGACTCGATTTAAGAGTCAGAAACCATGGCTAGGCATTGGATTGTAGAGTATCAAAATGCTTTACTAATGAGAAATGGGCAAATGAATCTAAGGAAATAACTCCACTTTCCCTGAATATTTCCTCATGCCTGGGACCAAACCCAAAGTGAAGCTGAGGATGGATTCGTGATTTTCCAATGTTGTTTTTGATTGCTTCTCACATCCCATCCCTGCTTTGGAGTTTGGGTTTGGATAGAAGCGGCAGTGCTGAAAGGTTATGAAATGGTTGTTTCCATCATGTCGCTGGCCTAGTCAGCCACAGAAATAGTTAGAAGTTTTGGTGGAGCCTCTGAAAATTCATTTTCAGCCATGAACTTTGGGGAAATCTAAGGATGGCCTGGGAGAGGCTGTGTTCTGGGGCTTTCAAAGCGGACTAGCAAGATTATTGTTTTGGAAATGCAGACCCTAAATGGGAGATAACGAAGATATATCTTCATGGGGTTCTATTTCAGCACCGGTGCTAAGGTGCAAGGAGCAAAAGGTAGAATAAAGATTCCCCTTTTATCTCATCTTTGTGATGAGAAAACAGGGAGTGCTTTGGTTTAACAAAACCTCATCAGTCGTTATGATTTGGTTTTGCAAACCTCAATCCAGGGAGGTTGGGATCTGGCTTCCATTGCATTCTAACCAGAAAGCTCATTGTAGAAGAGCTTTTCTGCTCAAACTACCCTGAATTTGTCCTAACTTCAGTTTAATCCCAGCAAAACCTAAACTTTCAGCCCTTTAGGATCTGTCTGTCACTGCTGTTAATGAGTTACAATATACTGCATCGGGTTTGATGGACAAATGAACTCTTGGAGGATATTTGTCATACACGCACACAAACACACACAAATATATATATATTACAGTATTAGGAGGTTCTCTTTCATTTGACCACAGTGGTTTCTACTTAGCCACAGAAATCTCATGCATATACTCGCCAGCTCCTATTTTCATTTGTGCTGGGGTGAAATCAAAATCTACTCAGCATGCTTCAAATGAAGGCAGACAGTGTGCCAACACCATGCCACCAAGGGAGAGAGCTCTGTGCTGTGTTTTGTCTCCTCTGTCTTTATAGTGCTTGGTGAACTCCAGCCTAAAGTGGACCAGAAAGAGCAAAATGAAGATGCTGATTATGTGCTGGATGTGAACAATACTGAGAAATTTAAGATCAACCCTTATAAATACACTTACAGTGTATGCATGTAACTAAATTAATAGCAGGCATAACTTTTAAAAGTCACTTGACTTTAATTGACATATCAATATAATTGGCAATTATCTTAATTGATATACATGGCACAAATATTGTGCTCTGGAAAGCTTCCAGTCCTTCTTTATTAGAGTACTAAGCCACAGCATATGCAGATTACATGGAAATACCACTGAAGCATTTGTGAAATGAAATTCCTTTCTTATATTTTCTATATACATGTGTATATATGTAAATAAGGAGGAAAAAAGTAATGAGGATATATTGAATATTGTCAATACAGTCTTTTAAACAATTTCAAGTGATTCCACTAAAGGGTTTCTACAAGTTTCACACTCTGCTTTTGTGGAAATCAGCTTTCAAGTCAGTCAGGGTAGAGATTAGATCCAAAGATTTAAAACCCCTATAGATCAAAAGCAGATGCTCTTAGAAGACATTTCAGCCAAGACAAGCCGTCTGGGGACATTGTTACAGCGGGAGAAGACAATTTATCATTAAAACATGAAAGCCTCTGTTCAATAATAACCAGATGTATTAAAAAAAAAGAAGGAAAGGAAAAGAAAGAGAGAGAGAAAGAAAAAAAAATAGGGGTGTCAAGGTCTTGATTCATTTGTCTCCCACTAGAAATCATCTTTATCCCATACTTAGGAAACGAGTGCAGATTCTTTGATGCTAAGACATAATATAAGAAAAATTAAAACATTTCACATTGTAAATCCTTGGCAATTTTCAAGGCAATTTTAATTATATAAAAATCTGTGACACGTTAGGTAAAGATAAGGAGCAATCAAGTTAAAAAACAGTTTCCATGACTTAAAATTAAAAAGGAGGGAAGGTCTGACAGGAGCATTTCAGATCCTTCTCTTTCTTTGTACCAGTGTTCACTTTTTCCCATCCTCGCTCTGACCTCATGCAACTCGGCGATAGATAGTACTTGGCTTTAACCTAAAACCTCTCCTCCAAACATTTGCAAATGTCATTTAAGCCTTCCCCATAGAGCAGAGGGATTGCTGCGAGCGGACATGGGGGGAAGGCAGGGCACCGTGAGATGGGGCGAGCTGCCTGCTCGTACGCAGAAGACCAAAAGGAGAGACAGGAAGTGACATTTTTAAGATCTCCTTTTCCCCATCTTGTTTTCTAACCACTAGAGAGCATCCCTTCCTAGAGAAATGTATAGCTCTGTAACAGGAAATGCATTTGCTGCCAGGATGTGGGAAGTAGGAAGTCCTCTTCACTCTCCATTCTTGTTTTACAGGCCATACTAAAAGAGAGTGGGTGTGATTAACAACATTTATTATAATATATTTAAAATCATTTCCAGGTCTGTGGTTAGACGATTCAGGCTAAAGTTCCCTAGAGAATGAGTACATTTAAGGACTCAGAGCGAGCAATGTGCAGTCAGGACATGAGTTCTTTGACATTGCCACCAAGCAGGGCACAGAGCTCCCTGGTATATCTGCAAAATGAGATGCACACCTCATTGCTTTTCTCATAGGAACATGGGAGCGAAATGCATATGACGTCAGAGAAATGGGAGGGAACTTCCTGAAAAGCATTTTCATAGATGTTGCTGGAAAATGTTCATTCTTTGACATGGAAGCTTATGGGAGAAGTATATTGGTTTTAATAAAGCTCTGGGATTTTTATTCTGTGTCAGGATGAAATTTTTGATCAGTCAGAAGGAGAGACCTGTCCATCCTGTACAAGTTCAGAGGGGAGCACACAACTGATAGGGCTTTTTTTTATAGCTCCTTTGAGCCAGGCAGATTTGTATTAAAGTCTCTGATTCCCTGGATATCCTTAAGGATGGGCTCCCCTATCTCTAGCTGTGAAGAAGAGCTTTGTCCTAGCCCTGAGGAACCTTCCCCATAAAACTGTTATAAAGACCAATAGAGAGATTGCTGGATTCAGTAAAATATGAACCTCATTTTGCCTGTCATATTGAGTATCTTACACGTAGGGCTGTGCCATCATCTGCTTTCTGTCTGGCTTCTTCCTGCAGTATCTTTGATTGGGGATTTGGAAGAAGGAACCAGCTGATCAGATAGGCAAAGATGATGACGGGCCCCTCAAGAGGACAGGGAAGACAATTTATAAAGCATCTTCTAGACTCTGTGATCAGAAATGCTGGAAACAGTACAGGGAAGTTTGTGGATTTCCACATGGAGCACAGGTCAGAGGTCTCTTGTCTGCAGGTGGCTTCTGGGTTCTAGTCAGGCCCTGCTACAGGGGTTCAAAACCAGGAGATTTTGCCTGGTTGAAAACATTTTCCAGGGAAAGTATAAGTAGACTGTGCCAAGGCCTGGAAAGCGTATCAGCAGGCCTGGCCTCTAGAACCTGCCCTATGGGGCTGTTCAGCTTGGAGAAGAGAAGGTTCCTGGGAGACTTTACTGCAGCCTTTCAGTACTTAAAGGGGGCCTATAAGAAAGACGGGGACAGTCTTTTTAGCAAGGTCAAGGACAAGGACAGGACAAGGGGTGATGGTTTTAAACTAAAAAAGGGTAGATTTACACTAGATATAAGGAAGAAATTTTTTACAATGAGGGTGGTGAAACACTGGCACAGGTTGCCCAGAGAGGTGGTAGGTGCCACATCCCTGGAAACATTCAAGGTCAGATTGGCTGGGGCTCTGAGCAACCTGATCTAAAAGATGTCCCTGCTTGCCACAGGGAGGGTGGACTAGATGACCTTTAAAGGTCCCTTCCAACCCAAAACATTCTATGATTCTGTGAACTGGAAACCTTTAGCAAACTAATTCCATTCTTTTTTATTTGAATAATAATCAAAGAATAGAAAGAGAGAAAGACATTGCCACCTTCTAGTCCAACAAGAATAGTTATGGTAGAAAGTACTTAGCTTTCCAGAAAACTCAACTTGGGTGAGCTGGAGAACTGTCACCATGGAAAAAATGAAATTAGTTGTATTTTTATTTCTCCTCTGTGTGCTGTCCAGCAACTTGGGGAAAACAAGATAAAGGAAAATAGGACTTACAAGGGGAATTGACAGAAATATTTACCCTTTCACTGCCCAGTGTTGTTTCAGTTGTACCTGTATATTCTGCACGTGTAGAACCTTGCCCGTGCTTCTAGGTCCTTACTGTCTGAGTTTTGGAAGGTGGAGATCCACTAGCGTGTGGGTGCTGATGGCCACCACACTGACACTGTGACTGTTGTCACTATGCCTGAACAGAAGCTTGTTTGGGGCACAACAAGTGGTTCATGTGGCTACATACACCATTTACACAGTGTGGGAGATCACACACATAAAAGTTTAGTGCAGAAGTGCACAAGCACAGACTCACACAGCCCTCAGGCCTTTTCTGTTAACAATCAGACCCATAAAGCGCATTAAAATAAACCTATTTTTACAGCTCTGCACTGCTGTTCAACCAAGCATTTCAAGAAGCAAACAAAAGCACCCACTGCTCTGGAAATCTCCGACTTCATTCCTATCCAGGAGCACAAATTGTACTGAGGAAGGAGTTATGAAACCCTGCTTAAGTTCAGATTTGTATTCAGTTTTACATACCTTTGATTCACCCTTCTGTAGGTGTTTTTAGTTTTTAGCCTTTGATAGCTGTATACTTTTGTGGACAAACCATTTCCAAATGGTTTTTCTTCAGGGTTATGAGAGCATGAGGCAGAAACAAGTGAGGCTTTTTTCCCTTTTAAAAAGTGTAAATAGATACAAGAGGAGAGCTTGTTCAAGTGCAGAGAAGCCTTCTTGCCAACTGTTTCATGGCTGGTGAGTTAAAAAGAACATCAGATGTCCTCTGTCATCTGCTGCTCTGAGGCAGGGCTGACTTTAGGGTCCCTGCTGATGGACCATCCTACAGAGCGGCAGAACCCCTCCAGGTCTGATCCATCTTGATCACTTAGATGAGGACTGGGTTTCTCATCAAGCACCAAAACACTTTCTGGCTAGAAAGCTCCTATTGCATCAAGGGCAGCCTTGTGATGTGGACTTGAGGACTCAAAGAGGTCACTCTGGGGTGGAGAGGCAGCTACTGTCAGAGAGGCATCCTCTGAGAAAAAA
The DNA here is from genome assembly GCA_013400335.1 of Eurystomus gularis. Lineage (NCBI taxonomy): Eukaryota > Metazoa > Chordata > Aves > Coraciiformes > Coraciidae > Eurystomus > Eurystomus gularis. Next base: position 282,587 of record VZZY01015662.1, read on the forward strand.
AAGAAATACCCTAATACTCTCTGTCTTCAAAACAGTGTCTTACAGCATGTAGAACAAAAGGGGTTTGATTTTACTCGGAGATCCAAATCCAAAACAAATGAGCATTTATAATAATGGATTGCAAATGCAGAATTGTTTGTTCTTCTCTTAATTTTTCTTTGATTTTCCTGCAATCCTTTCAAATAACATGACAAATCCTTTTGCATTTGTCAAGCTAAGTAAGCTGCTCATTTTTCCCAAACGTTGCTTGGCTATAAGGGCTTTAAATATTGCAACACTTGACATAAAGCAAAGATTTTTGCTGATAAGCGTGCGTAATGGTTCAAAACTGTTCCAGTGAGCAAATCTGGTTTCTCAAAGGTACATGATACAAAAAGCTGGCCTTTGATTAAATATTCCAATCATTACACGCTAATGGTGCATGAAGCTGTGATTTATCAGCCAAAACAATGTGCTGGAAAATGAACATAATTCATTAAGCTTGAACCAAACTCCTCTTGAGCTTTCCACTCACTATAATTCTTGGCTGAGAGCAGTTGGTGTCATGCAGCAGAGGCGTGTTAGTAGGAGACTTATCGTTTTCTATGCTGCTCTGCTCTGAAGACACAAACTCTGCCACCTGAGTCGTACTCTGCAGAAAGCAACCACCTGAGCATCCATCAGCAGCATTGGCCTCAACTGCTTGTAAAAGAACCATGGGGGATGATTTTTCTTGAATACCTGTTTGAGGCACCGTGAGCTGGTCTCTAGGTGCCCTGAAAGGCGTGAGGATCAGGATGAGCATGGACAGATCCTCCCCAGAGCGCAATTTCAGGGGCTCACTTGGCCTCAGCACAACAATGCTGTTCTTCCAACAACAAGCGAAGATGACAAGAGTTGTTTTAACTCATGCTGAGTGCAAGCAGAGAGCTAAGAATTACTGCTCAGCTTCGGTGTAACGTGGTATGCCCCTCTTCTCTGCTGGCTCCTGCCTCGCTGCTGGGAAGTTGTGGGAGGATGGACTGGTAGCAGATCCCCTTGCCTTGGCCTCCTGCCTCCGCCCTGTGAGAACAGCGCTGGGTGCCAATGAGATATAATTACTTGTCAGGCCGCAACATGTTTATTTTTAGGCATGTTGATGTGAGCTGGGGACACAGGCTGATCAGAAGTGGTTTCATGCTCTTTGCTACCTCCGAAGAAGGGTGTTTGACAGTGCTCGAGTGTGAGGCTGGAGATGATGTGCCTGCTGCTAGCAACATGTGTTGCTCTGTTTTGATAACATCCTGGGGCTGGTTGTCGTGTAATAACAAGGAGTTGGGTCTGTTTATTAAAAAAAGATGTCTGTTTTGTTACTGTGTCTTTGCTATAAAAGTGATAGGGGAAGATGCCAAATTGCTTATTGGTGTAGATACAGAGAAGGTTCATCACTACAGAGATATTTGTACCATTAGATTCAACTCTAAATGTAAATCAGGGTCAGGAAGCAGTTTAGTCTGTTCCCCGTAGTCTCAAAACCTCAAAACCACCGTGATTAAGTTCCTTCTCACCCACTTTGCACATCCAGCTGAACACTGAAGACGTAAACCAGAAGAATTTCCTGCCCTTCACGTCACTTTATTTCTGTGTTCACACACACGGAGGAGAAATAACAAAATGATTTATACAGTTTAACCAAAACCAACTCATCAAGCCTGTGAAGCTTTAGAAGGAGACAAGCGGAGAGGGAGGAAGGTATTTTTGGCTGGAGAGGTGTACATAGGCGTGTGGAATTCACGCGCTGGCTGATACGTGGTTATGGGGCTTGGGCAGCAGCACTGCCAGGACTGCATGGTTGTCATCACTCCCAATAAAGCCAGAAGTCCAGATATGATTGGAAAGGGGGCAAGGATGCCAAGCACCGTTCAGGATAGATGCCCAGCACGGTGTGTGCGTGATAACATCAAGCTATGGGATTGCTGTGCTTTCTGCCTGTGTTGCTGCAGCTTGGGGTATCCAAACCACACTGGCACCCACCAGTGACTTCTGTATGCTCCACCCTGCTCCCCATGGCCCAGCCAGGACTGAGCCAACAAATGTGTTGAGGCATCATGTCTGCTGTGGCTTTTTGCTCCAGAGACTCCAGAGCTGAGCTAGAGGGGCCTCTTGGCCCAAGCTTGATGGTTTATGTCAGGGATGATGGATAGCTCTGCTTGTAGAAGTAGGTTACACCTGCGGTTAGCTGGCAGCGTGCACATGGCCATTCTGGGAAGCTGACGTGCCACTGCTGCATTAGTGATGTGATTGACTAATTTGCTTCTCCTTTGATCTTGCAGAAAGCACTTGACAATTTTGGAAGAGGGAAGAAGGGAAAACCCCTCTCACCTCAGCTGCGTTGTGTAAGCAAAGTGCTGCGGGCTGTGCTGGCAGTGTGCTGCTGGGTGGGGGCAAAGAATGTTAAGATCAGGATCAAGTCAGGCCTCTCGGGCAGGGATCAATGCTGGGCCTCTGCAAATGGAGAAAAAAGCAGGTTTCTAATGTGGAGAGTGGGATGGATGAGCTCTTTGTTGCAGTTTGGTTCTGGGAAATGAAAGGATGTTGGGGGCACTGGAGGCACTCTAGCAAATCAGTAGGGGACTGAAAAGTTCATGGTGCTGTAGATTTGAGAAGCACAGGAGGCAGGGAGTGGATTGCCCTCACTGAAAGCTAAAGGTATGATAGATGTCCTTGTAGTTCTGTTGTGCGGATGCCAGTTTCCCTTCTTTTTCTGTGTTTCCTCTGCCACTGTTCCTCTTGGAGGCTCAAATTAGATGCCAGGAAAGATGCTGTGGTCATACAATACGGCTGCTGTTTCTAGGGACAAGACCTTTATAAGTGGACAGAGTGCTGAAGACATTGAGCCAGGGAAAAGAAAGAGTGTAAGGAAACATCTAGGAGTTTTTCCAAGGTTTGCCACAGACTCTCCATATGACCTTTGGAAATTACTGCATTATCTTGGCCCACCTTCAGCGGTCTGAGTGCAGCCCCAAGGAAATGCAAACACTTCCTTTCATCTACTCTTTATTTAAATTATCAGATCTTCTGAGCAGGTATTGTTTTCTGTCTGGGTTTGTAAAGTACCTGCCAATAGGTGCAATGCCATAGCTTGTGAACAGAGGCTCCAGTCTTCCAAGATACTTAGGTGCCAAATTCCTGTTCAGTAAGAGCTCCTGCTTACTTTGGAGAACTGGGCTTAGGGCACAGTGGACCCCAAAAATCTTCCTGTCTCGCTTCAGGCTTTTGCAGAAGAATAAAATAACTCTTAAAGTCCATGTGCCTGCATTGCTAACCCCTCAGGCATATTTTGATTTATTGGAGGACATAAATTTTAACCTTGAGCTTCCTTCTCAATATTCATTCATTACTTTTTCCATTGTAGTTTACATTCCGTGTTGCTAAAACTAACAAAATGTTCATGTTAACAGAAAGTCTTCTCCCTGCTGGGCCCCAAATTAAACATTCCTGGTAAGGCAGGAGGCAGTTGCTTTATTCTGCGTTGCGAATTAGCATGTTTGCATAACTTAATGGTCAGTGCATCACACAAGAATTCCAGAATAGATTAATCTTCAGCGCTGTGTTTGACTTCATGGGCCAAGTGTCCTCCTCTCTGTATGGCATCACTGCATAGGCTGCTGAAATGGCCTTCTGGTGTGGGACTATCCATCACCGGCTTTGTGTCTGGTTTCTGTGAGGAAACCACAGAGAATGAAAATACGTCAAATAGCCTACTGAAAAGCAGACTTATCACTTCTCGAAGCAGAGAGCAAGCAGTAGCACATCCCATTGAGAAAACCTTCTCCAGCTTATGAAGAAGAGTGCTGAATTCTTCCACCTTCAGTGGACACACCTTGAAAAACCACCTTTACCTCCAGCTGCAGCTCTCTCAGTGCTGTGAAACCCCATTTGAGGGATCTGGGGAAACTCCACTCCAGTGCCGCCATATGTGTTGTCTCAGCTGCAGCGTATGAGCTGCTTTGGAGGAGGAAACCACCCATGAGCACATTATTTCCTGTCCTATGCTCTGCAGAATTTTCTTCTTTAAGAAAACAACTCAGGATTCTTCCCAAATGTACATTTTTTGTGTGTGCTCAGAGTGTTTCTCTTGCCAAGTTGAGGCCTGATCCAGTCTCAGTCAGATAAAGGGAAAAAACTCCCCTGGACTTCCACAAGGGCAAAGGTCTGAAGGACAGTGTGTATTTGAAAGAAGGGGAGAGGAGGTTACCATGGTTGTAAAAATAGCACTGAGTAGGAAGTAGCATCATCAATATTCTAAAATCTGGGGTGGTGCTACCAAGCTCACAAGGCACTTCCATTAAAATATTGTGTTGTAACGACATTAATTCCCTTCATAACTGTTCAGTGGGCAATTTTTGGGAATGCAGGCTATGCCACAGGTTAATTTATAAACTGCAGGCACATGCTTTTCATTATTTATTAGTTTGTGATTAGTTGTCTGAATCATCTGATGTTGACTCACAAGTCACAGAACTGACAATAGAACTGTGATGAATGGGAGAAGAATGAATTGTAAATTCAAATTTATAATGCAGCCGCATCCATCACAAATACACAGAAGTATTTGTAAATGAGAAGGGCTGGCATCACCCCAATGGTCTTCCAGCTGAGCATCCACCTAGAAGATGAGTGCGTGCAGAAAAGGTCGGGAAAGTGGGCTTTGCTGCTGCAGTGCTCTTGGTGTCCCGGCAGCCAAACCTCTTGCCAGTTTTATTTTGCCTGAAGGGGAGTTTTAAGACAGTCACCAAAGGCAAGGAGGTGTAGGAGAAAACAGGAGAGACTGAATGAGTGAATTTCTTTGATAATGTAGCCAGGGGTGAGGAGGGTGTTGTGGGACAACTGGAAATGTAAATTAACCCTTTGATACCAAATGACAGATTTTCAGTAGAAGGAGGTTGTCTGTGAAGAGGGGAAGACAAATAGTTTTGGTTTGGTAGCCAAAGGGCAAAAGAGAGCAAAATAGAGGTATGGGTGAGATCATGAAAATGATGGAATTTGTAGCAACAGTCTGAAGGGGTAGGTGCCCAAAATAACTGTGTATCTCAACTCAGAAAAAAAGGTGGTGTGAGAACTCAAACGAGTAAAGAGAGGTAGGGTTTTTAAATGGCTGGATGGAAAGGAAGGCAATGGCTATCTTATGGATACTTTGCTGGAAAACTGTGGAAGACTGATCTAATCTGGATGTGAAGACCTGTAAGACCTACAGAGAGGTCCAACAGATGAGGACACCCACCCAGGCTGTGGTCCTGAGGGATGGGCAGGAGAATTACTTCCACCTAAAGGACCCAAGATTTCTTCCTGAAGGGCAGTGGTGGAACTGGTGTCTGTAGCATTGAATAACATGAACTACAAGTGTCTTATTGATTAAGGGAAAGTGCAGGCTGTTGTTTAGGTGGGGGTAGTGGTATATGGTTAATTTTTATACAAATGACAGAAAACTAAAGCTGGTGATGTCCTCCTGGGCAGGTGTATGAAGTTAAGTGTTGTGAAGGCTTTCTGTCTTTATTAACTTTCACCCTATATGTAAGGATGTGTGATAAGATGTTTGTCCTAGGAAACACGACTTGATTTGGAAGCAGCAATTGGATTCTTCAGCTGGGCGATACACATGCAGAGCAGCACAGACAGCAAAATATTATTAGAATCCACTGGCTGGCCAGCAAAGCAGGGGAAGGTTCAAGCCATTCAACAGTATCTGTCATGAAGCTGCTATTTATTCATCTTTATTATACCAAAGTTCCATGTGTTTTTGCTATTCTATGAATATGCTGGTCTGGCAAAGTTCTTGTAGATCCCTAAAAGGTGACTGTTTTTAGAATTATGTGTTGTTTCTGGTTTCTTTTTTTTTTAATTTGATTTTATTTTTCAATGGCTAGAAATCAATTGATCTTTCTGTAACTGGCAAGCCGGGGTAAAGCATACTTAGAAAAAGCTATATCCCATGGAATTTCTGGCTTGCTTTCTTATACTGTGGCAGGACATCCTGATGCTATGAAATTACATGGAAAAAAAAGTCTTGGAAGAAAGGGTTGGGATTAGTAGCTTTGTTACTGAATGGATTTGATGAGTTCCTGCTTTGATAGGAACATTATGATGTTGAAAAGTAACAAAATCTTTGAAGAGCTCTGGCAGATTTCAGAATGAAAATTGAATGCAAAACTCTGGAACGTTTTAAAGAATAGGCACTTCATGTTTATTAAGCCCCCTCCATGACTTACAGGTACTGAACTTGTCTTTACAACAGAAACATCTGGCTTCTTTGCTGTCTTTATTAAATTATTCCAGTGATTCAGGAAAAAAAAGCACTGGGAGAAAAGGGAAATAAAGTGAAAAAGTTACATTTGGGGAGAGGGACGGTGAATAACGCAATAATTTCCCTCTGGTTGCACCCAAATATTGTATGGAGTGAGACTGACACAAAAGAGAGGGAGAGAGCGGACATCTGGACCAGCAGTTTTTCAGATTACCAGAAATTTGTGACATGTTACTTGGAAAAGATGTAATTAAGATTTATTTATTTTCTTGAATGCTCTGCTCTTTTGTATTGTTTTAGCACACATGGCATTCATATAAATCAGTTATAATAATAATAGTCTATGAATATAGCTTCTCATCCACAGCCCACTGAAGTGTATGGGAGGGCTTCCCATTGACTTTGCTCAGCACTGAGTCAGTCTCAGTGAGAGCCTTTGATCAACAAGTAACAGCCATTAAATTCCCCCCCATCCCTCTGTGTGGGAGAGGTGTCAGTTTTCTTTGCACAGCGAGGAAGGGTGTGTGTGGGTGAGAGGCGCTGCAGAAACTCATGCTTGTTGGTTGCCTGTCCTCCACCAACAGCTTCTCCTGGTTCCTGGTAGTTGGGAGGATCATGGCAGGTTTATGTTGCTGTACTTGATAGGTTCATTTGACTCCTGGAAAGCCAAGAGTCATGAAAGCCTTGGTAGGTAGGTCATGCTTTGTGTGCAAAGGAGTGGGAGATGCTGGAATATGTACTGAAACCAGATGCTCTAGAGGAGCCCAGCAGACCATGTATGCGGTGAAAAAGGACCCACTAGCCACCAACACGCTGAGCTGTGGTACCGATGTTACCAGCAGGAAGGTCTGACCACCAGGAATGGTTTTGAATGGTTGGATTTTATGAGCCTAGAGGTCTTTTCCAACCTAAATGATTCTATGATTCTGTGAACCATGACAGCCCGCTTCCCAATTGTGCTGCTATGGTAGCTCAGCTGACAGCCCATAATTTCTTTAGTTATGAAAGCCCATTTGTTTCAGAATATGGGACCATGTGTAAGATAAACATGGGGACTGGGAAAGCAGTGTAGCAGAAGCGACATTATACACTTGCTTTTAGCCAATAGGAAAAGCAATCAACTCATCTTCAGCTCAGCTATGGCCTCTAGAACTCACTCAGCTACTGTCATTTTCCCAATAAATATTTTCTGAACATAGGACAGAGAAAAGAAGCTATTGTTTCAATCAGACAGTTCTACATCACACTAAACACAGTGGCTTTTTCTTTATTATCTGTTGATGAGAAGAAAAAAGATGTCTCCCTAAGAAAAATACTACTACATTAAGAAATTATGGTAAGGGAATAAATCACATTTGCTGTGTAACAATATAGCAGGAAAGAGTCCTCACTTTCCGGTGGCTCGCCATCACGAGTGAAATCCAGACTGCTTTTAAGCATGTGCATTTATAAATAAAGGGAGCAGGAATAATTAATTTGATTCTGAGCAATTGTCTTCCAATTAAATTCCATTCTGTGGCACTGGTAGTGGTTATTTGGTAAACGAGAAGAGGAGAGCCAGGCCCTGCTCAGGCTATGGGACTTCGGGTTCATTTTCTAAAGAGCAAAGTTATTTTATTCACTGTATCTTAAGCTTGGAACAAACAAACCCAGACAGGTTTAATGTAAAAGATATTGCGCTACTATGCTATTGGTATGCCAGCAAAGCCCTAATCCAATGCCTGCTAACATTGGTTAACGAGACGCTGTTGACTCCAGTGGGCTTTGGAGCAGACCCAGAGACAGTTTCATGTACTAGTGGAACCTGATTCCTGGCATTCAGCAGGAACTTCCGCATTTATTTCATTAGGCTTTGAATTAGACTCACATGGTGATATTAATCTCATCCTATGTTAACAGTCTCAGAATTTGGTTTCTCATAATTTAGGCGCACTTTGTTATCAGAGGACAACACGGGCATGTTGGGAGGGTGGTCCAGCTCAGCTGTCTCATACTGCCAGATCTTTCTGTCTTTCTCTGGATGTTCCTGCCTCTCTTGGATTGCTATGATGGAAAGAGCCAAACTGGAGACATGAGGCAGCTAACTGTCAGATAGCTGTAATCAGATAAAATTGGTCTCACCTCCATTGATCTCTATGCAGCTAACTTAGGGTATTCTTAGTGCATGAAAGACTCAGATGAATTACTTGGCACTTGAAGGTCATTGAGAATATCACAGAGAATCAAAACTAGAACTTTTGGATAATCACAAGCATAACAGAAAAAAATAATGAATGCAGTACTTTCTCTTTTTCATCCAAAAAGCAATTAGTCTCAAATGCATAAGAAGGAGGACAGGACACAGACAACTCTTCAGCATTTACAAATAGGGTGAAGAAACTGTCATCCTGAGAATTACTTTCATTAGCAGCAGTATCAGGTTCTGAAATGGGATCAGGACTCACTGTAGAGGATACAATATGAGTGCACAGTAAGGGATGGCCACTAAAGAGCATGGAGACTGCTAAATAAGGATCTAGTATTAGGAGAAACCTAAGTTTGGTAACTTGCTAAAGTTTGCCCTGTTAGTCCATGGGAGAGCCCAGACCAGGACCCTGCACTCCTTTCTCCTTGTTCGCTGCTCTGTTCTCCCACTCATGGGACAAGTCAAGAAGAAAGGTTTCAATCCTAACTGAAATTATTACCTGAAATCATTAGACAGCTTTAAGGAGGAACCGTGACTTGTTTGCAGTAAGCACTTACCTGTGCTATTCTTAAGGAATAACAAATTCTGCTCCTCTTTTTTTTTCTCTTGAAATCACTTGAATTGGTTTTGCCAGAGCGTCTGACTGCTCCCTGGCCTGGAGCCATCACCACTTCGGCTGTGTGCTTGCCTTATCTCACCAGCTAATCAGTCCTTGAGTGGGGGATTGCCAGTGAGAATCCAGGGTGCCAGAGGAATGGCTGGTGAGGTTTGCAAGGCAGGTTCTCTCCCTCTGAGTCAGCGCTGAGCCACTGAGTCAGCCTGGTTTTCAGGGGTGGCACGTTCCCTCTGCAATCATGAGTAATTTGCTGTTTCTACTTAATAAAACAAGGATGCAGTGAATTAAAAACAAAACCGAAAAGCTAAAGTGTTTCAGACCTTTGCCTTAAATGCATTTTTATTTTACTGATACTTATCTTAGATGAGCAAGGGAAGCCATGATGAAATACAGTGAAATATATATGCTGGAGTGAAAGCTGGTAAAGGTCTGCTTGATCCCTTGCTCCAAGCCCTAGGAATATTTAGGGAAGGCAAGACTGGACTGAAAAATAATGAAGAGAATTGCCTTTTCCATGTAAGAAGTCATTCATTAAGCAGCAGAGCCCATTGCCTTAGGAAGGTACCAGAAACATGAAATGAGCTAGATTGAAAGGGGGTTTGAAGTGAAGATCAGTGTGGCCAAACCAAGCTCCACCCAAGAGCTGTCACACTGAGGTACTAGTCAGAGCCATCTGCATTTCCAGCCAAGATATTCAAGAGGCTTGAGCATGTTTTTCTGGAGAGCAGTGAGGGGTGCAGGCTGTTTTAGACTGGTGAAGAGGAAGTACAGGGGTGATTGAATAGCCGCCTGCAGCTGTATGAAGGCCAGTTACAAAGATGTCAGTGTCAAACACTAAGGAACACCACATCATAAAACAGTGAGCAGTGAGCAGTAACAAATTACAGCTTGGGAGGTTTAAATTAGACATAAGGAAAGATTTTTCATGAGGAGGGTGGAGCAGCACTGGAAGCACTCCTGGTTACCCAAGCCGTCATGGTATCTTTGTCCTCAGAGGCTTTTAAGACTTGGCTAGACAAAGCGTTGGCTGACCTGACCTACTGTCAGCAATAGTCTTGCTATGAGTAGAAGGCTGGACTGAAGACTTTTAGAGATTACTTCCAACCAGCATTTCTGTGATCTTATGATATCCAGTGTGGAATTTCCTTAAAATTGTGTCATTAAAAATAGAGTGCCTGGAACCTGACAGTCTCCATTACAAATCCTTGTCCTGATTTCCCTTCTCCTCGTGTCTTTTTTCATCTACACTGCCAAGTCACATCATACCCCCTCTCAGGGTATGTCAGCCAGTGCACTGACGTGAAGAGTATCCTCTGTGCTTGCTGAAAAAATGTTTGCAAAACAAAAAGCATGGTTTTGCTCTTTGTGGTGCATATGCTACCTTCTGCAAGACCAGTTGTCCGGCCGATAGCCTGAAAAATCTTTTTATCCAAAAGCTTCTAATGAAGTTTTGAAGTACGTTCTGGATTTTTATTTGAATCCTTGGTTACCAGCTTCATCCAAAGGAAAGACAACTCCAGCTTTAACCTACTTTTGAAAAACAGAATGGATCACCTAATACCACTCAGTTATCAAGTCTTGTGGCAGAAGAAAACCACACCTCTTCAGTGAGGTTATGAGAAAAGAAGGAACATTTGAGGCTGTAAAGTTCTGGCTGCCATGTCTCATTACTATTACCATGAAGATGCAGCCACAGTAGGCCCCCATCCAAAACTGAGCCAGACATATTTTACATAATAAGAAGGTATTTTCAAATATTTAGGCAGGTAAGTGAAAAGCAAGTGGCAGTCTGCTCCTTTTATTTTTTTGTCACTGGCTATTTGCTTTCTAGGCTGGAATAATTTATTGTTCCTTTTCTGTCCAATAGGAGAGATAAATGAGGGTGAAATCTTCAATGAGCAAAACATACATTTGGAAACATCATTTTAGTATCAAAATGAGATTTCCATAAGACCTTGCTGAATGAAGCTGTAGCAGTATGTCTTGATCCCTCACTAGGAAGGGAAAAGCAGCCAGAAATTTCAGGACTAAATCGCCTTGTAGTTCATCATCTTCTTTCCTTGTTATTTTTTTGTTTATAGAAAAAGTGAATTTATTGGAAAATACCAGATTGACAGCTCTGGAAAATACAAGCCTCTCTTAATCCAGAGTGCAGATGTGGCACACTCAGGATTAAGGCAAGATGCCTCCCTGAGATCCAAAGAAATCATAACAAGTTGTTTGGCAGAGGATGGGCACTCCACCCTGGTACTGATCCAAGGGTGTTTCATAGGGCACAAGTGCCGGCCAGCGCCGAAGTGCTTAAAAGTCACTTGTGCTTTTGCCTTTCTCTGTGCTACTCTTGTTGCCGAGCTGCTCTGCCAAGGGGAGCCTGGAGTAAGGGAGAGAGGAAGAAGGCCAAAACAGGGAGATTTATACTCATTAAGAAGTCATTTTAGTCATCGAACAGGCTGTCAGCAATTCACTGTGACAGAAATGGATGGGGATCCAGAGTGAAACTGTCCTGAGAGGGTTGGCATCATTTCTGGTTTCTGTAGAGACAATCCTGCCTCAAGCAGGAGGAAGCTGAGTTTTGACCTGAAAGCCTGAGATCTTGGATATCTCCACTTTCAGGCTCTGCGGCTCAACACCTCTCTGGTTAAGAACCAGCTAGCGCTGATTTACAGAGATATGAGGTTTCACTGTCCGGTAGCAAGGCAGCATAGCCTAATGCATGAGTATAGCATGAGCATATGAGATGAGTCTTGGTATATACCCACAGAGCACCAAAGTTTCTGCCTGACCTCAAGCGTAGGAATTAATGTGTTCTGAAGATGCCACCTCCCCTTGATGTTGACTGTATGCAGTAGTATACCATTGCTTTGGGTCCAGCATGAGCCAGATGATGTCTTTGTGCCTGTACTGGCATGGATGTGCTGCATGGGCAGCACTATGGAGCTCCTCACCTCCGAGCCACAAGGAGTCAGGGAATTAATGCCCTTAAGAGCAGAGGATCCAAGCTCCTGCCCAGATTTTCCTCTTCAGCTAACAACCCTGCAGCCTGGGGAGAGCTGTAGGTGGTTGTGAATTGGATTTGGTGTATTCAGTCTGTATTTCGCATGCTTCAGGGGCACTCTGTTGTGTGTGGGGAAGGTTGTTTGTTTTTATTTTGCATTTTTTCTCTGAAGTGTATGACTTTTTCATCAGGGTGAAAATCTGTCAAATAGCCATTTCAGACTGCCTAGAAATTATGAGGCTCTGGAATCTATTAAAGCATAAATGTCAAAAGAAAATTACTACAGAGTTTGTCTGGCCTTTCTTGTTTTACTCCTTGATGTTAACTTCCTTGTTTGCTGATGTATGCTTTTTGTGCAGGGGTTAAAGAAAAAAAAATAGTATTAAAAAAGATGCTACAGTTATTAACTATTTTTGCATGTCTGCAATGTGGAGGCACTGCATGTGTTTATATGTATGTATGTGCTGTTTTCTGTCAAGATAAACCTGCTTAGAAGAACCTTGTGGTTAAAAAAAATAAAAGGAGAGAGGGAGACTGGATGCCAGAAAACAAGAACTAAATCATCCTCTTTTTTCCCTCTGAATATTTCTGAATTATACTTGTAATGCACCATAACAACAAACAACATGTTTTCTTAAGTGTAAGTAGATTTCTGTTGAGGAATCCTGTGCCAAAGCTATTTTTGAGCAAGCAGATGTCAAGGCCCTAAACAAAACCTGAAGTGCACAGGCATTATGAATGTTTGGAGACAGAATGAAGATAGAACTTGTTAAATTCTCCTAGACTGTCTGCAAAAAGATGCCATTTGCAGGACTATGTGGTATGAGATTGATTATGGTGTATGTACCAGCCCTTTCCAAAGCTCAGCCTATAATCCTTGTTTTTCTTTTAAAGCACTTTGTACTTCCAGTATACAATTGAAATAAAATTGTGGCAGCCTTATTTCTGCTAGCCCTGAGGACACTGGATGGAGAATTGGTCCAGACTAAGAGCCAGCAGGGCTGAGGGAAGTTCCAAGTGGGAGATGCGCACTACTAGGAGCAAGTGCAGAGAGGTGGCGTATATCCCTTCTTCTCAAACACTGGAAATCACTTCTATGTCTGCAGGAATCATTGGGAGTTACTGGTGTATGCAACAGAATCATAGAATTGTTTTGGTTTGAAGAGACCTTTAAGATCATCAAGTCCAACCATTAACCTAGCAGTGCCAGGTCACCACTAAACCATACCCCTAAACACCATATCTACCCATCTTTTAAATCCCTCCAGGGATACTGACTCCACCACTTCCCTGGGCAGCCTGTTCTGGAAATACTGGGAAAGCAATCTGTACAGGCTAAATAAAAGATGTCCTAGAGTTTGACTGCATTGTGAACTTTCCTTTCTCCAGTTTCTTTCTGTGTAGATGTATTTAGTTTAGTTTATTACCTAGTGCAATATAGCACTGGGAAAAGGTGTGGGACAGTCTGGAGGTTCCAAGGATTTAAGAACTGGAAACCCACAATTAATTTTGGTTAAGGAATTGCAATGGATTTAGATGTTTTAAGCAGCAAAGAATGAGCTAAGGGTCTTGTGCTGTTCTTCAGGGCTGGAGTAAGTCCAGGCACAGTTTGCTGCTGGGAGGGAAGTTATGGCAATACAGTGTCTGGAAGGACAGGACAGCTTCTGGATTCGGCTTAGCAAAGCCTGGGGGCCTGGTGCACATTTACACGAGTGCTCCCTTGCACTGTGGCGGAGGTGTTGATTATTGTCAGCAGGCTGCAATGCCGTAAGTGAAAATCAGACATGTTTTACAGGGAATACTAGGAAGGTTGGCAGGAGACCCTTTTTCCATGTTTGCAAATAACATGATGTAAAATTCAGCAGCTTTGTGGCTGCTGTACAGGGCCGCAGAGAGTCTATTAGGGCATGTGTGTTTCCAAACTTCACCAATGCCGAAATACCTCCCAGGAGCTGTGTATCAAAGAGTAAGGCATTAATTTTCCTGGGCACTGAGTTGCGCCAGAAGGGAAGCTTACAGAGTTCGGTTTGATTGGCCTAAATCTGTGCAAGAGATCACTAAAACCCAGCAAGATAACACTGTGGTCCTTAGAAAGGGAGCATGGAGAGACTGCAGCAACACCACATCCCAGTGATCCCCTTGATTGTCCTCGGTAGGGCATCCATCACTTGAAAACACATCTTGCTGTCTAAAACGCTGTCCAGAACTTGTTACATGTTTTATTATTACCTCACCAATTATGTTATAGGATGTGTCTGGAGGGTTAACCTTGGCTGAGCACCAGGAGCCCACCAAGCCGCTCTATCACCCCCCCTTTCCTCTCCCTCCTCAGCAGGGCAAAAGGGGAAGGAAAATAAGATGGGAAGACCAAACCCTTGCAGGTAAAACAAGAGCAGTTTATTGATAACAAAGCAAGCAAAGCAAATCCGAACGTGGAAGCAAAGAAAAACAAAGATTTATTCTCTGCTTCCCATCAGCAGGTGATGTCTTGCCCCTTCCTGGGAAGCAGGGCTCAAAAACGCGTAGTGGCTGCTCCAGAGGACAAAGAAATGCCCCCCCAACTCCTCCTTTTCCCAAGCTTTATAGCTGAGCCGACATCATATGGTCTGGAATATCCCTTTGGTCACTTCAGGTCAGCTGTCCCAGTTGTGTCCCCTCCCAAGACCTTGTGTTATCAACACCCTTCTAGCTCCCAGTACAAAAATGTTGCACCATGAGGGCTGCTATGGGGAAAAAAAGCTCAGCCAGACCCACTGCAATATGCTTAATAAAATACTTCAGGGAAGATTTAGGTATTTTAATATATGTGCAACACCTTTGTTGTACTATCTCTCTTGTTACTTTGTGAGCCGTTGGCATTTGGTGTGATTAGTATTAGCAATAAAAGCCTTCAAGGCCATGCAACTCGTCTTAGAGCCTGGCTACTGATATTCATGAGAGGGTAAAAGAAAGTGGTTTTTTGTTCATTTACTTCAGCTTTATGTTTTGTTTTTTTTTTCTGGGATCTTTGAAGTTTTGGAGAAAGTTGGTATTAGTCCCAAATTTAGAACTAGAATTTGATCTTTTTAAGTACTGCTTCCCATGAGTTGAATTAGCTGGAACTAAGGCAAATAATTTCTTGTTGGATTGCTACCAGCACTGAAAATCAAGTAGTTTGAGGGTGAACTCCAAAGGAAGTTTTTTCATATCCTGGGTGAAATTAACCAAGAATAGCTTTAATTCAAACATGGTTTTTGGAATGGAACATTTTCCTTGACTTCTGACAGAAACAATTGTAGAGTATTTTGAAAACTCAACATGTTACTAAGATATGTCAGTCTGAGAAAGGAAAATGCATAATTTATTCTGAAACTTTTGTAGTAAGATGTTTTAAATAATTTTACTTTTTCCACTGAAACACTTCAGTGAATATTCTAAATTTCTTTAAAAGTTATATGTGTTAATAATTTAAATAAAAGTCATTTAAATAGATACATACAACATCAGCCATGTTCACAGTTTCTCAAATTTCCAGACAGCAGACACGGAAGCACAAAAATTTCTTCTTATCATCTAGAAACTATATAAAACCTTAAATCCGGAGATTGCATTTGTGAAAACTCCTTGCAATGTGTTACTTGTTCTTTTTCCTTAGAATGACAAAATTAGTTGAGCAGATTTGGGAAGGAGATGACAGGAAAAAATAGGCTTTAATAAAATCCATGTACCTCTGAATATCTCAGAAGCTATGGAGTGGAAACCAGCCATACTAGCTATACATTGTGCACCCTCATTGCAGCTCAGGTGGTGCAAGCTGGGGTCTTTCCCCTTGTAGAAGTGGTCAGAGGAAAGGCATAAATAAGCTGAAGATATGACTGCCTGACTTGGTGCAGAAGGAAACCTTCCTGAGATGTTCCACCATCTGAAGCTGGGTGGAAAGGGGCTTGAGTTTCTTCTTACAAGCTGTCAACAGGAGTTAGCAAGGAGACGACAAATCCTTAGTATGGTTGGAAGAGATAATTTCAGCCTCTCCGAGGCCAAACGGCGCACATTTTATGGGTGATTATAGGGCTGTGCAGGCCACCACCATGTCCGAGTCCTCTGAATGAAGGACAACACACTGGTGAAGGCAGTCTGGGAGAATGTAATGATAATAGCAGTCCTAGACCTAGGTTTGTGAGAGGAAACAAGAAGATTACCTCACAAAATAAATATTACTTAAGCTATTCACTTAAGAAAGAAAAGTTAATGCCTAGGCATCATGCCTAAATGTAAGAGATTTATCCTTCTCTTAGAAGCGTGCTTCCTCTGCCAGAAGTTCTGCATTAGGTTCTCCTGCGGGACTACACCACCATCTGGTTCAACCTATTGTTCTACAGACTTCTAAGACTGTGTTTAAGTATCTAACCTACTTTCTGTGTGCAGTTATGCATACAGTTATTTACATGGTAACGCACGTGCACACACTGTTTATTGAGAGGCGCTGAGGTTTATGACATGTAGCAGTGCCCTGTAGGCTGTAGTAAGGGTTTGTGAGACTTCCAACCCAAGGCACAATAGTTCCTCTTATAAGCGAAATCCCCGGTCAATGTATGTTTTATTACACTGTTGAAGAATGCATTTTCCTCTCCAAATCTGGTTCACTTTCACTTACTGTCTGTTGAGACATCTCTTTTTTATAATTCAGAGGGACTTGCAAGACCCGTGGCCAAGCAGAAGGACTCTAATGAAATCCATCTTGGGTAGAGAGGGAGAGGCTGCTGGTATAGTCTTTATCCCAGTATACAGTGACATGGGCAAGAATGAGTATGATTGGAGGTCTGTCCCTGAAACAAGCCACCATGGGAGCTGCAGGCCCTTGTGTGGGAAGATTGACTTGATGGAGATGTACTTGTCTGGAGCCCTGAATGGTGCTGAGAAGGTGTCCTGGTGGGAATTGCATCGAGTCTCAAGATGAGTCCCATCACTATGGCAGGATCAGTGCTTTGCTGTCCTTGCTGATAGATGTTAAAGCCAGAGAAGCCCGGAGTACTGAATTCTCTCTAGATTGCAGATGTTCATAGCCGATGCAAATAATGCAAAAGCTCATGAAACCCAAGTGAAATGAAGAAATGGGTGGTGCTGGGATGGTGTCATGCAGGTGGCATGGCTGCTGATTGAGTCATATTTTGTCCTCAAACACATCAGGCCCCAGCCTGCCATGCACCTGAGGTCCTGGCCATACGTACAAATGCACAGCCAAACCTATCTGATTAACATTCCCTAGGCCTGGTTCTGTGGGCTTTGCTCCTTATAGGATTCCCTTGTTCAGTGAGCCTGCAGGAGGTGAGGATGCTCAGTGCCTCCCTAAGCTGAGACTTCAGCCTGGAAATCCAAGTGACTTTCCTCTCCTGACATACAAGTGATTTCAGCTGCCCATAATTGCACTTTTATTATTTGCAGTTTAAGTGGAGTGGAGGAGCTGCTACTCCACAAGACAAAGTGCTTGTATTTGGATCCTGGCTGGGGACATAGTTGCTTATACTGGGTTTATCCCTCCAGGGACAAAGTCACTGGGGTGGCCCTTTGGAGTCACTGATATGTGTCCCGTACCCAGTACATCCTTTAGGCATTCAGACAGACTTTGCTTTCAGCTTGAAACCAATGGTGGAACATCATCTAGAGACAGGGCATATGAACATTGTCTACAGCCGGGATAGGAGCGTGCTGGCGATGTGTGTGTGGATGTGTGTGCACGCAGGCTGGAGAAGCATTGCTCCATCCACAGATGGCTGTGAGGGGAGTAACCGCAACACTGCAGAGAACCTCTTAGCACTGTGGGCTAGGGCTTTACAAGCCAAAAAAAAAAAACCAATGAAAACAAACAGCCCCCAGGCTAATGAGCTGCTCCTCCTTTTGTGAATGGGGCTGTGGGACAAGGGTGCTGGAGGAAGGCAGGGTGGATATGGAGCTGTTTAGCGGGCTCACTGGCTGGGGGTCTTTTTCCCATCATGGCTCAGTCAAGCACAACCTCAGGTTTCAACGGCTGGTTAGCCACATCCATTCCAGGGTTCATTTTATTATATTTTCTTTTTATTGTTATTGTTGTTTGGTAACCAGGAGGGCTGCAGTGGTTTCCAGCGTGCTGCATCTCTGCAGACCTTGTGAGCCTCTCCTGTGTGAAGCGAGGAGGATGGAGAAAGACACATTTGAAATGAAAACAAAATAGGAAAAAAAAAGGAGCACTGGTATTTGCTGAGGAATGCTCCCCACAATGCTGAAGTTGCATAAGTGCCGTCTTTGTTTCAATCAAAAATCTACTTTTTGGGTTGAAACAAGGCCACCACTAACAAGGCCAGGAAAAAAATTTCCTAATGGTTCGAAGTGAATTTAGGATTTTGATGGAGCATTTGATTCTGGGTATGGTTCATATAGCTGAAGAAACAGAAATACAGTCCCTCCACATCAGCCAAGACATACAAAAATGCCATGGTGCAGATGCAGCCCAGGCACCCTCACCACATGGCTAAAGGATTTGAAGGGGACCCCTGTTCCTCTATGAACAGGGGAAATGATGAAGTGACAGATAAGAGAACTCAAAGGGAATGACATGAAGTACTTTGCAGCATTTGGGATGAATTTTATGGTGAGATGGATTGATTACAGTCACTGTTATTGGGCCATACAAATCCTCAATGGCAATGAACCAGCCCAAGCTGAATTTGGCTTAGATAGTGCATTATATAAACCTCTGAAGTTTGCTTGAAGTGTGTTTTCCTCTCTGAGGTTTTTGTCCCCCCTTTAATTCCTTCATTTCCTTGGTCAGTTCCTGAAACATGCCCTTTTTCCTCGTTTAACATTCATCACCCTGAGAACCAGTTGGGGAGCATTGAGCAGCCTGTACCACTGAGTGTGATTGCTTTTCTGCTGTATTTCTGTGTCTTAGGCACCCTTCTGAGGTTCCAGGAGAGAAGCAAGTGAAACTGTTTGCCACACAAGTGCTATGTCACACACATTCATTACTCAGCCTCACGTCTTCGCTAGCCATGAGCCCATCCTGTACCCACCCTGGCCCCCGAGCAAACCATGTCTCTCATAAATCCAGAGCTGCTTCTTAGAAATGGGTATGTTGTCACTATCATGGTGTTAGCCCATACAAACTGGGTCAGATCCAACCCAGCCATCAGGCAGGAGCTGGTGGTAAATATTGAGCATATAAGTGCAGTAATTTCTTCCCACATGTTTCTGGCCAGCTTGGGGCAGACAGGCATTTTGAGAACTTCCTGAGTTGGAGGCTACATCTGCAACAGATAGGTCAAACCATTCCCAACAGTAAAAAATATTTGACAGCTTCCTCCTGAAGTGTCTCTGAGTAGCCCAGGTTGGCTTTCCCAGAAGCTGCTAATCAAATTCCACCACCTGAAAGCAGTGAAACCCAAAAGGAGAGAAGGGAGAGAGAACAGAAAACCACTACCCATTGTGTTCATAAGCAACTCACCTTTTCTTCCTGTAGCAATAGTTCTTTCTGTAATTGAATTTGACACATTTTAGCCATGCTAACCTTTGGCTTTCAACATGTCTCTCATATTGTGGTCAATTATTTTTTAGCAAGGCAAATACCATCTGCAGTTACACTAGTGAAATAAAATCACATGGGCCATCAGTTCCTGTGCTTCAGGCGTAAGCTCACAACAGTTGAGATCAGGAAGAAATCACACCACTTGTAGCAGACTGAGGCCTTGACACCTTCTCCTGTAGCATCTTGAAGCAGCAACTTCTGGGAGCAGGATAACAACCCTGCTGGGCCAAATCCCCCTATGATCAAGAGTGGGGCTTTATGAGGCTTTTCCACTACGCAGTATTGTTGTACTTACCGCTTTGTTTTCCTCCCTCGTGAAACTAAGCCTACGTGGTTGGCACTGACTACTTTTCATTCAGTAGGTCACACAGGAAATGTGTGGCAGAGACAGAAGTAAAAACCCAGCTGCTTTACCCCAGTCATAGGCAAAAGAGCCAAGCCCAGCTTTCTGTCTCAGAAAAAAAAAATAATCCATTTTACTAAGAGCAGCCCAGAGGGGTTTGTATGGGTGGCAGATGAATGATTCAGTTCATGTCTTAGTGCACAGACTTCCTGGACCATAAAGCCAAAAAGTGAGGATTCCCTATTGCTTGTTCTTTCTTCTGTGAAGCTTTGTGCAGATTTTTGCCTCAGTTTCCCCACCTAACATGAAGCCCAATATTCTTCCCCTTCTTTTGCTCAATAAATTGAGATTTTTGGTTGAAAACTACTGAAATTTGTTACATTGATACTTTCCTTAGGTGTGCAATTTGCTTGGTTTATTGCAAGGAAGGAAGGATGCCTTTTCCTCTCCCAGCTTCGTGTCCTGACAGATTGTGCCATGCCAGAAGAAGCATCATTACACCATCGACCACACCAAAGGCTTCTCCTTTTGAACAAAGCCAGGTAGACTCAGGAGGTTCTGCCTGCCTCTAATGACTGCCCTTGGATGACGTTGGCAGTTTTCCTTCCCTTAATCATGTAGAAAGGATTTGACAGTCTGTATTACAACTTTACAATTACAACTTTACAGGAACACAAACTTGCAGGGAATTTTATGGATGAAATAAATCTTTTTAAAGGAATACCAAGACTCTAGGACACCTGAGATTTGGGGTTTGAGTGTGTATATATTTATTCGTATATATTTATATGGTTCTCTGTTTCCACATTCTCTGTGGAATAGTAATGATCCTGCAGATTCCCTGCTGTCATGACCACCATGAAATGTTGATACATCAAACCACCTGAGAAAGATGCTGATGCCCTCCATCTTCTCCTCTGGGGAGAGAATACAAGGAACCTGAACTTAATGGGGCAGCCAGCTGGTGTGCTGGTGTGAAGCCATTGCTTCCCCAAGGAGACAAGGTTACAGGCCTAACGAGCATCCAGCAGCAAAAAGTGGATCTAGGAGTTTCTGGGTGGTAATATTAACACTTTGGTAAAGGCTTAGAGGAAAGCCCTAAGTCCTCTTGGACCTGGCTTCTGCCTGGTCGAGAAACCACAGAGCTCAGATGAACATTGTTCCAGCTGGAACGGAGCCTCCAGAATGCTCCATCCTGGAGAGGGGGAGAGGCAAAGGAGAGAAGTGAACACAAGCAGGGAAGGCAAGATGGAAATATCATAAGATTCAAAGAGAGGCATGAACCTCTTTTCCTCTCTGGATGCTGTTGAGCCACCCCTTTCAGTCTGAGCTGTCCTCAAGAGGAAATGAGAGGGAATCCAAAGTTGTGCTTGTGTCTTCACAAAAGTTCCCAGTGGGCATCTCTTCACATACAGACACAAAGACACCCATGCACATTTCCAGATCCCTGTCTTGCACACTTCACATTCTGAGGAATATTTTGCAGGGTCGTGCTGTCAACATTTCCAACAAATTCGGTTAATATTCCCATGCTTGCCAAGAAGTGTGTGCACATAGCTAGGAGAACACGTTTTTATTTAAAAAGCAAAACAAGCAATAGGTTCCCCATTCCTTCCCTCCTCCTGTCTGCAATTCAAGTGGGCTCCTAGTCCTGGTGTATTATTCCTGGCTGAGAGGGAAAGTTTATGAGTCCCACGTTACTGCTCTTGGCAGCTCATCACACTGTTCCTGTAATACTGCAGCACAGGTCTGGCCAGGGAGCAAAGCACATCTACCATGAGGGGAGATGGAGACATGGAGGTGTGGTGTTCAGATGAGCTCCTTCAAGCCTCCAGTTCATGGCCTGAGCTGAGGAGAGAAGCACAGAGCCAGAGAAGATGGCAATCGCTTCTTGGACTGATTTGCTCAGATAAACCTCTTTCTGAGTATATCCATTTTCAAATATGGAAGTTTCTGCAAAAACAACAACAACAACAAGACATGAAGCACATTGTTGCCACTTGTACGGGACTTGAAGCACTAGGCTTTAGGTACAGCCAAGAAGAGTCAAGTTTGACCTTGATGAGGTCTTTTCTAGGAGGAAAAGGGGGGGATAGATTGGCCAATATGTTGAGCTTTCAGTACAGGACATTTTTCAGGGGAGATTAGGCATGCGTCTGTCAGGAACTGGCTTATTTTCTGTGATTCTGTATTAGATCTGAAGATATCTCTGCATTACTGATCCAAGGAGACTAAACTGTAGGCTGCCGGCAGACATCATGGTGGTGGTTCCCACAACAGCACAAGATGGGTGATTAGGTGATGCACACGGAGATAAGCCTAACAGACCATTCTCCACCAAATCCGGATGATTTGGCTGGGCTGGTGTTGATGGAGGTAATTGTATCTCAACATTTAAACTGTGTATACCAGTGAGACATCATCCACCATCATCAGACAGAAGTTATTTCAGGACAGACTTCCCTTGGAGCAACTTGTCTCTCTGAAGTGTGTAGTTAGAGGGGGAGAGAGCTGCTTGTCAGCTACCAATGCAGCAAAGGCTTGAGCTTGCTGGATTTATTTTTTGATGTTAAATACACAAGACAGTAGCTCCCTAGCCATCCAGATTAGCTGCGTGTTTCATGAAGAATGCAGACTTGAGACATTTTCTCTCAAAGTTTTAGCCTGTATAGTCCATGAGTCATATACTGCCTGTAACTGGCATGATCCAAAGTTACTCCTGTGATTGCTCCTGTAAAGAATCTGGCCCTGATTTTGCTGCTTGTCATGTGCACATTGAGTTTCTGCTTTGAATAACACAAATGGGAACAGGATTCTGCCACACAGGGCTATGACTGAATTTTGAAAGTGTTACCAGCAGAGGTCTTAAAGCTTCAGCTATCTACCACCCAAACCTCTATTCTATGTCCTTGGGAAGGATGCCTGACATCCTGAAGGTCTGTTTTATAAGGGAGGTTTGCCTGGGAATAATCCTGTGAACTTGTGTGGCTTTCATGGTCATTAAATACACAGCACCCTTGTGTATTCGCAGAGCTGTAAAAATATGGTCAGATCAAAAGCAATAGATTTTGCCTTTGGATGAATGCTGAAGGCAGCACTTCAGGGAAAAAATAAAAGTTGGGTGTGCTCTGTGCAATCTGCTCCTCGTATAAGATGCATCATGAATATTGAGTAGTAGAAGGAACAGCTTCTCCCCTCCAAATTTTACTCCCATATAAATGGAGTGATTTTAGTTGTTCTTATGAACCAAGGATGGGGCATGAAGGGTTAATACTCTTTTCCTTCCTTCCTCTTTCCACCCTATTAGCATAGCCCATGGTGCTACCAGGCCTGGGACATGAAATGCAGCTAGGCTAGTTCATGCTTGTGTTTGTTTTGTTTTCTGAAATTATATCCGTTTTCTCTTCTCCTTGATAAGGCTGTGGTTCGTGCTGGAGCCCAGCACCTGCATGGGTTAATGTGCACACTGGAAAGGCAACAGGGAGCAGGGCTGGGTTCAGAGCTCTGGAGAACAACCTGCCACTTGCAACCTGCCCACTTGTGACTTGCAAAGTGGCAAAACCGGGACTTGCTGAGTCGCGGCATTGCAGCTCAGCAGTTCTGGAAGGGATGACTCAGGAGTTTACAGGGTTGAGTCTCAGCAGTTCCTGAAGTCACTGTCCATGTAGGCCTAGTCCTTGAGGGAACTCAGTTCCTACTGTTATTGACCACACTGGTCAATAACACTGGTTTACCTCCTTTTCCATGGCTCACGTTCCTGGGGCAGGTGACTGTGGCTTACAGGACTGACAGAGATCTCCTCCGTCACTGCATCCGGGATCCTGCTTTCTTTAGCAAGCAGACTAATTGTTTTTTCATAATTGCTATTAAAGGTATTATTATCATTTAAGCATGTATGATATATAATTGTGCAATTAGGATAATAATGACACTAATAACAGATGCTATAACACTACTTTCTCCCCTCCCACATCTGGGCAAGAGAAATGAGGCAGATCTGGATGAGAGAGGAGGAGAAGAAGAAACCCGGCTCTCTGCTCCTTCCTCTGCAAAGTCCTGTCTTGCAGACACCTCGGGCTGAGCTTGGATTTTCCACCCTAAATCCTGTTAAGCCCCTGATCCTTCTAGCAGGGAGCAGCAACGACACTGTATCCCAGGGCAGCGGAGCGGCGGCTGGGAGCTTCAGGCCTGGAGTATTAAATCAAAGCTTCCTTGCTGGGTTTAGGTAATCCAGATGGGCACCGTTCCCTTTTGTTCATCAACAGGCTTGAGGGGGCCGATGCTCAATTGCTTTACTGGCCTGGGAGTACAAAAAGATTTTTAAAAGAATGAATAATAGCCATATTAGTAGTACATCTGGAGAGTATGTCATAAATTAAGGGACTGAATACCTTTGGAGTGGGGCTCTTGAGCCTGTGAAAATTTCGGTTGCCTTTCTTCATCAGAGGATAGTTTATGCATTTGAAATAAAAATTAAAATACTTCCTGCTAAGAGAGAGGAGTGCAAAAACCACAAGCATTTCAGTGATTTAGCCTTCCCTTTACTGCATTAATGGGTGGTTGTCCATTAAAACCTCAAATCTCACTTCTGGCTGGGAGGAGGACCTGAAGCCATCCCTGGAGAAAGCCATGTCTTTGCTGCCGCCTCCACTTAGGAGGTTGCTTTAGGATATTTCCAGATGAAGAGCCAAATCCTGCATTACTGGAGCTCCCTAAGAATCCGGGGGTTTTGTGCCTGGATGGACTATTGGCCCTTCATGTGGTCGTGGGCTCCACCTCCCAGACGAGGGTCACTCTAGCAGCCGCATGTCACACATGCCCATTTACATTCAGCCCACTTGGGGAGGACAGATGATGTTAGGCTGGATTTGGGAATGGCTGAAGCTAATGCTCCAGGAAGTTTAGTTGTTCCAAAGACAAGGCTTAGACCCAGGGGAAGATCTAACCCCAGTGTTGGTGGGGAGTGGGGTGGTACTGACATTTCAGGCTCCTTTTGCACTAGTAGCCAGGCTTCTTGTCTTGCAAACATTTCTTGGGAACTGCGATGAGGTGGAAGACTGGCATGTTCCATGTCTCCAAAAATCTTTCCATCCCACAAGTTACCCATAGCCAACACCACTTCCTGACTCCTAACAGATCACTGGTGGGAGAAATGTCTGTCCAGACAGCTATACTGCACGTGGGTGTATTTGATGTGCTGCCACCAAGTGCCTTCTGATCAGAAGCCAGCTGGGGATCTATAGAGTAGTTTTGGCTTTATTTTCTAAGGCATCATTAACAACAAGTCTGGCTTTTGCTAGAGCTGGACCTTGCCTCCAGCTGGACGTGGGAGAGAGCAAAAATACAGGTGATGATGGTGGCAAGACAGAAGTTATTTCAGGACAGACTTCCCTTGGAGCAACTTGTCTCTCTGAAGCACGTAGTTAGAGGGGGAGGGAGGTGCTTGTCAGCTACCAACACAGCAAAGGCTTGAGCTCGAGTCTCGCTCAGGCTGCAGCCAGGCTGGCTGGAGATAATCCATATGTAAGAGAAAGGTGGAAATCCACTCAGAAACACAACACAGTTCATCTTGGAAGCCATCTCCAGAGGTCTCTAGTCCAATTTGTCAGTGAAAGCAGGGCCGGCTTTGAAGTTACAACCCCTTTATGTGCTCCCATGAGCATCTGAGTTCATCTCAGTCCAAGTAATCTGTGTTATCCTTCAAGTAGTGGATGTGTGCTAGCTCTGTGTGTTTGGAGAGCAGTAAGTTTGGGAGTGCTGTAAGGCACAGCTGAGCTGGCCAGTCCCAGCACCATCTCAGCAACATGGCTGCGCATCTGCAAGGAGGTCATCTCTGGGCTGGAGCAGCTGCAGCTGGAAGAGAGTAAGTGAGCACAGCCGTCGAGACCACACCTGCCCTCCAAGGACTGGAGTTAAACCACCAGCACAGAAAGAAAACATGGAAGGGTAAAAGAGAAGTGAAATTAACACGCATGAAGTCCAGGACAGAGCTGGGAACAGGATAAAAAAACAGGTTTTGGTAGTCTTGGGCTAGGAATTATCCAGTAGGCAAGGTCGCCTCTCCATTGTGGCACGCGTTGGCCATGCACTTCTCCATGAGCACTGCCCTGATGTCCTGCTTCCCTATGCCCATCTGTGCCGATGGACCTCCAGGGAAAGAGGAGGCATTTCTATTGGAGAAATCCTATTTTATGCCCAGAAAGTTTCTTCCTGGTTTTTTTTTTTTAGGAAGAGGCTAACAAGGTTGAATGAAGAAGACAGAAGGTATGGGAGAGCATTACCCAGGACGGCACTGGGCTGGGTCTCAGCAGAAGTGGTTCCTGGCTGGCTCTGTCCAGGCATGAGCACATCGCCTTGACCTCCCGTGCCTCAGTTTCCCCATCTCTAAAAGTAACACACGGGTGTTACTTCTGCGCACCTTCCCTCACATTGTGCTGGAACCTCTCATTTCATGGCATTCAGGACCTCTTGGCTCTCCTGCAGTTCAAACCATTGTTGGGTCCTGGGCAGCAGAAGCAAGGGGAGAATCTCCTAAAGCTTGGTGTTGACTTACACTTGGCAGCTCAGCTGTCAGATAGGGATCAGCAGCAATACAGCTGAATCTTTACTGTTATTTATTACGGATGGGAGTTTTCCTCCATGAGGAATGACTTTGGGCTGGGGGCAGAGAAAGGAGCAGAGAAGAGAGGAGAGGAGAGGAGAGGAGAGGATGCAGCCAGGGCAGGTTTATGCCTCCAGTGTCACTTCCAGCAGACCCCACTTGTTTCATTTCCATAATAGAGACAAACCATTGCAATGCACACATTTTGTCAGGCTGGCACTGTCTGATCAGAGCAAAGACCATCTCTGCTGGAAGCACTTCCCTCATCCCTGCCTGCTTCTGCTGTTGTCCCTAAACACAAGTGACTCCTGGGACTATGTGAGGTGGCTGCAGTCAAGAGAAAGTCCCTTCTCCCTGAACTGATAGTGTGCTATTCAGCATGCCAATAGAAAACCTTCAATATTACCAGGCCCAAGTCATCTACAGGGATAGAAAATGGTAATATAGGTGCTTAGGGGTTTTTATTTATTTTTTCCTGTCCATGTACTGTTTTCCTGAAATGTATATTCTGCCCTGGGAGCACTGAGTGGCGTTCACGCGAGCCCTTTCACTAAGCTGAACTCTGAGCATCACCCTAAGCAAACACAGAGATCACCGGTGGTGCTCAGTGACCCCCACTCCAGCTTGACCTGCAGGGCTCCAGATCTCTTTGGTGAAAGTCTGCTATGTGTTAGCAAGTAACTATTCAAACACAGATGCTGCCTGTGTCAAGGAGGCTTTTTGCTCAGAAAGTACAGACAAATATTGATCCTCTATTGAGCCTGGAGAGCAGGCTGGAGCAGCACAGTGACGTGTGATAGGAGCTGAAAGAGGTCCCACAGCACAGGAATTGAGGATACTAAAGGGCCTCTTATTTGCTGATCGGGCAAAGCTTGACGTGTGTCTAATCCCTGCAGCCAATGTGGTCACGGGGGTTTAGCTTTAACCAATTTCTAATTAAAAGTGTTTACAGATGAGCACTTTATTTACCCAGCATTAATTATAAAGGGCTTTACTCTAGCGGGGAGCAAACGAGTTTCCTGTCTGCTGTAGCAAAACCCTTGCTGAGAGCTCGCTTTCCCCAGAAGGTCCATAATAAAGTTATTGTAATGACAGTCTTTGTGATGAGATCCTGAGCAGATGGGAGCAGGAGAGGTGGGAGCATTTCCACAACACATGTGCCCGCTGTCACAGGTTTAGGAGTCCACTATTTCCATGTTTTCTGCCTGGACGTTTGCCAGTCACCATTCAAGGTCTTCTGGGTCCAGGAGTCATTAGTTTAAACCCTGGTGTAATCATGTATTAAGTTATACATGCGTAAAATGAAAGCAGGAGGATATTGGCTCGTTTAAGATGCTCTCTGTGGTTGGAAAAGGGGTGGGTGCACAGGGAAACACAGGATCAGGGCTCTGTGGATCCGTGTGTGTCCATAATAAACAGCAGCATGTCTCCTGGCAGCTCAGATGGAGCCAAACGCAAAGTATTATTTCACGTTTACCTGCTTTTTTTGTTTGAGTAAAACCAAGTATTTTCCTCCATTGCCATGCTCATTTTGACAAGATTTCTCAGAAAGAAAAAAGCCAGCTGGGAAATCTTCATTGCAGAGCAATTGTGACCTTTGGTTCTGAAACACAAAAGTTCATTTTAAAATATCAAGTTTAAGAAATTATGCCTTTCAAATTATTTTCTATATATTTTTTCTGTATTTCTCTACTAGTAATATTATATGGTATGTTGTAACAGCCTGTAATTCTATACATGTTTGTAACAAAAAAACCTTCAGAACTGCTGTTCTTGAGAAATTTCAGTTCCTGGGAATGCAGACTCCAAGATGTTGACATTTCCCACACAATTCGCTGTTCTAGCAATTTTAGTGGTAGCCGCCGCTGTGTGCAGAGCTGCTAACAGGGTACGTGGGAATAAGAGATCAGGTGTAAGAGCCAGCTTCACTCCTCTCTTTACAGTGGTGTCTTTGGATTTATTAAATAAGTTTTGTTGGACTTTCTGTCCCTTTGTCAGACTTGTTCGTGCTAGTTAAAATTTCTTCTGTAACTTGTAAACAAATGATTTCTTTAAAATTCCAAAGAGAAACTCCAGATACTATAGCCAAGAAATGACACATAGAAAAAAACAGACTAATCCTGTGCAGTCTATACTGTACATCTACATTGAATTCAACTTTTTTTTTAAAAAAAAAGCTGCCATGATATAATGCCCAGATGATAAAATAGTTAATTATTCCCTTGTGAATGTAGTGTTGTGATTCAGATGGCTTTTTTTTAAAGTACTGAGGAGCTTTCACCTTGAGAGAGAGACATTCTGGTAAAGAAGTCTGTCTGATTGTGCATAGCACATGCATTTTAGGAGCAGCCTGTAAATCAGTCACCTTCCACCTTGCTTTTCTTTCATACCCTATATATGATTTTGTTCTTACCATGATCCGGTACGCAGCCTTGCAATGGCTGTGTTTAAACTCTCTCAGTCTGACTGCAAAATATCATCCTTTAATAGGGGAAAGAAGAGATCCAGGAGGCATTTTTAAAGAACCTCATAAATCTGTATATGGCAGATAATTTTGGCTCTCTGTACCCCAGCTGCATTTTCTACGCTGTGGACCAGTCCCTCCCGACACCCCTCTACCAGGAAAGATGCTTTCAGTGACAGCATCAGCTTGGGGTGAGCGTGGCTCTTCCTTGCTTGCACTCATCTCTCCATGTTGCCTGGAGAGATGTTGGCCCATGGTGAGAACTCGCTTCATCTGAGATAGGGGCTTTTATCCAGGCTTTACTTTGCTGTAAATTTGCATAAAGCTGTATTATTCAGCTCAGCAGTTCCCCAGCGATCCTTAGGGTAAGGTTGTGTTCTAGGCTGGTGCCCTGTCTGCAATGAGTATGCCTGTGAAAGCCCAATTAATGCCGAATTATACTTAAGGGAAATCTTTACTTTCAGCTACAATATTGTAAATTATTGAATGCTGCAGAGAAAATTACCGCACAGTCCTTCTAAAAATACCTACCTCTGTCATAGTCCTACAGACCTTCAAAAGGTTTATTGAGGGGGACTGGGAGATTAATTTCCGTTAAAGATGCAATTTCCTTATTTAAAAAAAAATAATTTAAATGGCACTGTAAAAGCTAAGTTAAAAATAAAAGGGAATCGTATGAATTCAGGGCCGTGTGCTCACTGCAAAACTCACTAGACTTGTACTATTCTAAAGCAAGCAAGCAAAGGTGGGATTAGGGATTGGTGGCGCACGCTTGGTTGTGGTGTGAACAGGACACTTAATGTCCTGAAACCCAGGGAAGCCAGGGATCAGCCTGCAAACCCAGGTGATGTGGTGGGGCCGAGCAGAGCAGCTCCAGGTGTCGTGGGGCAGCAGGCTGCAGGCTCTCCGGTGAGCTGGGCTGCGAGCCCAGCCTTTGGCCTGCAGCAGGATCCTCTCTGGGGTCCTTCCTTGTGTTTGTGTGATGTTAAGTGGTTTAGTGCCTTCTCAGGCATGCCCGGACAGGCTGCCCACCAGCTGCCTGCAGATGGGCTGTGGGAGGTCCTCCATCTGCTGAGGAAACCCCTACGCGGGTGGGATGTACCCCAGCCGCTAACAGATCTCTCTCCCTACGGTCGCTCCAGAGCTGTGTCATCTGCGCATCTGCTGCGAGGCCTTAGAAATTACCTGAATTGCAGCAGATTGATCAAGTCTTTCCAGAGGATTGCCCATTTGGTGAAATGTGCCCCATGAAAAATACCTCCAGTATTCCTGGCACAGCAGCTGGGTACCAGTATGGGTTTGGGAGCCAAGTAGTTATCAGTGGGGCCCAAGGTCAGACTGTGCTGAGCACTAACTCAAAATGGCAAGGGAGATGTTTTGTCTGCCAGGTTGTCCCCAGTAGGTACAAACCCAGTTTGTAAGGACAGACCAACATCCAGCTCTCCATCCCTCACCAGATGCAGGCAGGCTGGTCACTGGCTTGGTGAGTGAGCCAGCGTTGAGCCTTTGGCCGTGGCAAGCAAGACAGTAAGAGAATGAGCAGAGATGGTGAGAAGCACCTCTCCTTTAAGCAAGTCATTGACGTGGTGTTAGCAATGCAGGATGGGTTTTTTTTACTTCCATAGCAGCCAGGCATCTTGGCTTCTTTAAGGATGAGTGGGGCCTCAAGTCCCCTAGTGAGCAAAAATCCCCAAACTCTAATCCCACCTACCTCCATCTGCTTTTTTGTATTTTTAACCTGACATGGAGGCCCTTTAGCCCGTGCAAGCCTGTAGGTCTTAAAGACTTTCCCACCAATTTACAGACTGTAAGTAATGGTTTTGTCAGTCCCTCACTATCGGACATCAGTGAAAAATTGTTTCACGTACAGGTCCATCATATACCCCAAGTGTTGTCTGAGGCTAGCAGGGTTTCCTTGACCACCCTACACTGCCTCCCCTCCTCCTTCCCACTGAGTACATGATTTCATTTGAAACAACGGTGAAAGATGTGAAAGAAGATATGCACAGCAAGATGTAAAGCCCTCCAGTCTGTCAGCAGGCCTCAGAAAACAACAAAAAAAAGACCATGATGGGCAGGAGCATTGTAACCTGAGAACCAACAAATTCAGTATCTTCAAAATTAGGGTTAGCTTTGGTAGGGAGAGAGAAGTTTGGACAGCGGTCCAAGGTTTTATTAACAGGAATGCTCTCTGACGATGGCAGTATGGGGATCATGGCCCCAGCCAAGAACTAGACTCCTTCATGCTGCAAAATCAAGCCGGAAATTTGAAGAGGTTCATAATGCTTAGGATTTTGACAGCACTTCTTCAATTCAGACACCATCTAGGCACTAATAAATGAGACCTCTTGACATCCTTGCTGAGAGTAGAACAACATGGCAAATGGATTTTCCAATTTGTTGAGGTTTTGGGAAGCAAGCAAAAGAAATTTTGTTCCATGTTGGAACAAAAAAAGCAGAATTGTTTTGGATCATTTGAAACATTTTCAATATATTCTAAGCACTTCATTCAGATTTCAACCCCTTATAATTTAATGGAAGGTAGAGTCTATTTTAAAGAAAGTAATTTTGCAGGAAGAAATCAAACTTCTTAGTGGAAATATGGAAACCGACCATTTGAATCTTAAAAAAATATTTCCCTGAATTTTTCCAGTAAAGAAATATTTTCATAATGACTATGATTTTATTTTTAAACCATTTAATTAAAACAGCAGTTTTTCTAAAGAAAAGTAGACATCCAGTTGATACCTTGTGTCAGCTCTGTCTGTTTCTTGTCTTCTCAGGCTGTTCCTCATCATATCAGATCTAATTCACAACTGTGGCTAAGTGGAATCCCTTGGTGTTCCCTTTTTCCCAGGGAAGCATCCTGCATAGCCTTCACAGTTAAGACGATCTCTCTAGCTCTCCCTTTTCCCAGGGAACAGCTTCGGGCATTGGCCTGTGGCTGCTGAAATTCCCTAGTTGGCTTCAGAATATTTTATGATGGAAGTTTAATGAAAACTGATGCATTTCCATGGAAATTTTCCAATTTTAACCAATTGGTATTTTCCAACAAAGACCATTTTGTCAAAACCATTCCTGTCCAGTTTTCCCGCCTCCTACCTCGATGAGGTCTTTAAAAAACACAGACACAAACAAGACGTGTATAACTGGATAACAGCGTTTCGATAGTCTAGTAAGGAGATGAAATCTGAAAAAGATTAGGAGAAAACAGGGAGATTGCTATTATTTCTGAATGAGGTGGGGGCAATTGCACAGCCCTGCAGATACAAGATCCGTGCATTTCTGCATGCATGTTTCTGTGCAGGCTGCCACGTTCCATCAGAGAAATCACCCAGGCTGATGAAATTTATGAAGTTGCCCAGTGATGGGTCTGCATTGTAAATAAAGGCAAATTAGCTGGCAGTATGTTAGCACATATTTCACTTGTGTCACGGTGTAATAATGAACCTTGTATCAAAGTCTGCAACACCATCTGAGTTTTATATGCCCCATTTCCTACATGTTTTGAACAGTGGAACCAATTTATAACGTAATGATTTTTCCATACATAATTTCTTTCTTATGATTTCCATAACTCGGAGATTTTACTATGAGTAGGGCTGAAGGCAGCCTCATAAAGGATATGAAAAGAGGGCTGGCTAAAGTGTCTCATAAAAAAAGAGCCCGAGTGGTTCGCTGGTGACTCTCTGTGGGTTTGAGTGTGCCTTGAGTTTTGGACCGCGCAAGGAAACAGCGACCTTCGTTTCCAGCCGCCTTCACACCGTGCAGCCTTTCACACCAGGCGTGTGGCGTTGCTGTTTGCTGGCAGGAGACGGGAAAGTGGGGATCGGTGGGCCAGAAGGAAAGGGGGAGCTTGACTACTTTTGCTCATTCACTGGCCAACGGGGAGGAATAGAAATTTACTCCCAGTTTAAGCCAATCTGAGGGTGTGTTGATGAAGTGGTTAGAAAAGCTCAACACGGAGCCAGAAGCGCGAGTACGTGCCTTGGTCTTCAGCTGGACTCCGTCTCCTGTCAAAGACAAAAATAAGCTGTAAAAGCAGTGTAGTATGAAAAGGGGGTTGGATATGTTGTTTGCTGTGTTGCTTCGCTGGGTACTGTTAATGCAGGAGCCAGATTGTCTTAATTGTGCTGGACAGCTGGATGGGGCGGGTGGGAAGGAAGCGTACCTGCTCCAGGGGACCAAACCATTCTGTTTGGTATCACCCTGTGAGCATCTTGGAGCCGGTTGATGCAAACTCACCATTGGGTGAGACAATTTAGCTATAAACTCACGTGGTAGTCAAAGGACATCCTTTGCTCTGTGGAGAAAAAAAAAAAAGCAAAAAAGAAGGGGAAAGCCCCAAGTACTTGTTTCAGCCCTTTCAAGACAAAATCCTTCTGTTTTTTGTTTGGAGTTGGAAATTAGTCATTTAGAAGTTTTAATTTAAGCAAGTTTAGAAAAGGAAAACTTTCTACACTGAAGTACTTCATTATAGGCTCGAACAAAAAGTGTAGCTTGACCCAAATGAAAATTTTGCTTATGCCTTTATTTCATTGAGGCTCCCTCATAAATCTCCTGCAAAGGCAGCCTGGGTTGAACCAAAACACTCTTCGTTTCCACCCGTTTCTTCACCCACAAATTGAAAAAGCAGTGTTTTATCTGTGTATCACAGTATCTTCTGCTGCTGCTGTGATGATGCTTTATACCCACCATCCTTGCTCACTGCTGTGCACTCTGGCCCCTATAGATCAGGGCTTTTCAAACACTGCAGGTGGCCTTACCCCACCTGGCTGTCCTTTCTTCCTGGATCCCAATCCCATGTGCAGTGTAACAAAATCCCTGCAAAAGCATCCTCTGAATCAAAGCCACTCCCAAATTACCATTTTGCTTTGGGAACATGGTCTTACCTCTGTCAAACCTTTAGTAATGCTGATGGAAACCTTTTACAGCTACACGTTTTTTGTTTCCCCCGGGATGAGGTTAGTTAGAAGCTGGTGTTTAGTTAGCTGATGCAGGTCTTTTGCTCAGTGCCTCCGTCCTTGAGAAGGAGAATGCCGAGGGATCAAGAGGAGGAAGGGAGAGTCAGGTGGGGACTAGGGAACACCTGGCCTAAGAAATACAGTTTCATGCATCTATGACATTGAATCCTTTGATCTGTGTCCTTCATATCTCTGCAGGATCAATTCCACTGCTGGCCCAAGGTCAGCTTGAGAGTTTACTTCTTTTTCTATTTGATAAGCTTCCCTAAACACAGCTGAAAAAAAAATTGAAGAGCACTATTTATTTCTCTCTATTAACTCCACAGGTCCTGGTGACTATATATCAGAAGTGTGTCCTGCCAGGACTGCAGTGTAATCTTGCCACAGGTAGAAGAAACTGTCCATCTAACACATGAGTTGATGCAAGTTTTGCCCATGCTAACAAGCATCCCAGAAAACAAAATAACCTGGTGACAGACAAGAACATGTAAATATTGCCTCCTATTGCTTTCCCCATTTTTTATTTCCAAAGATTCCTTTCGGAAGAGGGAATACTTTTATCCAAGTTCTGGCTATTAGTTGGTTCAGTTAGGGAGAAAGTACATGTTGATAGGAACCGCATTTTGGGTGTGGATGCAGTCGCACAGTGATGGTAACATGCTCTGGAAGCCACTGGAGCTTCGTTCTGCCCGAGTGGGACTGCAGCTCCTACAGCCCCCTTGTGATGGGTAAGTAAAAGCAAAACTGCCTTAGAGAAAAGACAGAGTCTTAAGTAATCTCCTCTGCTCTGTTTAGAAATGGACGTGGACAGGGTGCTGTATGAATCGGGCGTCCCTCCTAATCGATAAATCTGCCGAATACTAATGTCCCTTTCCTAGAAATGTATTACTTTTAATCTGGAGTAATTAGTGTTGTGGGTTCACGCCACGTGACTTTTGTCTCAGCTGGATAAATAGCATGAATCACTTTCCCCTTTCAAAACCTCTCAGCTGCTCAGTTCCAAATACCCGTTTAATCTGACTTTATAAGTTAATAAATCACTCACAATAATTAAGCATTAGCTCCATGTGCCAGCAGAGCGCTGGGGAGGCGAATGAATTGGTGCAGCTCTGTGTTTTATAAACCCTTTCGCACCAGAACTACCTCTCCCGGGGTGCTTGGAGCCCAGCACTGGCGTCTTTGCTGGGGTTAAGATGGGATCATGTGCAAGCTGATGACTGGCTGCTAAGTGAGGGTGTATCCTCCTGGGCATTTGCAATAGCGGTGGCTGTTTGCAGGACGAAGAGCAGATCCCCGAGTGTGCTAAAGCGGGGAAAGCTCTGGGCTCAGAGTTTGGTTGTGACAGAAGGTGCTTGGAAGACTTGCTGTATCTTAGGCTTAAAGGTAGGGAGAAAGAGCACTGTATCTCACCTGGCTTCAGCCATGTCGGAGCTAATACAGTTGAAATGGCTTCCTTACAGGGCAGTGAAGAGAAGGAGGCATGTGTAGTCCACATGCCTAAGACAAGTTGAAGGTGCATTTGCTTGTTGCTGAACAGAAGTGGGACTTGAATAGCTAATCCTGCGTGTCCATGTTGTGTTTATGCAGAGCCAAGCTGGGGTCATCTCTCCCTTATTCAAAACTGCTCCTCCCTGGCAGCATAGGTGTGCTCAGGAATTGGCCGTGTTGGTCTCTGTATTTCATAGCTGTCCCAGGCTGAAGGCAAGGTGCACTTGCAGAGTAACGCTGAGGCTCTGCACTACACAGCCAGGTTTCCTGAGGTACCTGAGCTGCTCTGATAAGCAGATTTTCCTTCTGTATCTTAGGGAAGATGGTGCGAGTGTGTGTTTCCCAGGAAGCCAAGCATACCTTGAGCTCTGGCTGTAGCAGCCAGCTCAGTGTCAAACATGACTTGACAGTCAGTGGCTCTTTGCCTTCCCTTATCCTGCAGTTGCTGCATATTTGGCCAAAGGTTTTTGAAAGGGAGCATAACCTTGCACTCTACCCTCTGCATTAGTACGATAGTCTGTACAGGATAGCCTTGGGCAACTGATGATTTATTTTTCAGAGATGCTGGGCACACTACTTTGCCCTGAGACTCTTGAAGACTCAAGCTGTAACTGTGGCCACGAAGGCTTGTTCATCTGGATTGGTGTCTGCCTCTGGCCTCCATCCCCAAAAGCTGTGGGTACAAAGTCATAGGTCACTTTTCAGTCCCAGGCCTTTTCCTTTGATATCATAAGCTCCTTGCTCCTACCCTCGCTCTTCAGCTTTGCTGTGAGCAGAGATTTATACACAGGAAATGGAGAATATGACATTTTGTTTGTGCCTCTGTGTATGTGTAATATCTTTAATATGAAACTGGTTGCCACTTAATTATACAGGCTCAAGACCTCCATTCAGTGTGTTGTACACAATTTATGAGTCTCAGGTCTCCCAGACACGCATTACAGCCGTGTGGCAACACCCAGGTGACTAACATTCCTTTTTAATTTAATTTCCTTACATAAATAGCTTCATTAAGGATCAGTTATTTGGGCAGAGAAAATACTATTTGAATAGGTCAGACCAAGCTGTTGAATTTAGGACCTAACTACTGTTACAGCTGAGAGCAGCACCAGACCTCAGCATCACCCTCCTGTTCAACAGTTTGCTTTCCCCTTTAGACCAGGAATCTCTCTGGTGAAGGTGGTGGACTTAACTTCAGAGTTAATGCAATGTGCAGGGTAGGATTGGAACTTTTATGGGAGCTAAGGAGAATGTCTTCAACCTCACTAGTCAAGATCGACCCTTTTGCTGGGATCTCCAATTTGTTCATTTTTGCTCTGATAAAAAGAAGTTGCCTTGCCTGCAAAGTTGGTTCACACAGCGCCTAGAAAATAAATTCCTGTCTTTGAACTTCTAGTTTTACATCTGGAAACAAACGGAAATCAATGAGACATTGCAGAACTCCTTGGGAAGCTCCTGTCAGTCACCTTTAGGCACTGCTGTGCTGCTTTCTGTATCGTGGACTGTAGATGCGTTAGGGCTCACAGGACTCAGCTCCCAGGCTTCAGACAGCAGAAGGGAGGGAGGGAGAAGCACTGGAAACGGGCTGCACAGCGAGGTGTCTTTTCATTGCCAGATTTGCAAAGCTTACACTGCATAGCTGCTGTCAAAATATCTGCTCAGTCTGCAAAGGCTGATTAGACCAAAATTCCTAACTCATCGTGGAAAAATTATCTTCAGGCTCTTATATTAGAGAGTTTTTCCTTGATACCACATTAACTTACTCCTTGCACATGAGCAGAAATACAGTTCACACACCAAATTAACATAAATATAATTTTCTGACGTAGCCAAGACTTCCCCCCCCTCCCCTCCGCCAACAAATGCCATCACATTGCAAGTCTCCAGACTTCCCGCTCCTGCCAAAATTGCAAAGCATGGCCAGAAAGGTGAATATTGCAGAGGCATTTCCAGGCTATCTCCACGAGCTTGTACTGTTAAAAGTATATTCCAGGAACGCAGGAAAACGCGAGGAAAGATGAACATTTACATAGCTGTGCTCACTTACATGACATTGCATAAATGTTTGCAAGTGGTGTAAACACTCTTTGGCAAGGATATAAGCCAAATCCTAACTGTCTACAGGTAGGACAGAGCACTCTCAGTAGATATTCTGGAATATCATTATCTGTTATGTAGAAGCATCTGATTTTTATTACTCTTCAGGACAGGATATCAGGCTTTCAGGACTATCACACTGAGCGTGTGTGCAAGGCATAGGAGTGGCTGGTTCTTAAAATGCTGGCCAAGTGTAAATCTTACAAAACCCTTTCGAGATGGGTGGTCTTGCTTGTTGGACACAGGATTTCGCTTTTCAGCAGGGAAAGGGTTGAGTGATGATTATCTCTCACTTTTTCCCATTCCGTTTCTTTTCATGATAAATAAAACGAGCCTTGCTTGAAGTGATTGCTTTTTAATGATGCATGTCAGACCTGAAAGCAGTATTGCTCCTGTTTGAAAAGGGCATGTAATGTAACAAGCTGCCTGAGTTTCATTCCCAAATCACCACCATTCCCTCTATCAGCATAGAAATAAATGAGTTCTCATTGCCTGCGGAGGCTGGGGGCCTTATCTTGCCTGAATATTACCTCCTTGTTCTCTGTAGGGGAAAAGGGATATAAAATAGCAGACCCCCCCCCAACACTTTTTTTCTGATTGCGAGACGACCTCCAGGTAGAAAATATGTGTGATCCCTGAATACCTGTCAAAGGAATTACATTTCTGCGAGGCTCATAACACCATTAATAACTGTGCTAGCTCCCCATGGGTCCTAGCACTGGTTTGGGTATTGCTGACCTAAAGAATAGGTTGAACGGTTTGGAGAGGAAAATCTTAGGGGCAGCTGAGCCTGTGGGAAGCCCTGAGTAGGTCTTTTGTGTTGTTTCAATATTATTAGCGTGGACACCATTGATTAAGAGCTTGTTACTGCTCGTTGGCATTGCCAGTCTGTGTTAAGTGTGAATTAAAATCAGTTAGCTGGAACTGCTGTGTAGGACTAGGAAATGCTGCAGCTAAGGGTAGGAGGTGAATGCTACCCGAGGAGGTTAATACCAGGTATGGATGGTGAGTGTATTCATTATTTTCTTCAGTAATTACCCTGTGCTGCAGGTGGAAGATAAGCCTGGGCTTGGTTTGAACCAGGAACTATTTGGAGAGCAGGTCATGGAAGACACCAAGTTGAAGAGGCAGGAATGTGCTCTGCCCCTTCATCCTTCGCATTCAGTGCACAGCCTCCCAGAAACCAGGATGCTTTCCAATGCATTATCCAGTCCGATTTGAAATGACCCGAGCGGTGAACCAGCACTTCCCCTGGCAGCTTGTTAGGATGTTTTTGCCTTCTATCCCACTCTTATTTCCCATTTCTTTATTTCAGCTCATTACTTCCTATTGCCTGGCTGAGGGTAAATGTGCTTCACCACTAAACAGCCCGCAGCAATCAGGACTTCAGTCATGTACCATTAATCCCTGGAGCACAGTGTTACTTGATCACCCTTCTGCATGCTCCAGGAGAGAGTGAATGATTGACACTGGTCATAAATGCTTACAGTGTTAATTCTTTAATGTCTTGCTAATTTTAATTTGCTCTGTTCAGTTTGGGAGGGGTGTGATAACAGATGCTGGACAGAATACGGCCCCTTGTCCACTGCTTATCACTGCTGGAAACATGCCTCTCCTATCATCGTTTGCACAGCCCCAAGGCATGGAACAAAAATGAAGGCTATTTTCGTATAAATAAACACCAAACTGTTCAGAGTTCTGCATCTTTGGTGGCCAAGAAAAGGGATCTGTGTGCTGGAATCTGCACCGTGAAGTAGGCATAACCTTTCTCATGCCCCTTATTATATGCAAGGGTTTTGCCTGGCTACTTAAACCCAACCTCATTTTTAGAAGGTCTTTATGCACTGAAACCCTTTCGTATTTCAGCCTCAGCCTTTGCCAAGCACTTAGGCAGGTGGAGCATGTTAAGGCTATGAGCTGCATTACATGAGATAGTGCTTGTACTCATTGTTCCTCTGTTGGAATGTGCTCCGAATTCCCTCAAAGAAGGTGGCCACATTGGACTCATCTACTCCCTCAAAATAAATGAAAGACTGATTGCACAAACCCACATTTTTGGTTCACTTATAATGTCCTGTGCTGTTTGGGAGAGAGTGGAGCAGGCTGTGTCATTCAGGTGGAGATTGAGATATAGTTGATGAACTGATGGATGCTGGAGTGATCCCATCCTAGCTTTCAGCTTGGATTCATATTCCTCCAGGGCTGGCTGAATGGCATGTCTTAGCAAACAGCTCTGTGATGCTGAATTCTGATTTCATAGTGGTCCATGCCACACTTCTTAGACTGATCTCACCAGCATTGCACTTGAGACCTAGATTTCAGCAGATTCCAAGCCCCATCAAAACCACCAAACTTCTGCCAGTGTTTTGAATGAAGCGGTTAGAGTTGAGTGTGTTTCCACTGTGGGCATTGATTAGCAGAAACCAGTTCATGATGGTTTGAGATGAAATCCATTCCTCTTGATGGGATGCTCAGAAAGATGAGCACCCCTTTCATGAGTAGAGAAAAACAGCCTTCTGACAAGTTCACAGAGATGAAAACACAAACAAGTTTATACCTGGCAAGCTGGAGAAAGAAATAATTTCTCCCATCTTTATTTTTGCTCCCAATTTACAACTAATCATAGATTTCCTTTGTATGTTTTTAAATATGCATTTTTAGCCTAATTGCAGACAATAAATCAAACCCTAAAGTAAGCAAGAACATCTGACTGTCAGCAGCTGCAAGGGAGAGATGTAACAGCACTTTACCCTGTCTATGCAAGCTTACATTTTTCAGAAATGCATGGAAAATGGTGGAGTGTGATGAGAGATTAATTCCACGGGTCAACCTGTATTTTTCTTTCCCTTTGAACAGCATCTTGCAAGCACCAGGGGTAAAGAAAAAATTCTCTAAAAGCCAGACAGGGAAAGAAAGTCCCACCTGGCAACGCTGACTTGTAGCTAATGGGGCTGCACAATTCTGGGAGGTCATTTTGTCATTTGGTTACTCCAGCAAAATCTGAAGATGGCTCTGGTATCATCGGGGAGGATGGTGGAGCAGTCAGCACCATCGTATCCCTTATGTTGTGGCTACTGATGAACTCAGCAGAAGCCAGTGGAAATCTTCTGTTCTTGAGGCCAGGTGGCAGTAAATTGTACTTAGTAAAACATGCAAACCAGATACTTACAAACCTGAGGGGAAAGCCATGAAATAATCATGAAGTCTGTCTTATGAAAGAGGCTTATTCATATATATATATAAATATATATATATATGCAAACTTTTGAAATCTATTCAAACCAAATAAGACTTTCTTAGTCACCTTGCATAAAATAGGAAAGCAGATGACTTCGGTTCTCCCCCTGTTATACAGTCCTCAGGAGACTGGAACAGCTCTGGAAAAGGAGCCTCTGGTGCTCTGCCGCCTTCTAAAGATGTGTGCCTTTCTTCTGGCTCTGCTGGAGTATCAGCAGAGCAGCTGCTCCAGGGGAAATCACTTGCTGCTACCTTGATGGAATAAATCAATCAGCCTTCATAATTTATCACCCTCTTTGCAAAAAAATAATGTATAACTGTTTAAATGCATCAAGGGACAAAGCTTTTAAATGTCCTGGGAATGGCAATGTTGATGATCTGGTGGAGGCCAGGCTGCGGCTGTGCCGGCATCCCTGCCCTCTCCATCTGCACTGAGGAGCATCGTTCTCTTCTCATCCTGCTGTGCCTGCGCTGGGGCAGTGCTGTAAATCAGGTCGGTGACTCCAGAAGCACAGCTGCACCACTACGGCTGGGAAACCCCAACAGAAAATGTGTCCCTGGGTAGTGTGCCCAAGCCACACAGAAACCCAATTCCTTTGCCAAGACCCTAGATACAGAGATAGCCATCTTCTGTGCTTGCATTGCTTATACTTGATCTGTCAGTAAATACTCTCATTTCTTCACCATCATTAAAGTTCTTTTTGAAAACAAAAAAGAAAAAGAAGGGGGAGAGAGGAGACTGTAAATAATCATCAGAAGATTATTTTAAGAATTTTGCTTGATGCCTGAAAATAAGTAGCTCTGAATTAGACTCTCACTTGCCTTTTAAAGCAAAGTCATCTGATTTAGAAAAAAGCCTTTTATCCTTATTAAAACATAGGAGAATATTTGTTCTTACATTTGCCAAAGTAGCTTCGGCATTGTCTTTTCTGGGAAATTTGTAAGCAATGTTTG
Organism: Eurystomus gularis; assembly: GCA_013400335.1. Taxonomy (NCBI): domain Eukaryota; kingdom Metazoa; phylum Chordata; class Aves; order Coraciiformes; family Coraciidae; genus Eurystomus; species Eurystomus gularis. The sequence goes on from VZZY01015662.1 coordinate 324,330, forward strand.
CCAAATGCTCCCTGTATATTATGACAATGACAGAAATAGTAAGTTAGGAAGTGGAATTGCTGGTGACATTACTTTAATAGGCAAGAAACAGTTGATACGGTTTCTGTTCTATTCCAATGAGGAATGCTGTCCTGCACCCTTCCTTTGCTCTCAAACTGTCACGTACCAGAATAACCAAAGGGTTGCAAGATGGAACACATATCAACATTTTCCTTCTTGATCACAAGCTTAAGGGTCTCTTTTCCCTATTTGGCATTTTTCTAGCCTGGGATCAGTTGGCACACTTTGCCCTTTTCATCTTTGTCAGCAGTGTGGAACCATGCATGGAGGAGAAGAGCTCTGAGTCCTACTACTACTGCTAGCTCCTCTGCTCAGAGCAGCTGCGTTCAGTACAGCAGTTTGCTACGGCTCCACTTAGCTGAATATTTAAAAAAATCTTTTAGGTTTCTATCTGGTCCCCACCTTCCTAGACCTCAGCTGGTAAATACTTGTGGAGTTGTTTTCACATGTGCTAGCCAGAGATAGGTCAACTTGATGTCTGATTAATGTATAGTAAATTCTGTGGGAAGAGACCATTTCTCACTGCATTTGATGAAAGTTAGCACGGTATTTTCCCTTCCCATGGGAGCTGCCCTGCTCACTGCAGTTAGACTTCCGGTCTAAGCCAGTCATTTGGTTTCCCTCTCTAAGCCATGGACCAAGAGAAGCACCTGGAGCAGAAAGCTCACTCCTGCAGTGCAAGGATGGGCAGAGCTGCCAGCTGCGGTCTCTCCTGGCTCAGGTTAGCTGTGCCAAGCCCTGCAGCTGATTTCAGATCGTGCTGTCACAGGCTGTGAGGTTTATGCTTTTATTTTGTCTTCAGGAGAATGTTATCCAAATGGCAATGTCAGATTGTGTTTGGTGGGGTTGTGAAGGTCTGGCAGGTGGAGGGTGTCCTGGTGAGGATTGGTTTCCTGGCTCGGGGAGCAGATCCAGCACACAAATACATGCTGGAGCCTTATCCAGTCCTGGCCACAGTTACCTTCCTGTGACAAGAGCCACCCTGCTCTGGCCAGCATTGGTGACAGTGCTTGCACATGCAGTGGTCAAGGTTGCACTTGTGACTCAGAGTTTGAAAGCTCAGCCCTTCACATTTGTGACTGTAGCAAAGGTAAGAAGATGCAGCAAGTACGATGGGTACTCCTGCCCCAGATCTGAAAGGGTTTCAGTTTGGGCAGAATTAAGTACTTTCAAGACATCCAAAATGCTTGTTTCCAGTGTTTCAAAAGCACCCACCCACCCAAAGCAAAACCAAACTCTACCAAAACTCCATCAGATGGAGATGTTTTCCATGTGGTTTCCATTTCAGTAGGAGGCTACCTGTCCCTTTTTACTTTCTGTTGTTGCTGGAGAAAAAGGGTTTTGAATGAAGAATATGAAGCTCCTGCCAGGTAGGTGTGTGCAGCCTGACTTGAATGTGGTTCTGTGTCTACACAGATTTGGACTATGACCAAGATCGGGGGAAAGCATAGCAAACTCAATTTGAGAAGTAAATTTCTTGCCTCACCAGATGGGATCAGGGCATTAAGGATCATGACTGATGTGGCTTCAGAAGTGAATTTCCTTGTGCATCTCCTCATTAGCTGCCAGCAGGTACTTAGGCGGGGCTCTCAATGGCCACGGTGATTTCCTTTCCCTCCCCAGGTATTCTTCCATGCACATTCCAGTCCACAGGGTTAATATCTTCATCATGTTTTATCTGTGGCCAAGTTTGGCAGCCAAACATTCACTCTCACCTGTTTCTTCATTTATTTCACATGCACTCCTTTTGCAGGGAAAATATCACTGGCAAAACCAGTGTCTGACATCACCGTGCCTGGAGTCTGTTTATTTATCCTTTCATCACCTAGTAAGTATCTAGGACAAACAATATTGAACTGAAAGACGTGTACGTACCTTTCATAACCTCTTCATTTTGTTTAAATGCCCCAGCCTTGGGCTGTATTTAACATGAAGCTCTGGGAACTGCATTCATAAACCAGATACTCAGCTGTTGTAAGTTACTGTAGCTCCATTACAGTCAGCGATACTAGGCTGATTTATAGTAGCTGACCTGTGCAGGAGCCAACGAGAACACATATAAATGGCAGACATTCCAATAACTAAATTAAGCATGGGAAAATGCAGGCTGGCTCCTTGGAAAATACTCCTAACCAGGTCTGTAAGTGCCTGGAACAGGTACCCAAGAGAAGTGTTGGAAAGTTTGCCTTTTGTGTGTGTTGCAATATGGCAGGGATGGAGCTAGGAACTACCCAGAAATATATTAACCAGATGCTGCACATGCCTGGGTAGAGAGCATAGTAATAAAATGACTTCACTCCTGAGAAAAATGCTCAGATTGAAACCTGGCCAGTTAGTGGGTATTTCTGTACGGAGTCACAGCATTTGCTCTATGCACCTCCTGATGCTGCCCAAAGGAGCAGATGACAATGGAAATACAAGATAAAAATTATCAAACAAGGTCTGGGCAAGGGCCTGTCTCATTCAACTTCCAGTGGCCAGAAGCACATTTATAGGCAGATCTTGTCCCCATCCCCACCTACCTTCTGATGGTGTACAGTTCACCACAGATGGAGGCCATGCTTATATTAAATGTTGCTTGATGGCTTTCTCACTAAGGTCTAAGAGTTAAGACACTATTTGTTCAGCCTCTCAGCCCGCCCTGGCACTGTGCTCCACCACTGCACTGTGGCGTTGCATTCAGCTGTCCACACAATTCACATCCATGCATGGTGACAGCCCTCTGACACATCACACAACTCAGCTTTCAGTCCTTGGTATGAGGTAAGGGTAAACCTGTTTTGTCCATCTTACATGACATCATCAACAGTCCCCTCAGGCTGGTGCAGTTTCTTCTGCTATTTGAAATTCATACAAATTTAGAGTTCACTCGTGCTGAACTCTGTATGTTGTATTCCAGCATCACTCGAGTGGATGTTGGAACTGAATCCAGAAAAAGGTGTGAGGATGCCTGAAGGTAGTTCATTTGTGAAGTGAGGGAGAAAGCTATATCCCTGTCCTGAGGCTGGACTCATGCCCTGTAAGTAAGATCTGTGCCAGTCTTTCTCCCAGAGAGTGATTTTCACCTGGGCTGCATAGTCCTGGAGGATATTCTGCAGCGTTGGCTTGGCTCCGGGAGGTTCTTGCCTGGGCTCTGCCTCACGCCACACAGCAATTACTTCCATCAGGATCTTTGCTGTGGTTGCTACCTTGCTGCATGTTTGAATCATTCGATGTGGAATCTTCTGTGTGTCATCATCCATCTTGCCAGGAGGCCTTTCCCATACTGGTCACCTTGTGTACCTGCTGTGTGTCCCAGGAGTGCTGCCAGAGTCCCCTGCTGCCTCATCACCGTCTCCCAAGGTTTCTAGGAAAAGCATAGCTTCTTTGGTTTCAGCGTTAAACACATCAGGGCTTTTACAAGGAGGACCTGGGGCTTGTTCAGCATTTTTCATTGAGGTGTCTTCCAATACCTAGGCATGATGTGGAGCTCCTTCAAAGGTCGGAGGCCTCAATTGTATCCATCATGTCCTCTGTTTCACAAGCTGACAGATATTAGTCTGAAGAGTAGCATGTACATAACTTGAGCCCTCAGGCCACTGTGTAATTAATAAGTAAGGCTAACCAGTAGCACCATGCAGAGGGGTTTCATCTGGCCGCCTTCTCCACTGGTGTGGGTTGTTCCAGGGGCACGCTATTTTTCATTCCTCCTCTCAACCAGGCAGCGTGCAGTCGAGTTCTGTAATAACAAACAGTGAAAAAGGACTGGGCTTTGTGGGCTTTAGGAAGTAAGGCAGAGAATAAAACATGGTCCATTAACCTGCCAGAAAAGATACATGGAAGACATAGGAGTGACTCCTAAACCACCCTGCTAGAACATGAGAATTTTTTTTCCTGAACTGATTTCCTTATGAATTTTTTTTTTTTCCTGCATAATAACTATCAAGAAAAGTATGTTTTAGTTATTCACCCTGACCTTTTAAACTTCCAGGAGAACTGCATATTTTCTGAGGCCCCGTGTAGGGCCTATTAATAATTATGCACCCCCGCTGAGCTCCATTGATTAGTTTGGGTCCTATTTCACACTGTAAAATGAAAAAAAAAGGTCCCTAGTGTTTGTGTAAGTTTTTTCTTTTTATGTTCAGCTCTCTTCGGCTATAGATCAAGTTTTGCTGTTAGCATGGCTTTTGGCCCATATTGATGCGTCGCTGTGCTGTGGGCCTCCAAAAGCCAGGAAAAGGCAAGACCAGATGGCAGGAAAAGGGGGAAAACGTGCAACCTGTGATCCAGCAGTGACAATGGAGTTAAGCTGGTGTGATAAGGGGCAATGGGAGTGACAAGACCACGCATTAGTATGCGACAGCCCCACTCATGCCTACGCTTTCATTTCTGCTAGCAAACATTTCTTTGTGAATAAATCTACTTTCTTGGCAATGCTGTCTTAGCGCTTTGGTTTCATTAAAGAGCCTGGAAACACCCCAGTGGGTCAGGCTGAGATATATAATACTGCTAACACAGATTTGTTTCATAACCCACAAACTATTAAAAATATTAGTGTCCTCCTGGGAGCTGCCTTTAAAGATTCCCTTTCTCTTTCTCCCTCACTTTCAGAGCTGGGCTGAGATAGCCAGCAATAATGCAAAGCAAGCTCAATTTATTCAGCTAAAAAAATAGATAACACAGTATTTTACTACTTCTGAGCACTTTCTTCATCTGAATGTTGCTTTGTGTTTCATTTCTTATCCAATGTAAACAGCTGTAAAGGAGAGTTGCTGAGACAACATGTGGATATTTCAAAAGGTAGACTTTACCCGTCTAAAGGGAGATGACTTTTTGTTGGGAGTGAATTTAGTCTGGGACTTTGTAACAGGATATGTTGGTCCCTTCAAGACTGGCCAGGGAGCTCCATGTCCCTTCAGGACTGAACTGATCTGTATGTGTGTTGGGGGTCTTTATTCCACTCATCTGACAAAGAGAATAATAACTGAAAGAAAAGTTAACGGTCCCTGAAGGGAACTCGAGTGGTGAGTAGGTCCAATATCCAGGGTGAGGGCTTTGAGATGCAGGGGGAGCAGAGATCTCCTGGAAGACTCAGCTGACAGGGCTGTTGGGTCTGAGAGCAAGAACAAGGGGCTGGATCCAAAACCCCCTCTCCTGTTAGCCATGATTTCTCAGGGAGGCAGAGGCGCTGTAGGTTTTTTCTTGGTGCAAAGATGTCTACCAGCTTATATTTTACTTTTGGTGCCAGAACTGTGTGTGAGAAGAAGTCTGGAAAGCCAATGGGGACATGAAAAGGAAGGAAGCTCCATGAGGTGCATCAGGATTTGGCTTTGAGCTATGATAATTCATGTTTTGGGGTGTTTTTTTGGACTTTGCCACCAGACATCCAGGGAGAAAATGAGACAAGGAGGACAAGGAGCCCAGAGTTGTGGGGTGTGGAAGCAGCATTGCTGTCCAGGGCATCAGACAGCATCATGGATGAACCAGAGCATAATCTGTTAGAGACAGGCAGAAAAGCCCATATTTCAGGAACTAAAAACCCATTTCAAACCTTAGTTTGGCTCTTCAGTTAGGCATAGTGAACATTAGCTTTCCCCTTCGCATATCTCCTTGGAGAGTCAGAATTGGGTGGAAATCATTATAAAGAGCTCTTCTTATGCTGTTCATGTTATTGATGTCCATTATAGTAGCATTAAGAGGTCCCAGCAGACATCAGAGCTTCCCAGCCTACTGTCCCCATGTGGTTTCTGCTGCTCGCTAACATAGCACAGGCTACTCCTGTCTAGTTAAGGAAAAGAAAGGGTGGATGAAAAGTGGGATCTTTATTTTACAGAAAGGGGATGGAGCACAAAGAGAAGCAATAACTTGCCTAAAGTCACCCAGGGGGTCAGAGACAGTACTGGGAACTGTAGCTCTCTTTTATCGCAGTCAGTATCCTACCCACAAGATAATCCAGTTTAGTTTTGCTGAAAAAGCAAAATTTATAAATATTTGCTTAAATCCTAGCTACTTTGCATGGCAACCTGATTCATGTAAAGGTTTTTATATGAGATTGGCAATTCAAAGCTTGTGATTTTTTTTCTTTTTTCTTTTCCTGGGTTTTTGAAGAAAGTGTGAAGAAACTTCTGAACTGCCGAATCCAAATCTGAACCAAATTTTCCCTGCTTTGAACTCTGCTTATTGCAGACTGTAATAACATTCATCCACATTTCACAGGGTATCCTTGCAGATGGAAGGAAATACAGTAGCGCTGTTTGACACAGAAGAAATTAGATTTACGTGAAATTCCCTTTCCCTGCGTCCCTCACTTTATTTCCAACAGACCTGCAGTTAACAATCAGCAGTGTTCCACTCTCAGACAGTGTGGTTTTCATTACAGAGGCTAAGGGAGTTTAAAATACTCTCCGAGCACACAGCACACATAACATCCTACCCCATTTCTTTTTATTTCCCTTCGCGGCACTAGCGTTACAGATGCTGTACAGAGCGCGTTAGAGGACACTGCTTTTATTTGCCATCATTACAAGGAGGAAATATATTTAGAGACATCTGTTCAGGCTCTTTGATTTCAGCTGAGTGTAAAGACATCTTTGCTGAAGAGTTGCTTGTGGAGCATGGTTGTGTCCAAGCCTGGCAGGCATGCAGGCTGAGAGACTATGGTGTCACAACGTGCCTCCAGCCTAATCAGCAGGTGTGGACAGCACGGCTTTATCAGGAGAGGGAATTTAAACTCTCACCTTTTCAGAGTTACCTTTTCTCAGTGGGAAGTTCAGCTCTGTTTAGGTTTCACATGGGGTCAGCTCTGCTTGGCACAGAGGGAGAGGAACCTCAGTGTGGGGAGTAATCCTGTGTGCTGGAGGCTTCCCGCTGCACAGCAACATAGGGGTGAGGGTGCAGTGCCTCCATCTCACCCTAGGAAAACCTTTTTTTCCCAGATTCAGAGCCTGAAAAGAGTAGGCACGTTTTTTTTGGAATGTGAAGCATGCTTTTCCTAGGAGCCGGGGTACTTGAGGAGGTGTTACTGAGACTGAGCTGGACAGAGTTGTGTGCCTTTTTCCAAAGAAAGGGCAAAATTTCAAAGACAACGCTGAGGATTTTGAAAAGCAAGGAGGGTTTTGGAGTATAATCCCTGTGTGTTGGCTTTCAAATCTGTGCTTGGAGCAGTTGTTTTCCTCATAGGAGCTGAGATACATTCACACATTGGATTATGCCTTGCCAGAGCTTGCTTCCAGAATAGCTCCTTACACGATGCCAGAACTTGTAAGGATGAGTTCTATGGGGTTTCTGGGACCAGGCAGGGCTTGTTCTGACTCTGCTACTGCCCACCTGATCTTCAGGCCGTATTACTGTCAACTACCGTCAGCCCTAATGGAAAAGGGCAAAAAGAAAGATCTTAGAGATCAAGTACTTTGTAAATACAGTTTAGTTTTTTTCTTTCTACCCGGTATTAAAAGCATATCCCTAAAAGAAAAAGTTATGTCTTAAAGAATTTGCTTTCTACTTTTGGATTGTCATAAATACGACAAGGAATATTCAATTTATGTGAACTCTTTTTTAGGTTGGCATAGCACACACCACAGACATCACATGACATATGCATTGTCATAGGAACTTGATACAACATTTACTTCTTGCTGTGTAAAAACTGTATAGCAGCACAAATAGCATGGCTCACTTTTAGTGATGTGAATCCATGGTAGGTGGCTAGTGCTGCACTCATTTGTAGTCAATATAGGTAGAATATTAGGCTTTGCAGTTATAAAAAATCATCAGGAATGTTTATTTTTGTCAACATAAGACAATATGGGGTAAGAATAAAATTAATTTTTAGTCATTACCTAAATCTCGGTTTGCATTTGTAATTACTACAGGTAGAAATACTGGAAACGTCACAGTTCAGATTTTGCAGTGGCTAAGGATGACCCAGCTCTTCATAAAGCTTCCTTTTATTCTCTAAAGTGCTAATCTCATCTATAGTTGCTTATAAAAGCAGGGAAATCCTCAATGAAAATTTTTAACTACATTAAACAGTTTCTGGGACACTTCTTTACAAAAAAAATAAAGGAAATAAAACACTTCAGAATATATATGTAACATATATATATATACAGACATATATAAATCAGCAACATCAGAGCAAAGCAGTGTAGGTTACAACTTTCCCTGGAAAATCCTCATCAGCAGAATGCCAGGGTGAATTATTGATCAGAGAAGATCCCTGGTGTTCTCTGTGCTAAATGCTTTATGGTGGACTGAGTTCATTGACTCCAGCGTCAATACTGGTGACATACTTGATACAGCTCATTTAAAGAATGCTATCAAAACTTCTATGGCGGACAGCTGAGCTCCCGACAGTATAACTTGTTGGGATTTTCTCTTTTTACTCAAATGTGTCTGTTTTCTGTGAGAAGTTGGATCCATATTGAAAGCCCATTGGCCAAACCTAATATTGTTCATTCCAAGAGACTTTGGTGGGTAGCCAAAGGATTAGGGATTTTTCAACAAAAGTGCAATATTTTCCATTAGAAAAATCCCCTATGATTTTCTGGGAAACTCTGGTACTTAGCTTCCCATGTATCTTCTCTTTGTCATTGTCAGAAACTAACTGGCATTTCTCATTGACATTTTTAGAAAAGAATATTTATACTAGAAACAATGCAAATAAAAATACATTGGCAGAAACGAGTGACATTTACAGTATGATATAGTCCTGACATTTTTATGCCACCAGTGGGAATTCTGCTTGTTTGATGACTGATTCTGTCGTTCCTCCATCATGTGGGTAGACCCAGTCAACTCAATACAACTACTTCACTAACATCCCCAGTCTGCTCTCCAGTGAAACTCGTGGCTGGGAAAGGAGGTGAACTGAAGCCTAATGTTGTAGATGATGAGCAATGTTGTTGACTGACTGTGCTGTGATGAACCTCAGTCACCACCTTGGTTAGAACAGCAAGGTTTGAACCAGAAAGCTTGTGTGCTACTTAATAAATAATTATGTCTTCCAATTCAATTAATTCATAATGTTTCTGGAATAGGCACAGAGGGTCCTATAGGACTTTATTACTGCAGGGTTGTCAAAGTCCTGCTCTAGAGATGAAACTGCTCATTATGCTGAGGTCTAGCACAGGATGTGTGCACTGGTGACTGGCTTTACTTAGAGATGTGAATTTCATTTGAAGGATTTTCTGACATCCTTCATCCCTGTTGAAAAAGGAGCCATGCAATAACAACTGAGACTTGGGAAAATTTCCTACACTGGTAGGCGTGAAGAGCTCCATCTGTTTAGCGTGCTGAGTTGGATGTGAGGAGGTACCTTGATTCCATGACCAGGGATAATAACGGGGTACCAGGTGACACTTACATGTACCTGAGAGTGACATAAGTAGCACCAGCAGCAGGAACAAGGTACTGGTGAAACTCTTATTATAAAAGGGCCCTGTTTCTGATAGCAATGTGATTACCTGCTCTGAGACAAGTCACCAGAGGCAGGACGGTGTTCTCAATCTCCTGATGACTCTTAGAGTGGCTTTAAGTTTCATATTGAACCCAATGCCTTCTGCAGTGGACATCCTCCGTATCTTCTGGGGGACTGGCCTCAAGGCCATATTGAAACAATACAATTGGTCTGAGAACTTCTGATATTTTACATTTAGGTTATTTCAGGTTTAAGCATCTGAAGGGAGGGCAGATCAAATAATCTGGCAATCAATTCTGACCTTAAATCTGTGAGGAAGGATGATCGCCAAGGAAGAGCTTGGGTACACAAATGCTTTGCTTATTTATTCAATGATCTGCAGCTGTTGTAGTGAAAAGATACTGCCTCTTCTAACAAAACTTGCCCTGCTTGTAAACCTTCCATGCAGTTTTTGCAATGTTAAAAGAAGATTAGTGCTAGCATTATTTCATTAAGACACAAATAGGTCAACACTAGTAGAATCTGAGACGCGATGAGAACTGATCAATTAAATCCTGACTGAACAGTTTTTCTTAAAAATAAGGCACATTCATTTACATCGGGTATGTTTCACTGCCCTGTGTTGATTTTGATGGCAAATGAATGACTTCATATTTCATTTCACTAAGGCTTTGATAGAGCTTAGCTTTATTGATTTGATTGATTTTTTCATTTTGACATAAAATATCTTCATCTATTATATTCCAGAATTAGAATTAGTTGTTGCTAGTGTATCAAAAGAAAGGGAAACAATTTTGCTGTTACTGAAATGAAATGCTTCAGCAGGTTCAAAACACATTGTTTGTTGTTATGTTTCTTTTTATTCCCCAAGTTTTGCTCCAGGAGAAATTTTGAAAACTTGCCTTCTTTGTTCTCAATTTGGAATGAAGACAGGCTTCGTGCTTGGTCGCCGGCTGAGCAGAAATGTGGCTTCCTTGGATTGCGGAGGGAGAACAAACAATAAAATGATGCTGACATCTCTGGAGAAAAAGCCCTCCAGGTGAACAGATTTTAAAAGCTGGAAAAAACAACATGCTTGGAGCGGGAATTAGAATTCAAATACATTTGAGCTGTGTCTAGTTAAAAAAAAACCTCAACAGACCCCCTGTGTTTTGAAGCAATGGCCTCCGTTGCCCATCCCTCTTGCTCCACGCAGTACCACAGAAGAGGTGAGGAGCAGAGCTGGTGGGGCAGGCAGAGGTACTTTATAGCTCCACAATTTTGGTGACTGAAGTGCTGGGGCCTGAGTTGTGGGCCCCAAGTTGGTGTTGACCTATGAGTGAGTCACAACCTAGCAGAATGCTTTGTTCTTCTGATTGGCTTTGTTTTCTAAAGGCAGAGCCTGGCCCACCTGTGTCTCTGTGGCTTTGCCCTCACCTCGGTGGTCATGGTTGGGGTGGTGGATGAGGCCAGGATTATAAGAACCAGGAGCCCAGGAGCTGGAGGAGCTTTCTGTTGGATGTGGCTTCTGTTGGGGCTGGTTGCATCTTGCTGAGAGCTCTCTTGGTGGTGTCCTTCCATGTGAAGGGCCCTGAGGGAGCCATCTCTGTCTGTTGTGTCCAGCAGGTGATGCTGGCACCACAGTGGGCAGTGGAGGAGTTGGGCCCACAGGAACCTATGGCAGGACTGTCTGAAAGAAGACTTTTAAGGGGGTGTTTCTGAGTTCAGCATTGGCCTGTGTGATCAGGCAACTGATGGCAGCAAAAAATGATGGTGGCTGAATCAGCACAACAGTGACTGGGAGAGCAAACAGCGCTGATTTTTTGAGGTTAGCTCATAATCAAGAGAGATGGGAAGGGGTTGTGCAAGTGGAAGAAAGGGCCAGAAACAGGTCGGCTGAAGGCAGACTCCAACAACACATCATTTATCTGGTTGTGAGAAATTTCTCATTTTTCCAGGGTGTGTGAATCTACCCACCTCTGTGAGACAAAACAGGACACTGCAGGTTTTTGGATGAGAGGTTTCCTCTTCTTAGCCAATGAAAAGCTAGGAAGAAAAGAGGCCAGCTTCCAATTTCTGTAGCAACGAAGAAGGTAGGATCTAGAAGTGGGGAGAGACAGAGAGTGTTGGTTCAAAATAATTCCAAAGAGGTCAAGAGTTGATGTTACTTGGCAGGTGCTGAAGGTTGCAGAGCTTTATTTTCATGTTTCTCTCGACAGAGAGAATTGTGTGTTCAGGCACAAATTTTCAGAGGCATTAGGTTTGCTGCTTTTGACCTGCACGTGTTCTGGGAAGAAAGAGATGAATAAATTGCAGGTGTCAAACTAGTTAGAGTAGCCAGGTAGCCATCAGAAAGATGTACCGGTTTCAAGCCAAATTTTTATAGCAAACCCAACTGTTTGCTCCATAAAGCAACCCACAGTTCCTAGTATGCTAAATTTTATAGCCCTTAGGAAAAAAAGAAACACAAACATAGGAAGGGAGGAATGCCGCAGAAACTGTTTTGTTAGAGGGAGGTTTGATTTCTCTTCCAGAGCAGTGTTCTTGGTTTTGTTGTTTGTTTTTATATATATATTTTTTTCTCCTTGTGGTAACGGCACGTGTAGCTGGTTTTGTTTTCTACATGCCAGGTAATAATTAAAATTGGCAATTTGGTAATCAGCGTCTTGGCCTTGGGCACTAGAAACAGATGCACTAAATAATGCCAGAAGTTGTTTCAAAAACAAAGGAGACTGATGGTGAGAACCTGCACTGAGGCAAATCTGTTGAATTCAGCACATCCAGTTGACTCAGGTGGGAGGGGATGAAGCCCAACATCTCAGTCAAGTCTTGTCATCTGCTGTCCTAGGCAGAAGGTAACATGTTGCATGAACTTTGCCAAGACTTGCACTGAAATCTTATGAGTAACATCTTGTGATGGAGATCAAGATCATGACCCTGAAATCTGTCCATGGGGAAGAACCAAGCCTTGCCTACACAGCCCAAGCCCTGGCTAAGTGCAAGTCACTTTCTGCTGTTATTTTTTTTCTTTAACTCTTCTGCAGTAAAGCAGTGGGTGAAAAAAGCTCTGAGAAGGTTTTATTCCCTTGGGAGAAAGCCAGGTTGACATCAGCTTCACTCTCACTGGGGAGAAAAAGCGAAGGAAGGAGTACAACCTCCACCCTCCCATCCTGCTCAGCATCTTCACCCTCTGTGATGGGAGGGACAGGGACAGCCAGGGACAGGGACATGGTCAGGCAGCCCCCAAACATCTTCAGCAATAGGATTTCATACCTGCCAGCCTTATACACATATAACCCCTGCAGGAAAGCCTACAAAGGGACCCAGATCTTGATGGCTTCCCATCATAACCCATCCCTGTATTTCTCCTGCTGCTGGGCCCATGCACAGGCTCACCACATGGGATCAGTCTTCACAGGCAGTGATGGGGCTGCCATCACCTGTGGATGGCACCTTCCCTATGTCCCCTGCAAGCGCTGATGTCCTCTCTGTTCCCTCCCAAGGAGCTGGGAGCTGGTCCAGCAAGACCAACCAGCGCTAAAACCAAGTTCTGCTTTTTTACTTATTTTATTACAGTCCACAAGAGTGGGCATTGGCTGTGTCAGGCAGCTGTGGTCTCAGCGGATTGTGTTTGTGGTCGGGCGCTCGGGGTTCCTGATTTCTAGTCCTGGCACTGCCGTTTCCTCGGTGTGTGGCCTTGGAAGACTCACTTCGCAGCAGCGCAGGAATTTTCCTTCTGTTGGCTGGGGAAGTGACACCTGCGTTGCTGAAGGGCCAAGCCACAGCTGGGATAAACAGTAGTGTCTTGCTAACAAGTATAACCTCTTACACTAGCAGCTCAGAGTGAAGACATTAAAATAAAGTGTGTTACGTGTGAATCCTACAACGGTTACTTTCTATCCCAGACACGAACATGCTGAGTTCAAGAGTTGTTCTTTGCCAGTTCTTTGAAAAGAAGGTACATAATCAAATTGCACCAGCTACTGAAAGTTCATATATTGGCTTATTTCTTTCAGGGCAAGCATGGGGCTGATCTAACTCATAGAAAAGAGTTCCATTAATATGATGGATGCTGTGTGGCGGTGTGGGGGTGAAGTAGGATGAAGCTCTTTGGCTCCGCCTTCCCCTCTCTGCAATACTGAGGACCTGTGCATGGAGGTTAATCCGCTTGAAGGGCTCCTAACTATGTCCAGAGCTGGTTCTGTTACTGGTGCCTGTTTCATTAAGAGCCCTGTTCTGACTCTTGGGTTTTGGAGATGCTCATTGCAGTGTTGTGAAAAACACTGTCAGAATCTGGCTGCTCCCTCATTTAGAAGACTCAAGGAAACTAAACTTTGCTGGAACAGCTTCTGAACATACTGCTTAATCAGAGACAACACGGTTTCATTGATACAATGTGTAGGGCTGCACATGCAGAGTTGTGTGCCTCAGTTTACCCAGCTGGAAAAGGGAAGAGGTTTTTTTAATTGCTCCAATAAGAGGGAATGAATTACTGTAACCAAGACATTGCCTAAATCCCTGGTTGGAAACCTCTTTTCAGCTGCCTTACCACTAACAAACCTTTGTGACCCTACTGTTTCTGAGCAGTCAAGGGCACCTGAAGTCCTGAATCCCTATAGTGAATAGCAGACAGTTCTGTAGTCTTTTTGGGAAGGGAGGTCTCAAATGAGAAACCATGTAGGAGGCAGTTTAGAAAGGGGTCTACTCCTTTTGCCTTGAGAAGGAACTAGGTGGAGCAAAAAGTGGTTCCACCATAAGCATGCATTGGTCTGTTCCCTGGAGAAGTGGAAGGAGGGCTAAAGAGTCCAGGACCTCATTATGTTTGGCTCCCTCCATGCCTGTGGCGGTAACGTCAGCAGAATCCACCATCAGCTGCTGCAGGAGATCTTTGTAAGGTGTGAAGGCATCAAGCTGAAGAAGTATATGGTAAAACAATACCACATGTTGAAAGCACAATAGGAGTAAGTCCGTTTTGGCACAGCCTTCCACATGAAATCCCTTTTAATTTCAGTGACGTCACACTCCCGGTCTCAGGGAACCTATAGCAATATTTTCTGTGCCATAAATAAATCCACTTGGGGACTAATAAACCAAACTGTTGCTAATTTGTAATGTGCCACTTTTGCAGCAGTATCCAAAATTCATATGCACTAAGATTCCTGGGCTGGAAAGAATGAGGTGGCTTGTCCCTAACCACTGCTTAACTTTTTAAGTTACACTGGTGAGTCGGGTGCAGTTTGGCTTTTAGTGAGACCCCTGGGGAAGCAAGGCCATCTTAGCCTATGGTCTTAAAAAAAGGCTATTAAAATAAAAGCATACCTATAAATAAAATAAAATTCAGGGAAATGATGTCTTTGTGACTGAGGCAGGAACACTCATGCCATTCAGGGGCCTTGCTTGCACTTCTGACTGTCACCACTGGTAAGCACAAGCAACTTTGCCTCGATATAGTTTATAGGCACAGGTGGGCCCTCTTGCTTTTAAGATCTCTCTGCTTGGGATTATTGCTTGGCTTAAGGAGGCCTTTTGGTCTGGTTGTGAGCAGAGGTGAGCCTGGCATCTCAGCAGGGCAGGTTGGTGCTTTCTGGTGTAGCAAGTAACAGCTGGTTATTATTCTGATTGCGAGTGTCCCATGTGCACCTCGGTCTCCCTCTTTCAGTGTGTTGTGGTCTGCTTATTGGGGCCAATTTGAGATTAGGCTGAACTTTGCCAGGGTAAAAGTAACATTCCAGGACACACAAAGGTGGTGCTTCTGCAGGGCAGATCTGTGTGAGAGCTGACAGGAGACTGCTTTGAATTTGCCCCTTTTGTTGCCACCAGAGAAGGTGATGTTCTCTGTTTTGTCACACCTGGGAGTGGAAGATTTTGCTCTTTCAACTTTTTGGGCTTATATCAGCATGAAAGCAAGTGTTGGAGGACTGGGATTTCTCTCAGGACACAACGCCTTTTTTCTGACAGCTCTTTAGGTGGTTCATGGCAGGGAAGGCGTTCAAAGCAACCTCAGACAACTGCGTACAGTGCTGTTATCACAGAAGCATCATGCCCCTGCATAGCTTTGCCTCCTCCTTGAAAACCCTTTCTGTCCAGGACTGGCCTCATCTTCCCATTATATGGATAATATGCAGCATCTCTCACGGGGAAGTGGCACTATCTCCCAGGATGAAGCTGACAGATCCTCTTGCACAAGGAAATCAAACAGTAAATGAAATAGTCAGATACATTGAGACTGTACTTTGCTACACCATGAAAATAAACATTTGCAGGTTCTGTCCTGAAGGAGTTACGGTCTGCCACAGAATTAATATGTGGTTCCAGGTAAATGGGTTTAAGCATATCTCTCTTCTCTGAGAAGGGTCTGCAGATCGTCTTTTCATCCTCATATTGTCTCTAGGGGTGTTTCAGGAACAGCTGAAGTTTGCGCATTGGAATGGGCTCCTGCATGCAGTCTATCACTGGGAACCAGCCAGCAAAGCCTCTCAAGGTCTTCCCAGCAGTAAGAGGTAGGGCATTGAGTAGAGATGCTGGTAGAGAAGGTCATGTAAGCACCATAGAAAAACAACACCTGCCAGCCTGAGCTTCTGCAGTGTCCTGTTACCATTTTCCTGGGGCTGTCAGTCAGCCCTGTGATTCTGCTGCACCATCTGTACAGGGAGGACATTGCGGTCCTCCCGGAAGGCTGGAGGAGATCTCTGGGTGGAACATGTCTCTAGTTTTAGCAGTTGCTCCAACTTGCTGTCCATAAGTGAATAATTGGCATCCATCTGGAAAATCTTCTGATATCTTCTATCATGATCACACTTGATCTTCTCACTTAAAGGGGGCCCTCCAAATGTGGTTCAGCAGATAAGCCAGTATAGGTTTAAGTAAGTCCTAATAGGAAGGATTATTGTTGAGTGTTTATTGCAGGGTCAGGATCTCTTATATTAATCCTTCAGCACTGGCAACCCACCCAAAAGTAACATCTAGGAGTTCAGGTATATGGGACCTGTGGGAGCTCAGTACACTGCTGCCTGCCTGCAGAGCTCCCTGACAGGCTGCACTGGTGCTCTTAAATGATGATTAAGTCAAGTTACCTTCCTGTGCGGTTGTGGCAGGCTAAGGGCTGGCATGTGGACAGCTATTTACACTTTATCTTACACACTAACTTGCTACATCGCAGGAACTTCAACTGTGGTTTGCATTCTTAGCACATGAGACTCCTTGCTACCCCCATCCCTCCCCAAAACGTTTATAATAAACCATAGGGGGACTTAAACTGGTCTCCACATGAAAATAAATTTGGAGTTGTCCACGTCAGCATTTAGGTTGGATTAGGAGCTTGCTTTTGAAATATATCTCTCAGTCTTACTGCTGTTGCACCTTGGTGCTTATTGTGGATTCAACAGGCATTGAGTCCATAGGACTAGCCTCCTGCTAAGCCAAAATAAACCTCCCAAAATGTATATAATGTTTATATCAGGCCACACCTCTCCCCTGATCCATTCCTGTCGAGCCACTACTTGCCTATTTAGCTAATTCAGACTTTGATTTTTTAACAGCTTCCCCCAACCCCTCCTTCATCTCACACGTTAGAAGAAACCCTTTTCACACAGTTTCACTGTAGTCAGTGGGAATTGGGGCAACTCACAGGGGCAGGATTTGCTCACTTGGGTAGAGGCTGTGAAGTTGGATTATGAGTTATGGAAAATTGTCACCATTGAGTCTTTTGACTGTTGTTAGCTGAACTAGGCTGACTTGCACCAGTTCAGTCTGTTGTTAACTTAGCTGTATTTTCATGTTCATTCCTATTTATCTATCAATATATTTTGTGCTAACAGCACTATTGCAAGGCCAGGGGATTACATTATCCAGACTGTCTGAGCTCACCCAGTTTGCATGCTTTTAAATCCTTCCTCGTTAGTAAAGGATCCTGAGTGATTAGCTAGTATGTGATTATCATAGCCAAAGTAAGATTTCTTTCCCTAACATTATTCAGTACACTGAGTAGTGGCAGAGACTTTTCCCTTTTCCCTTTCTCTTTCCCTCTCCCTTTGCCCTTCCATTTCCACTTTCCCCTTCCCCCTCCCCTTTTCTCCCTTTTCTCCCTTCTCTCTCTTTTCTCCCTTTTCTCCTTTTCTCTCTTTGTTTTTTTTTTTCCTCCAACCCTGCCACCTGGTCCTCGCTGGGCTGGCAAGTCACAGAAGCTGTTTTCTGTCAATTCGTTGATATCTTCTTCCTCTCCTAGCCTGGCACAGAATCTCCTTTTGTTAGTTTTCCTTTCAGGAGTACATGTGCACTTCAGCATGAGGTCTGACAACCTTGACCCTCCAGGCATGACTAATTCCCATTTACAGGACCACTACAAAATCCATCAGATCAGAAGTGTCAGGAAGTCAGGAAAACCCTGGCGTGTGCAGCAGGCTGGAGCTGGTCTCCCTGTGCTGCGTGATGGAGTGCGCTCAGTCTGCCATGCTTTGCTGTGATAAGGTCAAGTAGAAGTGGCACTTGGATGGAATGGGAGGTGGAGAGGAGGGATGGAGGGTTTCACCAGCAGCCGGTGATGTGTTGTTTAATGCTGCGCTGGTCATAGCCAGATATCGTGGCTCTAATAACAGCCAGGCTTAAGGCAAAGATACAGGTTGAACCTAAGGAGTTAGAAGGTTTGCTGTGGTGTTTGAAAGCCTGGGGGTGGAGAATTTCATGGGGTTGAGTTTGAAAGTAGGAAAACAGCAGTAGAAAGCTACTAAAAAGTTTTTTGGAACTTGCCTTCAAAGTTTTATCTTTACGCTGTTCAGGAGTGATGGCAGTGATAAACCCAACTGGTTGTGTGTTTTATGTGGACTGGGGGTTTTTGATAGTGTCTTTTATACACGCATGACTTAGAATTAAGAAACAGGGTAAGCAGAGTGTCCCAGATATCTCTCTGGTTGTCTTACCCAACAGCTTCTTCTCAAGCAACCTCTCGGTGACTTCAGCTCCCTGTGAGGCCAACTCCTGAGTGTTCCTCAAAAATCTCACCTAAAGAACAGAAATCAGTGTTACACAGACAGTCTGTGGGTCAATCTCTTTGACACATTCAGTCATAGCCCACAAAGCCAGCACAGAAGAAGAGAAATAAAAACTTGCCCCGATGTGAGGTCTGAAAGAATGAGAGCACTCCCTGAATGAGGCCTCAGGAGGCAGGAGGTGGCCTTAAGTCAGAAGAATGAGGTTTATATTTGGTTGCCCACCAGGAGCTGGAAAAAAGAGTGAGAAAGACAAGGTCTAGGGGGAACAAACCCTGGAGAGAAGGCAATATTGAAAATAAATGAAGGATCTCAGTTTCTGTTGCAAGCATGACCCTTGGACTTTAGCAGGGCTGTAGCAAATAGAGTTTGGTTTTATGGACACAACTCATACAAAACTGGGCTGGAGTGCACAGGAGAGGCATACAGACGGCTGATTCAGCAACTTTGCTGGCTTGTTCACTTGGAATTGTTTGAGCCCCTTTTCATTTTCCCCTTTGGACTTCAGGATGGGAATTTCAACTTTGTTTAAAACCTTCTCAATCACGTCTCTGAAATCAAAACCTGGTATGAACTATGGGAAGGTGGTTTTGTAGAGCTTCTGTTCTAACCTGGAAAGTGCTGAATTCTCTCCGTGTGGGCCTGATCCAAGACCCATAGAAATCAATCTTAGGCTTGCCATATACTTTAATAGGAATTGGACCAAATTGCAGAAGTTTCCTATTCCTCTGGCCCATTTCTGTGGATTTTTGCCCACTCAATTTAAAAGAACAATTTATGTAATGAGAAACAAACCACTTTTGTTGTGTTTTTCTGGTTTTGGAAGTTTTTGCTTAATGTTCTTTCCTCACTGGCTGAGCAACGATGGCTGTGACTTTTTTATTGTTTTAATGGGACATGAGGAGGAAAAGTGATTCAAATATTTGCTAAAGGAAGCTTTCTCACTCAGTTGAAAGAGGAAAGGTTGGTGTGAATGATGCCCCACTTGAGTACTCAAAAGCAATGAGATGTCCACCATTTGATGGCCAGTTACTGTGCAGTGTCTGAGGCTTTAGCAATGCTGTAGCAGAAAATGCCATACTAATTGAAGACAGCTCCTCTCCATGAGTGGCTCTTCCCACCTACGTGCATCACAGTCCTTTGGGACATGGGTTCATGAGGCTGTACCAAGTGACTCATCTCCATCTTCCTGTCACCCCTTCACAAGGAGGAAACCCATTGTGTCTCACTCTCCTTCTACCAATGGGGATTTGTCCAAACCCACATCCAGAAAGCTAACCCACATCCTCTAAGCACAAGTTAGTGTCTTTACCACTGGGCATAAACTTTCTTTCTTTCTAGTTCCATTGCAAGTCAATACTGAGACACACTGGCAGAGCTCTTGTATGAATTAGGGCTGGAACAGCAGAAATATGGGTGGTTGAGCTGAGGTAATTAGTTTTTGTTAGCTGAATCTGTAAACCTCTGGCATTCTGCAGTCAACTGGGATTTTCACAGCCTTCACCACCACAGGTCCCCAGCACCTGCTACAGTTCTGCGCCATCCATGCAGTTTTGAGCTCTGGTGCATGTCAGGATCTGGTTGTGCAATTATGTGTAAGGAGTTTACACAAAATGTGCCACCTGCTAGCAGCCTGCCTGACCACGCTTCAAATTCAGCTTCAGCTATGAAGGCCAAACACATTGCCCATGCAGAGCAGAGCAAGGGAAAGCATCATCGCTCCATGGCTTGTGTCTCTAGGATGAAGTCCTACACAGATTCCTTAAGGGCTGAGTTTAGTCCTCAGCCTTCCCTTCATGTCATCTCTGCTTCATCATCTTTTTTCACAGGACTTGTAGGAACATAATTGCTTGGAGATGTGTACCCTGTCCATCACTTCTTTTAAGAACAGGCAATAAATTCAGTAGCCTTGAACAAGAAGGCTGCAAAACTAACACAGGAACAAACACATTCTTGTCCCTTCAGGCTTCCTATGCCTTATACACTTTATTTTCAAAGGTGAAGAAGTATACTGGAAATCATCCACTTACTTCAGCAAATACAAAAATCAAAATAAGCTCAAGAGTGTTTAATCTTTTTCATTTTTTTTTTCTTTTTCTTTAAGCTTTGCTTAGTTAATGAAGCTTGTAGTTCACATCGCATTTTTGACAGCTTGTACTAATAACTTTGTACAGTCTGCAGGATAAATGTCCCCTGATGGAAATGAAAGGGACCCTTAACATATCCTGTACATAGGTGAATGGTAGCCCAAGACCCTCCTGCTCAGCCTTTTGCAGGGACACGAGTATTGTGTTGCTTTTTTTAGGTTTAGGATTTTAATTTTTATTTTCCATCTTAATATATTAACTCAGAAGTAATAAATATTTTAGAACAAGGTTGGAGTGGCTCATTTAGGGTTAGATCTGACTATAAGCACGTGATGAATGGGCTTCAATTTAAATGCCAGTGGTTGGGACAGCAGCAGGTGGCAGCTGCCACTTGAATCCTACAGCAACTACATGTTCCAACCACGCTGGACCTCATTTCATGAGGCAAATTTCCTAGGGGTTTAGCCTGGCTTCAGGGATTTCTGAAGCTGCATTTAAGTACCCTCACTAAGGAGAAAGGAAAGATGTCTAAGTAAATGTGTAAATGTGACTCTCTGATGGAAGTATCTTCATTAGCCATAAGAAACTTAAAATTGGTCCTTCTCAATTTGTCCCTTTAGTCAATTTTTGTAATATCTAGGCAAAGAAGGTAGAAGTCCTTTACTTTCGCGATGTAGTCCATGGAGCAGTGTAGCTTGGTGCAAATCATAGAATCATAGAATGTTCTAGGCTGGAAGGGACCTCTAGAGGTCATCTGGTCCAATGTCCCTACTTGAGTAGGGACATCTCTACCTAGGTCAGGTTGCTCAGAGCCCCATCAAGCCTGACCTTGAATGACTCCCGGGATGGGGCCTCCACCACCTCTCTGGGCAGCCCATTCCAGTGATCTATCACCCTTGTGTTAAAGAATTTTTTTCAATATCCAGCCTAAATCCATCCTTTCCTAGCTTAAAACCATTACTCCTTGTCCTATCACTACAAACTGTTTTAAATAGACCTCCCCCTGCCTCCCTGTAGGCCCCCTTAAATCCATAATCTTGGAAGAATTACCACTAGATTGTACCAGTGAGAACCTGAAAAAAATATACCCTGTAAATAACTGATAAAAAGGCAAATGTTTGAAAACCTCAAGGGTGCTGAGTTCTGATTTAGCACAGCTCAATTTCAACCAAACCAGTATTGGTCTGAGATGAGTTTTATTGACAGGAAGCTGATCCAGTGAATCAGGCTTCATTTCTCCTTGCTGACAGTCGAGAAAAGATGTGTCTCTGAGTGGTAGGCTCTGCTAAAGTGTAAGTGGTGGCATGTTTTACTTGAGCCTGTTCAAGGAAATGTTGAATACTGCTGGGTTATATGGACCAGGTCCTTAAAAAGCTTTTCTGATTTTAAGGTTTGTCATAATCTTCCTTTAAAAGGCTTGGGTTGTGCTGCACCGCTGACCTGAGAGGGTACAGGATTTTGCCCTCTAGTTCAGAATATGAATTGCTGAGATTACTATTATGAATCTATCATTATTAAGTGATGGTAATGGGCAGCAGAGAATCTACAATGTAATAATCAGTGTTTTAATGCTTTTTAAATGGACTGTTGGAGGAAGATGAGCACTTCCTGAGCTTGGCCTTACCATTTTCTGTTGAATGAACCACATTTTCTGGTGTTAGCCTTTTTAAATTGAAAGCCATATAAGCCTTTTGGGCCATATAAGCCTGTTGGGAATCCAACAACTGTAGATATTTCAGAGAGAAAAGAAATAGACTGTCATCTGTTGCAGCACTGGCACATTGGTTCCATTTACAACTGGAAAAAAAAAAGAGGCTAAAGACTGTGTATTCCTATTATTTTGCCTTGATTTTTTCTTTCTTTGCTTGCATGTGTGGGTGGGTTGTTACAGTTTTTATCTTACTTCATTTTGCAATTTTTTATGGCCCGCATTCTGACGTTTTGCAGCTCATTTTCAGGCTGTGAGGCTGGCGCGCACAAGGGTGGGCAGTGTTTAATTCCTGCTTATAACTCAAACAGGTACGAAGTGGGTAGGTTATAGTTTAGGGAGTGGAAGGCAGTAAAACTAAATGGTTGGGAATTTTTCAAAATGTCCAATGACCACAGTTCCTAAGTAGGAGGAGATGTCCTTCCCATCTCTCTCCTCCTCCCATTCCTGAGTGGCTTTGCAGAGCGGCTGTGCCTAAGGCTTTGCTAAACTGAAAGTGCCACAGCCTGGAATGATGATCAGAAAAGATGCGTGTTGTTATAAACACTCAATCATTTTCCTTTTTTCTTGTGGAGTTGTTATTAAGTCCAGAGGTTCAGAAGTTCAAAAATATAAAGGAATAATTTGTACAAGAAAAGAAAGGAGTCTATTTCACAAGCCATTGATGCTTCCACTGGGAATTAGCGGTAGCTGTTAGAGTAGCCGGGGTCACACAGAGCAACCATGCATTCTGCTCCCACTTAGGAAACCCCTAATTTTTAACTTTTTAACAGCCACAAGCTTACATTTCTGGCAATGAAAAGTGGAGGGAATGTTTGAGGAGCTCTTATTAAAAAAATAAACTTCAAATGATGATTGACTCCCCTTTTATGTCTCTAGAATGGGGCCCATAAATCTCAACAGTTTTCTCTTCAATGGCTACTTGTTCTTTTTGGTTGGTGACAACTTTTATTTTAAGCGAGCTCAATTCTTAGGTTAACCCTTGTGTTGACTCAAGCCTCCTGTTTGTCTTTGCTTTGACTCCCACAGATGGAGAAAAGCTTAGCATATGGTAACAGATCCCGTCCCATTTCATGGTTGACATGATATGTGGGCATCGTTGTGTCGCTGGAAGAGGGCGGAACCAGCCTTCAGGAGATCTGCTTCCAAAGAAAGCACTGAGCTCACTGTTACTGAGACTCCCCTTTGGGTCCTTATGTAGGATTTCTGATAGGCAGATGAGCACTGATGGATAAACTTATTTGAGCACAAATATTCAAATTCACGTGTGGGCATTCAAACTCTCCATCCCATCCAGTATGGATGGGTTCTGGCACTCCCTCCTTTAGCATGCTTTTAATAGCAAGTATAGGGATATAGCTGTCCAGCAGTCCCTGGATTGCTCCTGTGTTTAGAATGAAATCCAACCTTTGAAGCCTAATACAGGAATACTTAATATAAAACTCATAAAAATCTGAGGCAGCAGCAGCCAAATGGATTGATGAGTGTTGTGCCCGTGGGTGTCCGTTGGCTACCAAGTCTCCTTCTCAGGCATGTAAGCTCTGGGAGCCAGCAACACTCATACTCCAGTGCCTGCCTGTGTGTGGCCAGCCAGATTTGGAAGGTCTATCTTATATCTTTCTGTCAGTGACTTGTTATACACTCCCGGGGCCTAATGCTTGTGTCAACATGAGGTTAGGTTTCATGGCATCCTAAGCAGAGCAGGAATGTCCTGGCTTATATTTGTCTCTCCAGGAGAGGGAAAGGGTGGGAGAGAAGCATTCAGCAGCTACTGGGCAATCTTCTGCCATCTCTTGACAGCTAGTGATATAAGTCAGGGGCTTGAGTGGGACACGAAGGCAAGACCTTGTTGCTCTGTTTAGATCCCTATCAGCCATGATTAATTCAGTGCTATAGGTGGAAGGATAAATGTGGCTTCTTGTCATCTTAATTGTTTCCACCAGCCTTTGAACTGATGCATCCATCTGGTAGCATTTAGTTGAGAATACAAAGGGTCAAACTATGCCCAAGACTGCATGGTAGGCAGCAGGACTGGTTCTGAGAAATGCCAGTGGCAGCTGGGAACTGGTCTCTTGGTCATGCTGTACAACTGAGGCAAGAGGCCTCGAGTTAGTCCTGAATAGGTGGCTTGCAATATCATCTGGAAGCTTTTAAGTGTCTGAACTTCTGAATGTATTAGAGAGGAGACTGGCAAAAGTGCCTTAAGATAGCTAGGGATGGACTGGAGCCTTCGTGTGATGCTACAGTAACTTCTGCTCTGCTATTCCCAATGCTCTTATGAGAAGTCCAAAGGGAAGACAATGTGGATTGCTTTGTTTTAGGAACTTTCATTGTAATTGAAAGAGATTTAATGATCCTTCACAGAACTAGTATCTTCCTGCATCAGCAGTCCATCCCCTCCTCTCAAGACTCTCTTTAATGGCTTAGATCTGCAATCTTTGCAAGTAACTGGCTCATACACTCATCTATCTACCTTCAGTGCTGTGCACAGGGCTTGACTTTGCTTTGACGTTCTTGTGTACAAAGCATTCCCATGACAATAACTTGAAAAATACCGTGCTAGTCCCACTCCCTCTTTAGCACAGCCATGTACCTATGGGAAATTCTGAAAAGGGCAACAATCTTGATATATTTGGTGGAGGGGCTGTGTTTTGAAAGCAGAGGGATCTTTGGCAAAGGCAGCCTGCAAGGAACAGAACTAGCTTATTTCAGCTGACAGCTTTGGAGAAAACCAGCATTGCTAAGTTTCAAGTTAGTGTGGCTAGACGCTAATAAGAAAATTTAGGGCTGGCAATTCAGAGGGAATAGTTTATTGCTTTTTGGTTAATCCCTTTTCAATTTCTATAAGCACAGAGAGAGCAGAGCTTTTTCTGTCAGTCATTTGTGCCCAAAGCAAAATGTGATGAAAACAGGCAAACTAAAATGTAATTCAGCTTCTTAAAAGCAAAAGAGGAGAAGTCACCCATCAGAAAAAGTTAGAATTTGCAGTTTAAGCAAGACTCTATGAAGTCTTTGTCTTAATAATGTTTGTATCCAATAATGTATCTTAATAATGTTTGAATACAGTAGATTCTAGTTACCAGAGCTCAGTAAAATAAGTTTTCTGGATAACTTCTTTTGCAATTTGTTCGATTTTTGCATGTGTATTAACTATCTGACTTTTTTTTGCAGACATATTAATGGTTTGGAGTCATTTACTGAATAATTCCAGACCTGCAGCTCATTTCTAGGTGGTCCTGAGCATTTGCTTTTCAAAATACAAGCTTAAGTTTCTTAGAATTTGATAATTATATCTCAAAATTTGAGGAACACAATGGCAAATGTAACTGCCCGTACACAAAATATCAACATGGGGCAAAATTCCTTGTCAAGTGAATTAGCAAAGCATGGTTGGGGCAAACTAAGCTGATCAACTTCCATCTGCAAAGAATTTGGTCTATAAAACCACCTGAACTTACTCTCCACCTTGGCTACTTCAGGGAAGGTAAGAAGATCATGAGGTGTGCAGGCAGGATTTCAGTGGGTGTAAATCATCAGAATGATGCTAAATTACACCATCTGAGACTGGCTCTGAAATTCCTCGTGCTCCTAGGAGTTAGGCTTAAGGAGTTAAGTCAAACTTGGAAGTCATCCTCTCTGCTCTGATTTGTACCCAAACCACTGCTTTGAGATTCCTTGTTGGATGTCTTCCCTACTGTCCTGAGGGAGAAGAGTGGGCTGAAGCCTCTGAGCTCCAGCCCCACAGTCATGACTGTGCAGAAGGCTGCTGTTCATCTGTATTATTCCAGGGCAACAGCAAAGAGGTTTGCATTGGGGAGTGGCTTTTTTTCACCTTGGGGTCTCCAGGACTTGTCTGAGCTGTGTCTCCATATGCAATGTCTTCCATGGCTGAAGGTTTTCTGGGACTCTTCCTGGTGATGCACAGCTGTAGCGAGAACAACCTGCTAAACATTTATGGAGAGTTTCAGGGGATGGCAGTGAGTGCTTGCTTACAGGGGGGTGTATTTACAGAGCATCCATGTTAAACATGGAAGGAAAAAGAGGGGAGGGGGGAAAGATTTTTCTGGCTCCACTTCTGGGAGTGTATCTAAGGAGTGGGCAGATTTGGCTAAAGGGGCAGAAGGTAAAGCTGAGGTTTGTCTCTTTTTCTCTGTTATTTGTGTGTATGGACCAGAAGGGTGCCTGAAAACAATACCAATTATCTTTATTATAATTATTATTATTTATGTGGGGAAATACCGTACCTTCAGGAATATTTGAAGCTGTACAAAGAATACTCTTCTAGATCCTTTATTTCTAGTTAGAAGGAAAAATGAAACCAAAATATTATTTGAATGAAGTGCTTTCTTCAGAATTTGCCAATTCATGTAAATGTTTTATAGCAACATCTGATCTTTGACTTTAGCCAGGAGAACAAAAATCTGTGAGCACACTTCATGATTCCTTAGCAGCACATCCTCTCTGGTAGCTGGTTTCATAGGCATTCTCTGGCTGGAGTGGACACAGTTTAGCCTAGGCTTAAAAAAGCTCCAAGCAATGTGATCTGTTAGTCCCAGTGATAATAAAAATATAGCAGTTCTAGTTGTCTCTTGAAAGATAACCTCCCATAATTCATAAACAACGCTATTACATTGAGGGAGCCTAGAAAATAGTGTCTGAATTTGTCATTCTGACCTTGAAAGCTAACAGAGTAGTTTGTTACAAATAATTTTATAAATTTCTTCTATCTTGGCAACCTGACTGTGAATAGATTGCGGTTTCCTTGAAGCTGTTTGTTAGCTGAATTTATTTGCTAAATAATTGATGTAAATAACTCGGTGAATAGTAAGTAATTATTCTTGGCCTCCACTTAGTTTGAAGGCAAGTGCTTGGCTGCAAGTAGATGATATTAGAAATTTGAGCTGCTGTGATTTGATGGGTAGGTCACCTTCTTTCCCTGGCTAACTGAATTTTGAATAATTTTCATGTGACTTGCTCCTTCCAGGCAAAAATCCTGTAGATTGCAACAGGTCTCTAATATATACAGCCCTCCCCAGGCCATAAGGGCAGCAGCATATGGATATAATGCCTTCTTCTCTTGCCTGTGTGCCTTGAGCTCATGAAGTGACATTTCTTTTGTCTTGGACATCTCTGTCTCTATATCTTCCTTTTGCTGCACCTTCCTCAGAGGGCCTGCTGAAGTAGGAGCTGCTACATCTATTTCTTGTTGAAGTCCTTGCAGTGTCTGTAGCTTTTCCTCTGTCCCCTTTGATGGAGGATCTGGGCATGAAGTTGGTTGTTGCTGCTCCTCCAGTGCAGTCCAGGCTGGCTGCAGGGCTTGCAGAGAGGATTGCAGCTCCATGTTAAAATATCCACAGATATACTGGAGCGTATGGATTTGTGAGAGCATTTTAAAGGGTCATTTTTGATGGTAGGCTATTGTCCCACAGAGCGAACCCAGCAAGGTGCCTTTGAGGAGCATGGAGATGTAGCTGCAGCCTTACCCTCCTGCAAAGCACCTGCTTGTCTTCCCCATGAATTACGATTGATCACCTTGGATGCCCTTTCCCAGGCTTTGATAAAATATGCTTCTGAGCAGTTGTCTGTGGGACTTCTGTGGCCATCTGTTGTTACCCAGAGCTGTAATGTCACTGCCTAATTGTGCTGGCTTGTTGCTGGAGGAGGAGCTGGCCTAGGGCATGGGCTGTTAGCTCATGTGCTGCTTCAACACCCAAAAACTCTTGCCATCAGCAGGAGGATCAAGGTGAACACTTACTTTTGGGCCCAGGGACACTTCAATGCAGCATCTTTATTTACAGAAATTAAGCAATTTGTGCTGGGCTCCTTCTTGGTATGTTTTTAAGGAAATAAGCATTTTGCTAGGGCTGCTGGTGTGATGGGCAGTGCTCTATGTGCCTCTTGGGCAGGCTCCCTCTCCCAGTGCTGCTACATCAAAGCACAAAGGGCTGGAGCTGCTGCTGGTGCTCCCCAAGTTCTATGCTTTACAAGGTCTGTATTACAACCCTGAAGCTGACCCTGAGGGTCTAACTATGAATTTCTAGGAGGAAAGAGGGGATGCCATGATGAGGCCGCCTGGGGATCACTGTGCCCTGTGACAGCCAGCACAGATAGGACCCCATCAGCTGTCCTGATTAATGACATGGGATTTTCAGTGGTTGGAAAGTTGCCCATCAGAAAAAGACCTGGGAGCACTGGTCAACAGCTGGCTGAATATGAGCCAGCAGTGTGCCCAGGTGGCTGAGAAGGCCAACAGCATCCTGGCTCGTATCAGAGATAGTGTGGCCAGCAGCACTAAGGCAGTGATTATTCCCTTGTACTGGGCACTGGTGAGGTCGCACTTCGAATCCTGGGGTCAGTTTTGGGCCCCACACTACAAGAAGGGCATTGAGGGGCTGGAGCACATCCAAAGAAGGGCAATGGAGCTGGGGAAGGGTCTAGAGCACAAATCTTAGGAGGAGCAGCTGAGGGAGCTGAGGTTGTTTAGCCTAGAGAAAGGAGGCTCAGGGGAGACCTTATTGTTCTCTACAACTTCTTGAAAGAAGGTTGTAGCGAGGTGGGGGTCAGTCCATTCTCCCATGTAACAAGCAATATGACAAGAGGAAATGGCCACAAGTTGCGCCAGGGGAGGTTTAGGTTGGATGTTAGGAAAAATGTTTTCACAGAAAGGGTTGTAAAGCACTGGAGCAGGCTGCCAAGGGCAGCGGTGGAGTCACCATCCCTGGAGGTATTTAAAAGGCATATAGATGTGGTGCTGAGGGACATGGTTAGTGGTGACCTGGCAGTACTGGGTTGGTGGTTGGACTTGATGATCATAAAGGTCTTTTCCAAGCAAAACAATTGTATGATTCTGTGATTCTCTAAGTGAGGAAGACTTGAAGTGAGCAGGCTGCAAGATCAAGCCGTGTGTTCATTAGCAGACATGGGGTACCCCAGGCTTGTTCACTGTTTCCCCCAATGGCAAGACATCTCGCATAATTAATTCAAACTTGAGATAATAAGTTAAAAAAAAACCCCAACAACCCAAAACAAGCACTTATCCCTGGTGAGTTTGGTGCCCTGCTTCCTCTTGAAGGCTTTCTTTTCTCATGCTGCTCCAAATCTTGACATATTTTTCTTTCTTTTTTTTTTTTTTTTTTGTCCTTTCTCTGCTGACCTCATGAGGATGCAGTCACCTTCAGGAAACATTCCCTTTTCTACAGCTGCCAACTCAGTTGCGCTCACATGGAGACTAGAAAACTGAGACAGTTGTTGCCCCAAAGTGTTTGTCCTTGGCCAGAGGTTGTAGCTCCATCTGGCTCACTGGAAAGTGCTCCTCTTCCTGATGGGTGGTGATTTACGCTCCAGCATGCTGACGTATGTTGGACTTGGCAGCCGTTTGTGCTGATACCCAGGGCTGGGAGTTGGAAACTCAGGACATGTATCTTTATGTCCCCTTCAGCTGTTCTTGCTGCAGGAGCAGCAGTCTGGAAAGGGATCGTGCTGGCATCATGAGGTGTTAAGCTGGGATGGCTGAAGGAGTTAATCTGCTGCCTCACTGTAATATAATAGAAAGAAAAACATGCCTGTGGGGCTAGTCCATTTTACTATGTAGCTTCAGCTGGTAATTAAAAAGGAACAGTGCAAAATTAAGCAGTAATATGAATAAAACCCCAAATTAAATACACCCAGGACATGTAGTGTTTTTTAGTGGGTGGATGCTTAGCATATCATAGAACCAGGCTTTTAAAAAAAAATGTCAGGCTGAGTGCCTAAAACTGGGAGTTCCCCACACTCCGCAGGAGCTTTGCAGTTTTCTGTGAGGGTGCCCCTTTCACTGCAGCTCACTCGTCACTGGAGCCAACTGGTACGCTCTGCTCGGGGCATGTTCCCACATTCCTCCTGTTACGGTGGAGGCAAAAAAGTAAAATCGAAACCCCAGATGGGCCCAGTAACAATTTTACTTGCGAATCAAGAGTGCAAATGCGGTTTCAGGTTCTTGGGAAGGATTTCACATGTCCCCTTTGAAGGTGATGATCCCAAAAGCAGGGACAATGTGCCCATTTAAGGTGGAGGAAAGTGATCATGGGCACTGCACATTGGGCAGCCTTCCAGGCATCAATATAGGGAACGCAATTGCCAAGCAAAGTAGCAGGCTGTGACCTCCTCTGTGAGTAGATCAAGCAGCTGGCTACTCGTAGAGTGGTGCAACCAAGCGCAGTGATAATTTTGAGGTAAAGGCATGGGGAGCAGGGAGGTGGGTGAGAAGGAGTGATAGGAGAAGAGGTATTTCCAACCACAAGCTCCCCAACTGGCAGATTTCCAAAGGATGGGAAGTGTTGTCTGAAAAAAGCTCACCCTCAGCTCACCTCATTTCTTACATTCTTTCCCAAAGTGTCTGTTACTATATGCTTTTGGGGGGGTGTTGGACTTATCTGGGATGACTGCTCTTGTTTCAATGACACCTTTGGAGCAACATGCTATGGCCCCCACAGTACCTCTCCTGGAGCAATGCTCTTCTCTGCAAACCTTCTCAAAAACTTCTAGTGCGCACAAAACTCTGTATGTTTTATGGGGGATTTCTGAGTATAGGGGCTTGCTATTAAGTAGCAAGTGGAGAGATACCCACAGGATAGGAGTGAGTGAGTGGAGCTGGAGGCCAAGCCAGGCTTGCTGGGGTGGTGGCGCAGGAAGGAATTGGGGAAGACCAAGGGGCGTGTAGGAGCTCAGCTTGCAACCAAGCCCAGGGCATAAAAAAATGGGCAGCAGGATTGTATCCAGTTTGTCCTGCTGGACCACTGCCTGCTTTGTCTGGGTGAGAAATGTCTCTGCCTTCCTCTACACCTATGGCTTTCACATGGTCTGGAGGTGCTACTTTGGACAGCCGTCATCCAGTATCACAGTCCTTCCTCTTTGTGGAGTTGTGTCCACTCACATCAGTTGAGTGCTCCAGCCTTTTGTCTCCATAATGGTCTTTCCAGTATCTTTTATGAATCTGTTTAAAATCAAACCCAGTTGCCAGCTACTCAGCCCTGGAAGAACTGTTATTTCTCTGCCATAGATTAACATGAAACATGTAGAGAAAGAAGCAGAGGGAAACAATTGACACCACCATGTCTGACTTGATTAAAATCTAATTTGGGATTTTTAGGTTACTGGTAGGCATTTCATATAGTGCTTTGTTGTCTAGCAGTTTAACAGACCCCTAAGTTACATAACTGAATAGCTGAGGTGAGTTCCAGGGAGGTGTTTTCTTCTGAACCACTCTTGGTTCAGCTGTAAATAAGAAAAAAAAAAAAGAAACTGAACAACAATTATCTTCCTTCAAGAATGCAGTATCATGCCAGAGACATTAATTGAATTTACTGCCCGTTTGCCTTTTTGTTGACAAAATCTAAGACTGCAGTCCAGAAGTCTAACTGATGGCACTTGGACCTGCAAGCTGTCACTGCTGGGCAAGGTATTGGTTACTGGAACATGTGGCGCTTCAACCAGAAAAACACTTGCAGAATCAGACTGCTTGGAGAGTAAGTCTTTTGGTGCAAATATTTAGCCTTTTAGGTGCATTTAGTCATCAAAATTAATCTATAGGACTCAGCACAACTGAGAAACTGGACCTATGCAAGAGTACTGGATGTGAGTAAATTCCACATACAAAACCTACAAAAGCCACATGTTTAGCCTGCAAATTTAACGGAGCTAATTCTCTCCCTTCCACTGTTTCAGTTTTGATTCAGCTGCAAA
This sequence comes from Eurystomus gularis, assembly GCA_013400335.1. Taxonomy (NCBI): domain Eukaryota; kingdom Metazoa; phylum Chordata; class Aves; order Coraciiformes; family Coraciidae; genus Eurystomus; species Eurystomus gularis. The sequence continues at coordinate 356,265 of VZZY01015662.1, forward strand.
TCCTTCCTCCCGTTATTTCTTAATTTATTTGCCTGAGCTTGAATTTGGGCATCGACCAAAGCAGACAGTTATCCTACAGAGTTACAGCTCACTTACACCATTCCTGGTTGGACATCAAGCTGAGTTATTGGCAAAAGAGACCATGGCGATGATATGGTGAGGGCATTGAGACTAAAACATCCTTCCACCACAGTGCGGTGGTTCACAAAAGGGGAAAGGATGGAAATTCCGAATCAAGGTCCTGTTTTCTCCCTCCCTTTCTTCTAAATTAACCTGGTCTCTTAAGTACCTTTAGAAAGTAACACAGTTCACTACGCTTGGAAGAAAAGTTTTCAGATCTTATCCTCCTTACAATAGTGCCTGTGGTACAGCTGCTGCTGACTTCAGTTTATGTATTTATGACCTTGTTTTGGGGTGTTTTGACCGATTTAAGGTGGATGTTGTAGTTACAGTATATGTATTGGAAATGATACAATGTTTCTAAAGTGCTGTCCAGATAGAAATGAACTCCATGGTTTTTGTTGTCTTAATGACCTTTTGTGGTGGAATACTTGTATCTAAGAGCACAAACCATAGCCAGCTCACCTGTTCTATAAGGTAACCCACCGGATCCCTGGCAGCTGCTCTCCAGGCTCTGACATAACGAAGCTGGCTGCAAAAGCAATGGTTTAGAAGAGTGAGCTCAAGGAACGTATGAGAGCCGCCATCAACCAGGAGAGTCCTTCTCTGTCTTGGGGTTGAGGGGATGGGGGTCTCATTGCAGTGTTTTCTGTCTAGAAATTACTTCTGGTTTTGAATGCCTTGGGTCAATTAAAACTTTTGCATGTGCAAGTTCATAATGGGAACTTTGCATAAAGAAAAAAGTCAGGGGGCTGAAGTCAAGCTGTTAGAAGTCAACTTCAGCAGGAGTTTTGGGTGTGCAGGGCTGAAGGTTAGAGCCCCAATCTCCCTGCAGCTTTCTCAGCATCAAGAAAGCCAAACCTTAGTCCCAGGGCTGTAGATTAGTAGGGTAACTGCTCTGCGCCAGGCCATGCCTGCATGTGACCATTGTGTCTAAGCCGGTAGTATAGGTGGTGGTTAAGGGTTTCTCCAAGCGCCTTGGTCAGATCCAAACTGTTTTATTAAACTGGTTAATTGGCAGTTTGAAAGGGAGGGAGGGAAAAGCGAGGTCCTTAGGTCTCCCTGGTCAGTGCCAAGCCTCAGACTGTTAACTACTCCTGCCTTTCAGAAGCAATAACTGTGGGTTTGGAGAACATATGGAACCAACTAGCCGAAAGGCTTTTATGAGGAGCTTTAACAGGGGCCACGGTTTGTGAGCAGAAATTCCAGTGGATGAGTTAATAGTTTCACTTTCCTTAGCTGTCCCTTTATAGGAACAACAACAACAAAGCTGGGTGCGTTCCTCCCGCAGCCCCAGCCATACAATGTGCCGATGCATCCAGGATTTCGTTTGGACACTGGGGGAGTCCTTTGGTAGATCCCCTGGGACCTGTTTTTTCAGAGCTATTTCCTGGTGCTGACCTCATTAGGTGAGTTTCACAGCTCACTAATTCTTAGCAACAGCACAAGAGATTCAAGGAAAGGGGAAACCCTTCTTCTGGAAACCAATGGAACTGAACAGATTGGGCAAACACTTTTATTGCTTTTCATTAATCTGGAAAATCAGGGACTTGGGTGTTTCTTTCCTTTTTTTTTCTTTTTTTGTTCCTCCAAGTAACTAGTTTGACCTGAAACAGTGTATTTTATTTTCTATTTGAGTACAGAGAAGGATGAAAACAAAAGACCCCTGGAGAACCGTATACTTCAATATTTATGTTGCAGTTTGTTTTAAGCCAAGCAGGAGAGTGGGCACTTCTTTTCAGGAATTGCAATTTGGGCACTGACAGGATATAGTCACTCAAATCCTTCCAGTAATGCTTATTTAGTATTTGCATTGTGATGGCACATGTCCAAAAGAGAGAGCAAAGGAAAACAATAGTTGCCTATACAAGAGTTGACTTCATAGTATGAAATTTAAGTACTTGTTTTTGTGGTATTGTTATTAATCATGGTTCTATGCAGGGGTCATCCTGTAACTCCAGCTACTGGAGTCCTGTGAATGCAATGTTTGTCATTCAGCCTTGGAAAGTTTAGGACTGGAAAGTCACTTCTTCCCTGTAACTAAGAGTGAAATTTGTTTGAGCGCCAAAGTGGGCCTTAGAGTTTTCTCAGGGTTGCTTTTCTCAAATCTGCTGTATAGCAAACACGCTGGAGGAAGACAGGCCCATTTGTCTTCTGCTTAACACAAAATTTCTTTCTTCTCTTGTAATTCCTGAATCTGTTGTCTATTTTATTAGCATTGCATTTCTTAAGAAGGTTTGGGATTGCTCAAGTATTTTTTAATAAAGTTTCCTTGGCTTATTTTATGATGGCTTCTTAGATGGTCCCACAAAGGTCTTCTTTCAGTGTGGCACCATTTGGGACCTTAGGCAGACAAATTGAAGAGGTGGACCTGACAGCCTTTCTACTTGGTTGGAAATCTGTGGTATTGCCTCCAAGACAAGGTGATAGGCACAGAGTCGAGCTGCCACCAAAGTCTGTCAGCAATTGATTTCTGACAAAGCACGTGAGCACTCCTGATAGTCAGCCAGAGTCAACTCACTCACCTATGCAGAAGACTGGACTAGACCAGTAGTTCCTGGCACTGTGTAGGAGTGGTGGTACCCACTCTCATAAGCACTAGAACAGGACCCATAGGTCTGCCCTAAGGGCTGAGTTGGTGTCTCCAAACACCCAAATAAAATCTCTGTTTTGGGCTGCTGCTTTTCACAAAAGAATGACACTGCTCAGATGAAAAGGCTTCCTCCTGGCAGGGTAAAAACCCCTTTCTGTTGTCCATGGTTGATTGGTCGCAAACAGGGGCCAGAGACAGCCGTGCAAAAGTGGCTTTCAAAGCACACCAATGTGAGGACCATAAATTGCACGAATAAAAATACACTTTCCCAAAGCCAAAGTCGTAACTTCCCATTGCTTCCCAGAACCAATGCTATCTGCTATATTTATTAGGTGGGACTGTGTATAGGCAGTCACTCTAAGTGTGTTTATTTTGAAGTCATCAGTTGTTCAGTAATCTCAGGCACCTCTGGGAGATTAAACTCAGATAGAGGTTTAGGCTGGAGGTCTTGGGGTCACTGATGTTAAGATAGAGAGAAGGAAAAGAAACAGCGTTGGTTTTGTGGCATTATCTGAACAGTAAGGAAAAATAAATTTAGGCTTTAACATGGCTTTAACCTGATTCTGAAGGAAATGGTCTACAAATCTAGCCAATGAGCGGGCAGATGCGACGAGACCCCACTTCTCTTTAAATTTCCAGTACCTAAAGGGGGCCTACAAGAAAGCTGGAGGGAGACTTTTTACAGGGGTTTGTAGTGATAGCACAAGGGGTAATGGCTTTAAACTGAGAGGGTGGATTTAGATTAGATGTATGGAAGAAATTCTTCACTGTGAATGTGGTGAAACACTGGAGCATGTTGCCACCTACCTAGTAGTGTTCAAGGCCAGGTTGGATGGGGCTTTGAGCAACCTGGTCTAGTGGGAGGTGTTCCTGCCCATGGCAGGGGTTTGGAACTAGATGATCTTTAAGGTCTCTTCCAACTCAGACCATTCTATGATTCTGTGAAGTTTGTTTTGAGCTACCAGACCAAAACCTATTGTGGTTATGGCTTGATTAAGCAAGATTTCTCTAGAAAGCTGTTTAAGCAGTTACAGTTTTCCTTTAGCATATTCAAGTGCTTGACTTCCTAATTTTGACTTCCCTCCTAAAATAAAGTCTTTTGAGTTGCTTTTTGGGCAGTAGATTGAATCCAGCAATAAGCTGCCCTGCAGTGGTAGTAGCGTGCTGCAGTTCAGCTGGTGGCCAGCATCATCTCTAGGTCCCAAATCTCTTCAGAGGCAGAGAAGACAGACATGAATGTCCTGACAATAATGACATGTGGGAACCAGTGCATGGGGATCCATCTATTGTAGTAAACTCCAAATAACTAATTCTCTCTCACACGGAGTCTTTGGTGTCTTATAAGAAGTGAACTTTTCTGCAACCTGGCATTTATTTTCAAGGAACAGATAGGCAGTTTTCTTTAAGACCTCTAACCCTCTGCAAATGTGACTGAAATTAGCTAATAGGCTCCAAATTTATTAGGAGGAGACAGACAAACAGATCCAGAGTATTAATGCACAATACTGACTTCTCTAGGAAGATGGAATAACAAAAAAAAAGACCAAACCCACCAAAAAAAAAAAGCAAAAAAAAAGAGATGTTTTGAGTAAACTAAGGATTTTTTTATTGCATTCTTAATATTTTATCATAAAACACACTGTCTTATCCTCAGGGTCTGTTGGTGGTTTGTGTATTTCTGTGCCTGTGTGTATACATATTTTCGTATATAAAAATCCAGCCACATCCATTGCTTAAAAAATAAAAAATGAGAAGGATTTTACTAAAAGCATTTTGGGAGAACCTCTGCTCTCAGTTTTCCTGTCAACGTTTTTCTAAGCTTTTATTTTTATTAGCCAAAATGTTTAGAATCCCCAGGAAATCCTGGGATGAACTGTTTCCTCTTTGAGCTGTAGCCCTTAGGGGGGAAAGAAAAAGCTCAGATCCTTTCAAGGGTTAGAAATTTTTCAAACTGTATTTTTTGCAGATTTTTTAAATTAGAGAAAAACCAAGTTAGGAAGATGCTTAACTTCAGGCTGTGGTACTGTGAAAGATTTATCTCTTTGTAGAAAATCCAGAGGAGACCCTTAGATCTGGGCAAGGAAATCTTTTAGGCTTGGATCTTAATGGGGAACCGATTGCTCAACTGAGGTATAACAGGTTCAGTTGAAAGACCATCTCAATATTTTTAAAAAGTAAATTAAAAAATAACATCTGCTTTCCTCAACCAGTTTGTGTATGTTAGTTAGCGTGTAACAGCTTTGCATTAAGAGGCTGTTAGTGCCCGAGAGATACTTCTTTAAATTACTATTATTATTATAAATCTGAGTTCATACTTGTTATAGTGTCAAGGTTTTGCAGGAGTAAATCCAATTGACTGTTTCCTTTGCTTCAGATAAACTCAATGGAAATCAATTTTAAACTTGAAAGAACTTCCATCCTGCAAGTACATATGTCCATTGCTAATTTTGAACTCCTCTGGGGTTCACTCCCTAAAGAGGGTTCTGTAGCTTAAAGTTAAGAAAGTAAGAATTGGTGTCACAGGCTGCAGCCCGGCTGGGCCAGCTGGAGCTCAGCATAGGTTACTTCACCCAGACTTTGAGATGATGGTTGTTCTTTGAGATGGACAGAACACTGCTGTTATGAATGAGAGAAGCTGAAGATGTGGTAAAACATGAGGCTGAGGGATTCAGGAGTCTTTTAATGAAAAATGACGCATCAGTATAATTTTTCAGAGCTCTGAGTTTGCAGGCACTACATATCACTTTATTTTAGGAAAATGCATTTGTTTATTTATATAATGTGTGACAAACTGTCTTAACCTGCTATTCTTCTGACTTATTAATCTACTTTTTATAAAATTTCTGTGGAAGATTCTTGAACATGAAAAGCCCAGACTTGGTGGTTCAGTAATGGGCATAAATTACTGCCACAGTCTATCACAAATATAAAAAGATTTGTGGTAATTCATGTGAAATTTAGTAACCTTTTGGGTAACGGAGGGAAAGCAATATCATGTTTAAGGACTTTTGTTGTTGTTGTTACTTAAATTTACGTAGTAAAGAGTGCTTCTGTTTTTCTGGTATTTTCAGGTTTGGGATGGGGACCCTCGACTAGCCTGCTGGGACAGTGTTACAGTTCAGTTTCCCTGTTCACTTCGCAAAAGGGAGAGTGAAGGGGGAAAGACTAAAGGAGGGAGACTAATAATGAATTTCCTGAAGTTTCTGCTACTAGAGGCATGCAGAAAGTCCCAGGACAACAACTGTGACTACAGAAGTTCAGAAGATTGTGTTTTTTATCAAAAACCTTCCAACTGAGTTTAGGCTTTGGATTTAAGGTAGTGGACAGGAAACAGTCAGAGGAATGGAGGTTTCCTGATTTAGGGGCTTTTCCATTCCAGTGTCTCTCATGTAGCCAAGTATTCAGCACAGGCAGCCTAAAAGTTCTCAGAGCATGACATCTGAGCAATATATACATGTTGTGAAATTATACTTTATGCAGAATATCAACGGCTTTATAATAAGGTCTTCTTCTAGTAGAGGGCCTTGCATCTGGCTCCCCTTCCAGTTAGGAATGCCTAAAGACCAGCTCTTGTTACTGTGGGCCAGAATAGGTCAATAGACTACAGGCACAGGAGAGTTTTTCAAACTTTGGCCTTTTAGGCTTTACTGCTTTGATTCTTAATATCTTTAACTTCTCCTCTGTTTTTCTTGTCTATATTTCTTCAGGTGCTGTTTGCTCTAAACCAAACCCTGCTCCAACATGAAAGCCTCCGAGCAGGTAGTTTGCAGGCCCCATATACCACTGAAGATCTCATCAAGCATTATAACTGTGGAGACCTGAATGCTGTTATATTCAACCATGACACTTCTCAGGTAAGCAAAAGTGTTGCAGGTGGGCCAGCTAATTGAGAACAAATCAGGTGTTTCAATAGCAATATCCCAGTCATCACTTTAACCCCTGTCTCCTCTTTCACCTCTTCCTTTTGATGTCATGTGTTTTCTTTCCACACGTGCCTCATTTGCCTGGTGAGAGAGTGAGGTGTCCTTGGTATTGCTTGGGCTCTGGGGAATCACAGAATCATTTAGGTTGGAAAAGACCTTTAAGATTGAGTCCAGCTGTTAACCCAACATGCCAAATCCACCACTAAACCACATCCCTAAGTGCTACATCTACACACCTTTTAAATACCTCCAGAGATGATGACGCCACTGCTGCCCAGGGCAGCATGTTTCGGTGCTTGACAGCCCTTTCTGTGAAGATGTTTTTCCTACTATCCAATCTAAACCTCCTCTAGTGCAACTTGAGGCCATTTCTTCCTGTTCTATCACTTGTTACTTGAAACAAGGAAGAGACTGCCTGGAAAACTTCCCTAGGAATGTGCCTGAAAGAAAGTTAATTATGGATGTTTGTGTGGCTGTTGAATGTAGTCCCCTCATTAAGGGGGTGGGGGGAATCCTTCTAATGTTTGAGCCTTATATGTGAAGAGGAAGTGAACCTTATGTAAATACTCTATAAAGTAAATAGCTTCTCAAACATGTCATAATTCAATAAATTTTGTATGTGTCTCAGGCAGCCCTTCAGTCTCTGTTTATCTTGGTCATCCAGTGCTATTAAAAACTCTCAATGGAGCAGAAATCTGCTTTCCAGACCAGTTTGATAGTTTGTGGCAAACTCTGAGATTCTCATTTAATATGTAGGTTCCTCTTTCTCCTTTCCCATTAAGTCTATGGAAACTTGGTCTTTGGATGTCACCTTCTGCCTCTCCTGGTTTTTGATAAATGTTCCCAGGTTCCTTCCTCAGCTGCAGGGACTTGCTTGGAGGGGACCTGTGTAAACTTTGGCAGCCACAGTGTTATATATGTTTTGCCAATGAAAGCCTATTAAATCATGATAGCAGTTTACCATTAGCAAATGCAAATCAAGGGTAACTATGTGACTTCAAGAGAGAACTGAGACAGGGTAAGCTTGGTCTGTTGATTGAGGCAGAGGTCTCTGAGACATCTTATCTCGCCATCGCTATGTTGAGTTGCACAGGGCTCTGTGGGTCACTTGCTTCTCAGAGGAACACCTGGGAAAGCGAGGAGGGCCCCAGTCTGGCTGTAAGACAGCAAAGTCTCCCAGCTACGCTCCATGACATGGATGTTTTCCCAGAGGTCTTTTATGCCCCTCTGAGCAGTTCTAGGTAGAAATGTAAAAGACACCCAGCAGCAGCTGGAGCTCCTCTTCCATGTCACCTGTCACAGAGCTAGCCTGCCTCTGGACAGGAGCAGAAAGACATCAGCTTGGACAATCAGAGATCCTTAAATTCTGGACAAATGGTCATGTCTCCTCTTTTTACCTATCTGGTTATCATTTTCAAATAGTAGAAAGAGTGGTTGATGGTAATGAATGGGACAAAAACCCTTTGCTGTCCCAGTTAATCCTGTCCTAGAAAGTGAGCATTGTTTTAGCATGACTAAGCAGGACATAACAGGGTGGTTAATGTGGCAGTACTGAAGCAGAAGTCTGTGTAGTACCGAAACTGCCAGAAGCTGTTCATTCTGGACAGCCTTGCACTGAAAACTAAAGTGAGAAAGCAACTCAGGTAGGAATACATCTCTAAAGATGGGGTGTGAGTTGGAAGAGGTAGAAAGCTCATGACTTTAGGGGATCCTGGAGAAGTCAGTGATTGTAACTATTTCTTCAGTGTCAAAGCACAAGATAAACATATAATGATTTTGGAGACATAATTCTTGCAAGGTGTGGTGGTATATTTGCCATGGATGCAAAGAAAGGACTACTAGTAGGTAAAACCATGAAGACAATGCTGGCATCTGAATATCCTGTGTCATCTTTTAATCTCCATCAGTGTAATTTCTCCAGCAATAAAGCCATTGTCTCTGAGACATGGTACGGCTGTTCACACTGGTTGCATTGACTCGCAGGCATCTCTGATTTGTTGACATGATGTCCTGTAACAGACCTGTGAGTTAGACTTGAGAGGAACAGATTGCTGTAAAAATTTCTTTATCCCTGCAAATTGTTGGATAAAATGTGAGTTTAAAAACAGCATTGAAGAAAGAAGCCAATAACCAATCACAGTCCAAGCACTGGTGTTAGTCATGGTCCCAGAGTGCCCGCAGTTGATAGAGATTATAACACTTACAGGCCATGGAAAATTAAAATCCCTATATGTATACTAGTCCCTGCAGAACTCTAAATGTTGTGGAGTATTTTTCTCTCATGGGTTGTTGTTTTTAATTTGAGTAAAGAGGGTTTTTTGTTTGGTAGAGCTTTTATAAACCAGCTTTATACCATTTATTTTTCATTGCAAGCAGAACAAAATAGAAAATTAAAACCTAAAATAAACTCCCTCTATTCAGGCCAAGTTTTGCCAGTTGTGGTAATTCCAGAGTTTATTCTGTGTGGTTTTTTGCCGGGATGATAGACTCTCTCTGCCATAGAGAGTCTTTGCCATTTGGTTACGAAATTGGATTAGCCTGGCTTAAATATTACATATGAAGCATGCCCCATGGAATCTTTCTCTTGAGATGCTAAATGTAGGCACAGGGATTATCATGTGCTGAGAATGTATTGCAGGTCTCATCAGGTGACAGCAAACAATTGGCCTAAAAGTGAAGTAAAACTTTTAAGTATCACAAGTGAGATGTATCATCACTTAAACTTCAGGGCAGGTACCCATGCTGATCTTGGGAGACAAGAGTTTCACAGTGTTTTTAGAAGGTGTGCCAATTCTTCCATGATATCCAACTGCTGGCCGAGCTCTTCAGAGGTCTGATAAGTCCTTCAAGCTGGTACCATTAACACAACTTTGAAATATCACATAGAAAGGAACAGAAGATCAGGAATGGAGTTGTAAGACTCAGTGCTTATGTGAACAGTGGAGGCCAGGAGTTCAGCTCTATCCCGTGTGGCCACAGACCTGCAGAAGGCTCTGACTCTCACTCTTTGAGTATTCATTTGAGGGCTGTTTATAAGGTTATCTGTGCCTGCTTGTCCCTTGAAGGTTAGCAGGAGCTGCAGAATCAACGTGAACCTGTCCATCAGTTGCCTCAGTTCAGAGCCAGTGGGTTAGGGCACTGTAATGAACTGGGAAGTAGCTGGGGAAGTCTAGCATCACTTGCAGGGACAGTGGTGGTGGGGAGTATTTATCTAGGTGCAGTAAATTCCTAAATTCCTCTAGCATGAATCTTGCGAGATGGAGCATCTTCAGTAGCTGTCTGCAAGATGCTAAGATGCCTTTAGACCAAAACTTACCCTGGAGCAGGAATAAGGACCAGAAGTGGAAATACTAATACTGTTGTCTTGTGGTGTTACAGGTTAGTTTCTTGAGCCTCTTCAGCCTCCCCAAGGGAGTCTGAGAAATATGTAGTTTCTCAGCACTGATCTTGTCGATTCCTTCAGTGCTTGAGAGGAGAGGGCAGAGTCCTTTTGGGACTGAGCTGTGCCAAAGGGGTGCACAGAAAGGATGGTACTAGGAGGAAACGTGCAGGGAATGTGATTTCCTAGGCAGAAGCAGGAGCTTGGGCACCAGGTCAGATGACAGCTCCTTTGACACCAGGGATGGGGACAGGGACAGGACCACCCCAGGGAGATGCTGCCCACCTTGGGGTTGGGAAGCCCAGCTTAGCTGGGTAAGGTGCCCAAAATGGAGGAGTGTGAGCAGGGCCCCAAACCCCTGACGTTTCCCTGTCCTGGAGCCATCAGCTCTGATGACAGTGGAGGACTAAACAATCCGTCTCAGTTTCAGTGGTTTTTTTTTTATTTGATTAAGAACAGTGAAAGGGGGAAACACCTCTGCTTTCCTGTGGTTATATTACATTCCTCAGTCCTTTCTCTCTCTCTTTCTTAAATTTTGTTTCCAAGCACCATTTTTCCAAACATATAAATCCTTATTTAAACTTAATAAAACTTTAAGGGGCTGAGTTTACTCAGACTATGACCCAAAAGTGGAGCGTGAAACATCTCTCCTTCTTCTACAGCCTTCTGCAAACACTTGATTCTTCTGTGACTTTTGCAATCAAGAGGCTTGTGTTGGAGTTTCTGGGCAGAGAGTCAAAATGATACCAAGGAGAAAGTATTCTAAGTTAAAGATAGGACAGGAGTATTTTCTGCTCTTTCTCCAGACTTTTTCCCTCCCACAATAGATTCTTTCCCTAAAAGCAAAACCACATCAGATTAGATCAGTAGCTTTAACTTCTGTATTCTGTCTGACGCTTTAACAAGGGAGTTGAGGTCAGTATGTCCAGATGCGTTAAAATGCAAAAAAATCTGTTAGTGCAAAATTAGAAAATTTTCTACCTTCAGAGGATACTTCCTCTTACCTGAGACAGCTAAGAAATTGCCTTATGACCTGAAGCCTTGGTGAAGAAAAAGTAGGATGCAGAACAATTTCTCATGTAATTTGTTCCCTAAATCTGATATAAAGACCTTTATTCAAACAAACATTTGAGTTTTGGGCTCAGGAATATCTTGCACCAGTTACTTCCTGTGGTCAGTTTTGAGCCGTTCAATTTTTTAAGGACAATTCGGTAAAGCAGACTCATGTCTCAACCCCTTTCAGGTACTCAGGGATTGCTCAGAATTATGTCACCCATACCTTGAGTTGCTTCTGCAGTGAAAATCCCATGGATTCAGGAAGACATCCAGTGTTTAGATAGTGGGTATTGCCTTCTGAAAAGTGTATAATGCCTGATAACTTGATATGATATTAGAGAACCATGCACTAACCCTATGTCAGTAGTCAGCCTCCCTAAACTGAAGAAGAAAAGGTTCAGTGCCTCACTTCACAATGCACTTGCTGTTTATAAATCGCCAGGTTGTGTTATGCACCCTGTCAAAAATGTTATCGTCCTGCGTTTAAACCTGTCCTCTTAAGATTTAAGGTTCCTGATAATTCTAATTACATCATTAACTTGCCCTGTTTTCATTCTGGATAAAATACAACTGTATTTCTGGCTCACTTCTCAAATCAATGAAAACTATCTCTGGAATGCCCCAGCTTCAGTAACTGCAGAAACACACAGCTGAGAACATTAGGTAGAGTGTTGAATGACAAGCAGACCTAATTTGTCCAAGGAATGGGGTTTTATCTGGGGCAAAAGAAGATAAATCCATAAACCGAAGGCACGGCTATTGTAACACAATGCTTTGGAAGCATCTTATCATTTCCAGCTGTAACAAAGTGCAGGCAAGCTGGCAGAGCCTTCATTCTTCCAGGGAAAATGATTATAGGCTTTCCAGTGAAGCAAGCGCAAGGTTGTCCTGGGTGCCAAGGGAGCTGGTCCCACGAGTTTCTCATTCTGGGTCCAAGTGAAGGGTCAGTAACACTTCCAGGAGCGTTTGTTAAAATGACGTTGATGGCAGTCCTGATGCTGCCGGAGTGTTTAGTGACACATGCTCATCACACCGCTTGTGCCCTGATAGTGAGCAGAGCGCATCTCCTACCTTCTCTTTGAGCTGTAGCACAGGGCGCTGCTGGAGAGATGTTACCTTCCCATAGTTCAGAAGAACTCCTGATCTGCTGCCGTGGGATTGTACTTTCTTCCTACTGACACCTGAGTTACAGCTTTGTGTCTTGGTATATTGTGAGCATCTGGAAGTAAAAAAAAAAAAACAACCAGAAGTGCAGCCAGAATTTTTGGAGTCTAATTTTCATATTATGTCAGAACAGGATTCCAGATTGGAGCAATATTATATTTTGGCTTACATGCTTCAGAAAATTGGTTACAGATCCAGATTGTGAGAGTTAAGTCTACTTGTTGATGACAGTGATGGGGAAAACACTGCAGAGATTATTTTTTTATTAATAATCTGGAACATGCCCAGATAATTTTCATGCTGTAGATTTTGAAAATACATTCTTGCCTGAAAATTTTCGTAACATGTTTGCATTTGTAGTTGTCTTACCTTGGAAGTTTCTTTTTTCCTCTTTCCAGTTGCCAGGAGAAAGCAAAGGGAGAGGAGAGAAAGTCAGAGAGAAATTGGAACAAGACGTTTAAAGGCAAAAATTTTTCTTTCAAAGACAGCTAAGTTATTAGAAAATTAATATATTCACCTACAGAAAAGGGCTGATTTACATTAAAAACGTTTAAGGATTGTTGACTACCTGTATTTATTAGTAAGGGAATAAACTATAAAAGAGTATGAAAGAGTGATTGGTAGAAACATTTGGAGTTCGAGGTAGTAGCATGCTGCTTTCTGTGCATTGCTGCATGTTTGCTGTAAAGCCTTTGCTATCCCTTCTTTTTAAAGAGCAGGTTTATGAAGTGTTTCTTGAAAAGTCTTGTTCAAGAGAAATGAAAAAGATGTTAGTTTTTTAGACAATATCTTGTGGGTTGAATGGACAAAATAGGATTTCTCCCTTTATGTTTTATCCAGAAGATGTATTTGTCACCTCATTACAACAGGGAGAGGACAAAAGCAGCACAAGCGGGCAAACTTGTTGTCCTAGCTGACTTGGCAGGATTAGTATTTGAACATTACCTGGAAAGATTGTGTTCTTGGGTGCTCCTTGACACAACATTTCTTGGTCTAACACACTATTACCAAATAGCGAACACTGTAGATCAGGTTCTCCAGTGTAAACTAGTTATGTGCTCTGATGGTGACTTCAGACCTGGATCTTCTCTCCTCTCTAAGAGTTGATTGCTGATAAACCCAAAGTCAAGGCTTATACAGTTCCATCAGCTTAGATGCAAAGAAATCAGTTTCATTGATAATAATTTGTCTCTGCTTCACTGACTTCATCTGAATTATTCCTTATTTTTCTACCAACCGGTCCCTGTTCCATCTCCAAATGCTTTCCTGGAGATGTTCTGTATCTTTACATCCTATAGCAGACCTCTCAACCCCACCTTAATAAAAGAAATTAAAATTAGTTCAAAGGTTGTCATCCATTTGTTCCAGATGCCAGCATAACTAGAAAGCTTGGGCTGGTTGGATTGGCCATAGCCTGGAGTTTTGCTGGGACTGAACAGGAGGACAGAGCCATCTCTGCACAGCACTGCCTTGTGGTGTCAGCTCCAGAGGTCTTATGTCCAGCCCAGCTGCTGTTGTGTTCTTAACCAGCTTTTTGCTTCTTGCTAAGTTATGTGATATTTTGCAAACTGTATCTTTTGCATCACACTTGCTTTGGGTTAAAATCATATTGCAAACTTCAGATAAACTTTCAGGCTTCCCCTAGCATCTTACTCAACAGGGATGGGAAGAAAGTCATTGAACGGCCCTGAACAATATGTATTCAAGATAACCAAACCTCAGTTTGTACCCGCTACTGACCAGCTGTTCTCCCACTGTTTAACAGAAGACAAAATGAAAAATACCTTTGGAAAGAGAATTGCAATGCTTTAATAAACCAACCCCCAAACCAAACCTTCTGGCCTGATTTTTCTCACTTTATTGCCCTGCTTTGCCCTTTGATCAGTATCTTTACTTGGGTGTCATGGCAATATAATAGGTGATGGTTGTAGTGTCAGAACAGAAAAAAAAATACTCTTTGTCAAAGGAAACAAAGCATTTGGAAGGGAAATAGAAAACCTTGAACTTTTCCATATGTTTGCAAGCTTGTGAAAGCTGGCCTCAAAAAAATCTCAATGTTAAAGGGGTTTTAAATGGGGCAGAAGTATCATTAGGTAGTTAAGATTTACCCACTGAAACCCAAACCTTTATTTGCATACACTGCAGGCTTGTCATCCTTATTCAATTAATGAACAGGTCCCTGTAATCTGGTCCTAAATATACACTGCATAGTTGGGTGAAGCTTGCAGAAAGGGGGCCGGGATCATTGTTCTGACTGTGTTTTGTTAAGACTTCTTTAATCAAAACATTCATTCAGATAGAGAGGCCGGCTGCATATTTTGGCATCGCTACCAAGGGGAGCAGCGACAGGGTTGGGGTGGGGAGGGAGGCCTTGGGGGAGGGCTTGGTATTGCTTGTACTTTTTCTGCTTAAGTGCTTGGAAAGCAACTATTTAACTGGTGTGGAAAAACAAATAGAAAACATACATGGAGGTCATGACTTCTTGGGGATTTGTTGAAAGTCTTTTTTAACAGAGATAAAAGTATCACCCCCCTCAAGCTCTTTGTGAGATGTACAGCCCATCCCTGTGGCCTTTCTGCTTTTTTCCTCCCATCCTTTTTTTTTTTTTTTCTTAAACATACTTTCCTTCAATGCAGATGTATGGGAGGAGATGGTAAAACCAGGCAGGGCTGTCATTTGGTCAGGTGCCAACTGGGAGAACAGCAGTGGCAGGATGGGTTTGGGGCTCCCAGGAAGGGCCTCCATGCAGGTGTGGTGAGGGCTGAAGCTGCAGGGACATGGGCATCCCAGGAGCGCCGGGGTCTGCAGCCTACCCTGCCTGCAGGCAGGTTCGCACTCAGGCCAGCGATGACTCCTACAGCTTTTCTGCCACCTGCAGAGTTGTATTTTAAAAGTATCATGAGCTGTCCATAGCGACTTCACTAGATTTCAGCCTGCTTTCAACCCTCCATGTCTTCTACTTGAAAGGGAGCAGTGGAGCAGAAATGCTGGAAACCGCAGCAGCGCATCCCAGTTGCAGTGGAGCCAGAAAATAGTTCAGGGTCCATAAGCCTGAAGCACTTTCCCTCCCGGGAGAGCTGGTTGTCTCTTTGCCTTGCAGTTTTTCAGGGCTGTTCCCTGCTTTTGGAAGTTTGGGACACTACAGACTCCTGCTAAGCCAAGGGATGTGATGGAAAATACTTTCTTGCTGTGGAAATGCTGAGTTGGTCCAAACCCCAGCAACACTTCCCAGAGGGCTCTGAGATGTGGTGATGGCTGTGGCAGGGCAGCGTGGCTAGTGGGCAAGTGTGGCTGGGAGAAGTGCAACTGGCTCTGATGTGTGCTCAAAACTTGCAAGCCTCCAGCTGCAGTAAGAGTTGTCCCTGGAGAACTGCTCTACTTTCTGCAAAGGGGAGGAACACAACTGGATGAGCACAGACTGGGAATATGTTTAAGCTTTCTGTGACTTCAAATCAGTCTGGGTCTGTATCTGAATTTGGTGTCAGGGTATGCTTCTAATAAACTATTTTAGCATGCAAGATCAACGTACCTGGACAGAACCTCCAAAATGTACTGCATGTGCCTGTAACATATTCTCAAGTCCCATCTTGGGCTGCTGTTTGTCCTTGGAAGGGAAAGGAGTGATGGTACTGACTTATCCTGAAGATCAAATATTTGTTTTGCAGTCCAGTCAGGCTTATTACTTTAAATTTCAGTGCTTAAAAGAAAGCAATAATGGGTTAATCAAAACATACTTGAACTGGACACCATTTTGCACTGGTTTCCATTTTTTCCACAAGAATATAGTATTCTTATGCCAATAATATAATATTCTTATGCCAAGAAGCTCACCTTCTTGGCAGCTGCCAACTTTCGGCTTTGGGCTAAATCAGATTAACCAGACACCCCCTCCTTGGCTGATGAAGGTCTGTCAGGACAGAAACTCAGAAGTGCTGGAGGAAAACCAGTCGAGTCAGCAGCAGCGTTCATCTCTGCAGCAGCCACATCCTCCTCATGGGGATGCCTGCTCTCGCAGCCCATTCACTTTGCATTATTTGAATCCTTTGTATCAGAGGCTGCAGCTAGTGGATATTGCTCTCCCGGATGCCAGAAGGGTCCATAAATCAGAGGGAAACAGGTGTCTTCCAAGTCCAGAGCTGTATATTTAGCAGCACTGCAGTAAAAACCACAATGCCCTGTCAAGGCTGGTTAACGGGAGGGTGTCCTCCCTTCATAAACGAATGATAACTTGAGCTCAGATGTCAGCCTCTGACCTAAGAAGGGCTGGTGTGAATTTAGGGCCGTTCACTTTGTCAGAGGAGGAGCCAGTGGGTTTTGGGATGCTGCTTTGGCTCCCTGGCAGCCCCTGTAAGCTTCGCTGTCAGCTCTTGAGATCCTTATCTTGCATAGTGCTGTCAACCGTATAAAAGTTCCTGACCTGCGTGGTACAGGGAAAATCCTTCAAAGCATGATCCCTTACTTGTCTTCTGGCCTCTGCCCACATAAAGCTCATAAACTAAAAGACTAATAAAGAGAACCCAATCTTTAGCATGTTTTAAAAAAAAAATCATGCAGTCAGAGTGATCTGGGAACAACTCCCTGCTAACAACTGGAGACAAGGATTGCTGGCACAGAGGCTGAGCCCTCCTGTCAGGAAGAGATGGATGGGGTTTGTATTGAGGTGTTGGACTGGAACTCAGAAAGCTCGTGTCCAACTCTCCACCTAGCCATAGATGTCCCTTATGACTTTGGGTGTGCCGTCCCCTGTTTTCTTTACTTAGCAAGTAAATGCTATGGGGAGTGAAGGAGAAATAAGGCATTTTTATTACTACGAGATTCCCCTGCAAGGATTCATGATGATCCTGTACTTGTGGCAGTCTGGAGTTTGGGCATTGTACAGGAGGTGATGCTGGAAATCTATTAGTTATCTGCTGATGAGGAGACGGAAAGAGAGAGGAATCTTAGGAACCAAGAGGGTTACCACAGTGTAGGAAGATAATAGCAGGAAAGCTTTTAGTTAGGATCATTATATTTTCCATGGCAGGGGTTGGTTTCCCATTTCCCTGTCTCAGCTTCTTCTTCTCCATCTGCAGATAGACTTATTGTTGAAGACCACCTCTGCCTGCATGAACCAAGAAAGGGCATGCAGCCCTTTATTCTAATGTTGGTAGTATTGGTTTTTCATTGACATAATCTTACAATTTGAACGCACATTCCAGAAATACGCTAGCATCACTGGAACAGAACGAGACTGAAAAAGGTTATCAGAGGGTTGGGAAATGTGGTGTATAGGAGTAGGAACAATAACACACTATTCCCCCACATCTGGTTGTGATTTGATACTGGACTGAATCTAGAGCAGTTCCACTGTAGTCAATAGATCCAAAGCAGGGAAAAAAAATGTTAACCAAAGTTGATGGTGCTTATATGTGTCCAAAATATTTTGGACATATCTATTTGCAGATAGATATTCAGAACTCTGGCATCATGCCTCTGCCCAGATTATTTGTCCAAATATTGAAAAATGGTAAATAAGAAAATGTACTGAAATGTAGTCCAGTGTTGATGAATTTTCATCTGAACTTTGGCAGTAAGCCCTAAATGTTATAAAAGACTCTGCACTACTATATTTTGCTTTTATCTTTTTTTTTTTCATTTCTTCCTCTCTGTCTCTATAGACAAAGCTGACAGCAAAGCATAGATCTTGAAATAGGAGTGATGCATTTTTCTAAGCTAAAGTGTGTTGTTAGCTCTTATGCTAATGATTGCAGCAGAATCCCAACCTCCTTCCACAAAGGATTTGTGGAAGAGCGGTTACTGCTGAGCAGCATATTGGACTGTGGATCTTCCTTTGGGTCCTTCAACAGGTATATTCAGCCAGTGCCTTGTATGTAACATCAAGCTGGAAAGTCTTGCTGTCCCCATTTTACAGGTAGCCTTTTGAGAGACAGGAGGAATAAACCCAGATGCTTCAAAGATACTTAGTGGAGGTTTAAGTGCGAAGTTTCTTTTGAAGGTCTAAACTCAAATGACATGCTTGTGATCGTGCAAGAGATTTGTATTGCCAATGGGAACAGAACCATTTTTTCAGGGTAGTGTCATAACCACTCCACAATCCTTCCTCTTTCTTCTTCCTAAGCTCCTACTGACTTCAAAGGTCAAGAATTACAGCCCACAGCACTGTGAGCTCAGACGTCTGTGCAGAGCTTTACCCACACATATATTCCATCAGGGATACTGACTCAAGTAAAATTACACAGGCAGCGTGGAGGGGAAGAAATTTCTTCAAGGCTGGGACTTAATTTTTTTTTTATTCTTATATTCTCTTCCTTTAACCTCAAAAGCTTAACTAAGAAACGCAGGGTGTACCTGATGACTGATTTTGGGGTCCATCTATACTATCCATAGGAGAAGTAAATAGAAACAGTAAAAGGAAGTGTTCTAGCTGATTCAAACAAAATATTTTTTCTCTTGAACACCTCTGAATGAAATATATTATTGAGTTTCCATGGAAAATATGTAGTGTGTGTGTATTTTTATATACATACATATATATATATGAGTTTGTTGGATTCTCCAATAACTGCATGGCTTACAGAGACGGGACAGAAAGAATCTATTTATCTTCTGTCATGTGTATCCACTACAAAGTGGGCACACCCCATGCGATGGGTAGCACTGTGTTTTTCTGCTGGTCCAACTGCTACTCTTCTAGAAGAACAGCAACATGAGAAGTTAGGATTTTTCAACAGTCACATTGTCCACCCCACTATACATTCAAATACTAGTAGCTATTGTCAGGAGGTCAGTCCTTCACCCACTGGCACAGCAAATGGCTCATCCATTCATTCTGAGTTCAGAACAACAAATACTTATCACTAACGTGTTAAAATTAATTTCTACACTAAATGGAAACAAAAATATTTGATAAAGTGGAAGAGGGAATGTGTATCTGGTGCATTCTTTAGCCCATCCTTTTAAAACAATGGATTTTCTTTTTTCCAAAAACCCACTTAAATTCAGGCTGCAGTTAACAGCTTCCTAATTGCGTGTGACTGTTTCTTGACTTCCTGATCCCTGTCTGGTGGTTAGGAATCCAAAGGGTTTCTTAAATCAACAGGAGCAGCTGCCTCCTTGAAACCAGGCATGTTGTATGTCACTGACTGTGGAAAGGAGCTGTGATATAGAGAAGAGCGGAGGTGATTAATGGGGCCGGTGTCGTAGCTCAGAGTGTGGTTGCACTACTGTGTATGGGCATACTTACTTCAAACATTTATCTTCTGTCCTCTGCCACACACATGCAGAAACATGCGTGTTTTATTTTTGCCAGTGATAGAGCAGTTGTTAGAAATACAGGAATGCACAAGGTACAGCAGGACCTGTATCTGATGGTGTACCTCTAGAGGTGATGCTGCCTTCTGTCTTGTTCCATGGACAAGCATGAGAAATGTTGGCAAAATGCAGTCCTTGGTTTTAAACTTATCTCTTTGCTATTGGCAAACTCTTTCCCACAGAAGAGAATGAAAGAAGGGGGGGGGGGGATGGAGGCAAGTAAATGGCTACATTTTGTGGTCTGTATTTTAGATTAGATAGAGGAGGAACAAAGTGTAGGTTGATTATGGATGTGGGATTGCAAGTGATGGAGTTACACAAACTGAAGGAAGGTGCTTTCCTTCTTGGCAAAGACCCTTGTGGTCATGATCTGTATACAACTTCTGTCCTTGGGCTATCTAGACCTCTGGTGTCAGAGCTTTTCCCTGACTGGAGTGGGATGCACAAAGCTATTAGATCCTCCAGCATTTCTGCTCCAGCTTTGTGTAAGAACAGGTTGCCCTCACAGGCAATGCCATACCTTGCTTTCCCCAAAGAATCTCAGATGATTCAAGATTGTATTGTGCATACAATGTCATAACCACCGACTCAGATTAACGCTGGAAATCCTGTCAGCTTTACATGTACCTGGGGACTCAGAAATCTGAATCTGGGTTTTGCAGCTTAAGCTGCTTTCCGGTGGTGAGGCACAGAAAATCGCCTGGGTCCTGACAGCGGTCATCAAACACTGCCCGCTTACAGCACTTTTTGCGGCGGGGCTCATTAGTTTCCTGAACTTTATAGCAGACCTCGGACCCACAGCGTGTCAAAACAAGTTGTCTGTCCTAATAATCAGAGCTTCTGGCTTGTCTGTCCATTATAGCTTAGGTCTTGGCTCATTCCTGGGTCTGCGGCCCTGACTAGAACAGGCCTTGGGGTTTCTTCTGTGCCTGTGAACATGCCTCCTCACAAAAACAGGGCCTTGAAAGAGCAGTTCTTGTGAAAATCCCTTCTGGACTTGTTTTGATATTAAATAGCTGGTAAAGTTTGTTGAATAAGCAGAGAATAAAGGTTCCTTCCCGCTAAAGGAACAGAGAATAGTCAAAATTAACTTGAGTTTCATTTAATAAAATACATTTCACTTAAAAAAAAAAAAGAGTTTGTTGGTGATTTGTTTTTTCTTTGTATGTTCCCAGCAAGCTCACAAGCTCTCATCCTCTCATGGTTTGTTTTGGTCTTTTTTTTTTTTTTTTTAATGATAGTGATGCTCAGGAGGTTTAAATAAGGCTAGATTAAAACAGCCAATGTTTTGGGGATTACTTAACCACTGTCAGCTGAACTGCAATCTCTCTCTCCATTTCAGGTCCCCAACTTCATCAACACAACACTCCCACCTCACGAGCAGGTAACAGCTCAGGAGATAGACAGCTACTTCAGACAGGAGCTCATCTACAAGAGAAATGAGAGGATGGGGAAGAGAGTGATGGCACTTTTAAGGGAGAACACGGACAAGAGCTTCTTCTTTGCCTTTGGAGCAGGTACAGCATTAATTTTTCTGGTTTACTTGGTTATCGTGGTTGGAAGTAAAGTGGTTTGAATGCTTCAGGATGTCTCAGGTCCTGCGGGCAGGTTTCTTAGAGGACTTCCCTTTGAAGCAGAAAGGCTTTTTTTGGTCTAAATCCGCTTCTTAAATTCAGTGAGTTGGTGTGGGAGGAGGGCCTGGATCCAGCTGGGCTGTGGACAGTCTGCACTCCTCTGCCTTCCACCTGATTGTAGAAATGTGAAGCTGTTAGTGCTTTACATGCTGTTGTGTTTGTTCCCTTCTCAGCCCAACCTGTGGGCTGCTTGGGTTGTGTTCATACCATGGTTGTGTTTGTGGCTGCAGGTGTAGGAGATGGTTGAAGTGCCTCTGGAATTGCACTCCCAGGTACTGGTGGCAGTGATGGTGGGAATACAAACCTTGCTGTGGCACAGCAAGCATGAATGGCTCAGGTTTGGAGGCCCTGGGCTTCCAAACCTTTGGGGACTACTGTAGTTAGACTTCCTTAATGGATGACTGAGCTACTCAGGTAGTGTGTTTGTACAGACTGGCTGTTTTCAGACTTTGCATATATGAATTGTGTGCTAAACACCAGCATCTTAAACCATTATGTAAAAATCCAACATGTCCCGCTGCCTGTTTAAATTCTCTCCGTGAAGTCTGCAGAACAAAGATGTCTATCGTACTGCTGTGAGTCTGCGACAGCACGTGGTGCTACTGTCCTTTCTCTCCCTTTTTTATTTCTTTTTTTTTTCCCCTTTCTAATGGAATTCACATTTCTGTGTGATACAAGTATAAATAATAACTGTTCAGGCCCCAGTTGAGCGCAATCCTGAGCACCAGCTTACGCTACTGTTTGAGCTCCCTTGACTTCAAGGAAGCCTGAGATTGTTGTGCTGAGAACCAATCTGCTCCTCCTGCTCCCTCTCCTTGACAATTTCTCATTTTTGACAGAACTTTGCTTCTCATCCCATGGTTCTCACTATGAACTTTGGCAACAACTCGCCTTTCACTACTCACTTCAGTGGGAATTTTGATTAAAGACTGTGGGGTTTAGCAGAGATACGTGCATTTTGATGTATTTATTTTTTGAGTTTATCCAGACTGAATTTTCCCAAGCTTATTTAATCTCCAGCTTGCCTGGTATTTCTGTCTAAGGAGTTTTGCTTAACTATTTTTACAGTAGGAAAATATATAACAGTCGTTCATAACTGGACAGGGATTCATAAAAACCAGCTTGTCTAACCCATGGAGCGAGGTTTATCAGAGATTATCAAACATGATGGTTTTGATGTAGTCTCCAGTTGTGGAAGTCCATTAACCAGCATATACTGGAGCTGGGAGGCATCATCACCTACTTACCCTGCTTTGTACGTGCTTCTGGGCACCAGTTACAGACCACAGCTTGAGACAGGATCTTGGACCAGATGGGTCATGGATTCAATCTACTGCAGCTGTTTATATGTGCTAATAACAGAAATGAAATTAAGCAAATGAATATTAATTACACATTGCTTTTTATGGAAAGTCACGTCTAAATTGTGGGAAATTTGAGTTTTCATTCCCTATTCCCTTTGCAGAGCATCTACTTCAAACTCTTGGGCAGCATCACTTGGGAAAGCTGGCTCATAAAGAGCAAGTCTCATTTTGTCCTTTACTCTCCGTTTTTGGTGATGTTGAAAACAGTTTTTGTTGCTGGGTTTTTTCTTTTTCCCTGCACTGACTGTAGCAGGGCAGAGCAAACACATGCAGCCGGATTTATTGAAAACCAGGGTGCAGGAGATGCTGAGGAAAGCTTTTTGTTTTGGATTCTTTGTTCCAGCAGCTCTTTGGCCTTTTTTACTAAAGCAAGCCATCACTTCAGGCCATCCTTATTTTAAGTACAATTAATTCCTCTCCTCTTCTCTGGGGTGTTTTTTACTTCATACAGTGACAAAACTTCTATGTGGCTGAAGTGCAACCAAGTTCATTTTCTCTTATGATTCAAATGCCATTTTTTGATGTTCTGTTGTTTGTTTATTCTTCATGTGCTGAATTGTAAGAGCGGCTTTTATCGATACATGTTGTATTTTGCATTTTTATATCTACTTCTTGAATTTTAGGGTGGAGGGGCTTGTCTGTGGTTGGGTCATGAATTCTAAAACCTTGAGACTTTGATTTTGCTTTTTATAAAAGTGAAGAGTGCTCTTGATGAAAGTTGAGCCTTTTGCATATTGTCGTGAATTCTGAAGTGCCAAATTTTAGGAATGCACCTTTGGTTAGGACAGGCATGACAGAATCTGCAGGAGTGCATTTGCCCTCAGAACAATACAAAAGTTATTTCACAGCACTTAAAATTGTGCATATTTGAGACTAACATGATGGAGGGGAAATAATGTGAAAAAAATATTCTGGATAATGTACTCCAAAAGGTACTGTTCTTCTGCTAAGCATGATTTCTGCATTAATCCATTTATTTTGAGGATATTTGAACTAATGAATTAATAATAATTATATCTATAACTATGAATTGATTTCCAGATTTCATAATCTCATCATAAAATGTAGTGAGGGAAGAATTGGATAAAACTGTGCTGGCAAATATAATATAGGAAAATAAGTATTTAAGAAAATAAATACTGTTATGAGAAAAGCAGCTTGGAAAAACTTCACCAAATGCAACTGTACAGACCTGAGCTGCTGTAAGGAGTTCCAGGTCCTGCATGGTGCTTCGTTTGGACTCGGTGGCATCCGGTAACTCATAGGAGCCAAGGGGCTTGGGGATGGGGTCCTACTGTTAAAACAGCCCTCCCAAGACAGACCCCTGCCTGGTTCCTCTGGTGGCTTGCCCACAGGGAGCCATACCTTGTGGAAACTGCTGTAGATAGGTTTACCTGGCTTTTGCACAGCTGCATGTAGCAATTGAAGCTCTGTTGCTCTGTCAAGGCACCAAGATCCCAGTGCCATGGATGGGTATTTCAGTAGTGTCTGGCCCTGATTAGTATAATGAGCTTGACTAAGCCAGGAGACATCAAGCAGGTGTTTCTGCAAATTACAGTCTGGTCTTGTTCAGAGTATCCTTTTCAATGACTACAGCAGCAAGACGTTTTATAGACTACTCCAGAAGCATGTACTGTTTTAGAACAACAACAAAAAAAACCCAACAAAAAGACAAAAGCCCAACCCAAACCACACCAAACCGTGATCAAAAGCAGTAGTTTACAGGATTAAAACTGTGACTGGCTTCATCTGTGAAACAAGATGATGATGTCCTGGTGCAGGAGCCCAGCACTACTCAGCTGGAGAATGCTGGTGCCGGTCAGCAGGAAGTGTGGTCAGTGTTGTGGGTTTGGACTGGCAGAAATCCCTTCTAGGTTGAAACATGGTTGAGTGTAAAGCCCTGTCCCTGTAACAAAGTGCTTTACCACCAGAAAAAGTGTAGCTCATCCAGCATAAGCTGAATTGCCACCCGGCTGGATGAAAACGTGGCTGGAGGAAAGTGCAGGTAGAGGGAGATGTGGCAACTCCTCTCAGCAGTTCTAAGTAACTTTCACGTAAGACAAGATCTCACACCGTTGTCCCACCAGATCTGGCAGGCCACGTCACCGCTGGAAGCATTCCCACTGGTTTCAGATGGAAGAGAATTAAACCCAAGGAAAGGTGAAAGAAATAAGAATTTCATGGAAACTGGTGCTGAGTGCCACAGGGGCACAGCAGGAGACACCCTGGGAAAAGCCCTGCTGCTCCTCTGAAGAATGCTTCTTTCCCAGTAAACCTGTGGCCATTGGGCTGATTGGAATATAGCAGGCAATTAATTTAGTTGCCTGTGCAACTCTGCGTGTTTATGGCTATTTTTTCTACCCTCTTCATCCTGCCTGGCTTTTAAATGAAGGTGATTAAAATCTTTCAGCTGATTGGTTTTTTGGTTTTCTTGGAGAAAATTGGGCATTTGGGGAAAACAGGACTTCTTCTGATTGCTTCTGAAAAAACAAGTCTGCTTCTTGCAAACATTGATCAAAATCCCAAGTGCTTGGGTGACATTGTTCTCCTCTGTAAACCAGGATTCCCAGTTAAAATATTTTGCCGTGTGCCATTTAGAGCTGAGCCACAAAGACCTCGTGGAGCATCATAGGAGAAGTGGTTCAGAGTCTGGTCCGTAACTGAGCACAAAGCTGTGAAGCATCAAACAGGCAGGTCCTGGGGACGAAGAAGTAGTAAGGGAACAGGCATTTGGATATCCAAGCAAGCGAAGATTAAAGTTTTTAATCCCCAAAATGAAACAAAGCATTTTTATGCTGTTGAAAGATGTTTTTTAAAAGGTTTTTTGTTGTTGTTCCAGTCAGAAGTATTAAAACAAAAAAATTACACAATTTTAAATGGAGCTTTTCAGTTTTCTGCCATTTTTAAAAATAAAAAGTAGACTTTTCAATAGATTGCCTCCTTCCCTACCTTCCATGCATTGAAGCAGTTCAGACTTTTAATTTATTCCTTTATAAAAAACGTACAAGTGAAAATAGCCATTTATTCTTTCTACTTTCATTTCTTTCTACTCTCCAAGAAAAATACAGGCTTTGGGTAAAATGGGACCCAGCTCTGTATACTTCATTCTTCTCCTGCCAGGGTTTGCTGTATTCAGATTTAATGTGAAAATCTGACCATACCTATATTCACAGTAACTATACTCTAGTAATGAAACAGCAGTCATTGTTTGTGCAGTTAAATGATATTTTTCAGGTAAGTTTTGCCCTTTGAATGAATAAAGGAAGCTACATAGGTACTTTCAAGGGGGTTGCTTGGTTTTTGTGTTTTGAAAATCTATCCTGAATTGCTGGGAATTACTGATCCATAATGACAGGGAAGCTCCTTAGACCTGATATATATACAGGCAATTTATAAAGGTCCATTTACAGTCAAGAAAGAGATGCAGCCAAGAGCACATGGGCTGTTAAAAAGAGTTAATATTTTGGCAACTAAGACTATACACATGAAGTCAATGTTTAAGAAAAAAATCACTCTGGTTTATTTCATTTTTATGGGCAAATAATTTTCAAGTAACACTTACGATAACAGATGGATAAATTTATGTCTGCAGTTAATTTGAACAATAATTTCCTTAGGATGTTTTACTTACTTGCATTTCTTTCTTTCACTCTTTTATGAGAGCTGTCAGTTTTGTAGCTGAGAGCTGGATTTACTGCTTCAGAAATTCGGATGCTGCTCCAGTTCACAAAGTTTATTAGCAGCCAAATCAGTAGGCTTTAAGGCAGTGGTTTTGGTTATTTAAAATAATAAATACATCGTGGAGAATATTATGAGAGAGGCAGCTGAAATGCAAGTACTATAGCATCTCCCACAGCAAGAAGGGAATCAAACTCTCTCAGGGTCACAGTCCTGTGGTGGAGGAAAGCACATGTTTTCCCACCTCATGAGGTCCAGGCAGACCCGTGTGTCTGAGAGGTCAGAGAAGACCTGGGCTGTTGTCCATGGTGTGGTGGAAGCCCAAGCAGGCTGGTGACTGCAGCTCTTGGTGAAGTCAGTGTGTGTTATCAGGGATCAGTGTGTGTGACAGTCAAACCTCTTCTGCTCAGCTGTAGTCTTAGGTGGCTGACATTAGGTACCTCGTTGTTGATGGATTAGGTTAAATTTCTGAAATGTTCTGCAGGAAAAAACATACAGACTCTGCAGTAGAAGTCTGTGCACTCCATGAAAGCAGAGGAATTTGTCCCAGAGTAGGAACAACAAAAATAGATTTTTATTTTCTGTGCTCAGAACAGGTGATTCCCTCCCCATCCTGCAGTTTTCTCTGCCAACATTGGGTTGGCAGCATCATCAGTAATGATTCTGATCATCATAAATTAGACTGTTAACAATAATCATAGAATAGTTTGGATTGGAAGGGACCTTTAAAGGTCATGTAGTCCAACCTCTCAAACAATAATGTTGCATATTGTTTCTAAAGTCTTTTGTAAATGTTATCTGGTGGTTCTTCCTAATGGGACGCAGAAGTGATTTACACTGTGTTTTCACTAGGGAAAGAGAAAATTGTGAAACTTTTCTATTGGATGGGGTTAGGGTGAGAGCACAGCAAGAACATAAAATCTCCTTGTCCTAGTCCTCAGCTCCAGCCCTTTCTCTTTTGTCCTCTCTACAAAGGATTCCCAAAGGGAATTTCAGCACATTTCCTTTTAGATGACTGAGGTCTTGATCACCACTGAGATGTGCTTATTTTTGTCCAAAAACTAAAGAGCGCCTGGGGAGATACCCAGATGATGTAGCTGTCTTGAACATGCTTCATAAATGGCTAAAAAGGGGACCACAACTGAGGTGGAACATGACGGCCGTTGAATTGGGATGGCGGGGAGTGAGGGGGTGGGGGGCAAGGTGGAGGTGGGATTTTTTTTTTTTATTACTGGAAGCCATATTTCTACTCAGTTTGAGACAGGAAAGGGAGTGATGGATACTATACGCAGCTGAAACGCAAGTAATTAAAATCCAGAGAGCCTTTGTGAAAGCCATTAGCACCTGCCACCAGATTTGGCGCTCAGGTTCACATGTGTTACTTGAAAGTGTTTTTTTTTGAAAGGGAAATGCCTGGAGGCCACCATCCAACTGTACACTGAGGGCTGGGGATTTACAGATGTTGAACGTGCAAATAGCTGTGTTGCTCTCCAAACTGATGCAATGTTGCGTGAAAATTGGGCACCAAGTTCCACCCGCTGTTGTGCCACTGGGAACCACCTCAGCCTGGCATCGGAAGTCCAGGATTGTGTAGCTCTTTCCCATTTTCATTCTTCATCTTGGGTAGAACATAAAAGAAAGGGAGGGGGGGAGGAAAAAAAAAGAAAAAAGCCAACACTTGCAGGCTGCAACATAAAGAGACTTTATCCCCTGGGTCAGACGTCCTGGTCCAACACTGATTAGTGGTGCTACTGACATCACTAGCACAGTTCATCAACGGGTTGTCTCAGTGGAGCAAGAAGTTGGCAACCAGGAGATTGAACTTGGCGAGCCTACAAAAGAGAAGAAAAGGGTGAATTAACAGTTTGCAGATGCTAGAATTCCCTCTGCTTGTGTTTATTTGGGCATCCAGATGCTTATAGTGAGGTTGGCCTGTTTTTGTGTACAGACTTTCTTTACTATTAGTTTTTAAGGCGAAGTATCACTTTGCTTTTAAAAATAGACTTGCATTGCTAATTTTGACCAAAACCACGCAACTGATTCATTTAAAAATCTGCATTAAGCAAGCAATGCCTGATTCTCTTTTCAAACACTGTTGTAAAGCAGGAGATACTCCACTGGGGAAAACCTTGTTCCAAGTGCAAATCCAGCCTGTAGCCTTTTAAAATAAATAAAAAAAAAAAAATCCAGGGCACTTTTTTAAAGTACCTTGATCTTGTATAATACGGAGATTTGGAAGCCTCTGAATATTTGTTTTTCACCTGAAGCTTAAATTGCCAAAGAGAGAGTGCCTGAGTTGAGGAGGCCAAAATAAACCTGCCTGCACTACCCTATTGTGAAAAGGGAGCTGCTGTTCTGAAGGCTGATTCTTGTAATTCTGATTTAAGGAAAACTGTTGTATAACAAGATACTAGTTGTAGAAACACAGTATAGCATATATAATGGTGAGAACTATCTTGAGGCTGCTGTCAACGGCACCAGCCAAGGCAGGCAAGCGACATAGGTGAAAGAAGAGATTTGTGTAATTGGGTTTGCATTTTACCTTTTCTCCTCATGCGTCACCACCTAAGCTGTTGAGGGAAGCTGGACAAGCCCTGGACTCCCTTTGGTGGTCTGCTGGAGAGCTTGTCAGGCTCAACGGGGAGTCCTGAGTGGCCACTTG
This sequence comes from Eurystomus gularis, assembly GCA_013400335.1. Lineage (NCBI taxonomy): Eukaryota > Metazoa > Chordata > Aves > Coraciiformes > Coraciidae > Eurystomus > Eurystomus gularis. The sequence continues at coordinate 385,149 of VZZY01015662.1, forward strand.
TCACCCTTGCTTTCATCGTCGCTCTACTAAAGGAGGGAATAGCCCAAAATCCAGGCCTTTATGTTTGCTAGTTGCAGGTATTCAAGTAAATGTTGAAAGCAAGTAAAAATGGACCTTGCAAACCGCCATGTGTACATTTACCATCTTTGGTGTTGTTCTTCCCATGATGAATGGGGAAAGTTGCCTGTATGCAGTAGGATTTTGGTTTAAAGAAATGCATATATTAATGTCAGCTCCTCTGGGTCCTTGACATTTTCATGTTGTATTTATTGTTATCCCTGTGCCAAGTTCTACTGTACAAGTCTAATTCTGCCTGCCTGTTCCCAAAGAAAAGAAAGCTATATTGGCCCCTCCTGTGCTATAATCTAGATATTTTGGCTGTGCCCTTGCTGTATTTCTCTTCAATGTCTGAGATGTAAAAATGTAGACATAATTCAGGAAATTTTCTCTTTTCAGAACTACAAAGAATCACGAGAGATTTACACCCAGGCTTAAGCACTCTGCTGAACAGAAATGGGCTTAAACATGGGATGAAATACTCTTTCACCCACACACACATGCACAAGAACTTGCAGTGGATCCACAGGCCACCCTGTAAGCTCTCAGGAGACCATGCAGAGGTCCCATATAACTCTAGTTTTCATAATGGGAGTGTTGAAATCAATATATGGACGCCAGACAATTAATCACTTTCCGTCCCCAAATTGTCTCATCAGAAAATTCCCAACCAGCTTTCACAGTGCTATTGGGAAGATTTTTAAAAAGGCAATGTGGAGAATGTGAAGACGTTAGTTCCTCTAACACTGAAGTTTCTGTGGGATGCTCGTGTGAAAAGGCAAACAGGAGAGAGATTGCAAGGGATCCAGGGATCTTGTCTCAGCTGGGATACCTTTGTGTGCTACCTGCAGTGATTGAGGTATCTCTGCACTGGAGTGTACTTCCAGTCAGCCAGAGCAGGAGGAAATTCAGCTATTCAGCATCCTCAAATTCAGAGCCTGATATGCTAGTACAAATCCTTCAGTAGTGTTTCACGATAATACAAGTTGATGGGGTTGGCATAAGTTTGTGTTCCTTTCTGCTGCCCCTTCTGCCTGGGTGCTTACTCCCATGGAGCAGCATGGATATCCCAAGGCGTCCTGGACCACCATAGCTGTACCCCTTGCAGCTCTGCTGGCAGAGCCCCAGGCTATTAGAGCAGGAGCTGGGAAGGGACTTTAGTACAGCAAGGAATCAGTTTGTACTGCTTGTACAATCCTACAGGTTCAAGCTATTTCTGGCCAGTTTTAGGGCCATGTTGCAGGAGGACTGCGTATGGAGAAGAACCAGTAATCTTCTTGATGCACTTGAAAGACAGGGCACGACTGCTGTCATTCTGCAAAAGTAGATGGGAAACTGAAAGGCTTAAAAAGCCTTGCTGTAATTTATGTGAATTTCTGGAGGATTTTAACTGGTATGGAAATTGGGACTGGAAAATTCATTAAACTGGGCGTTCTTGTGAGAGTTCCAGGTTTTCATGGTCTTGGTTATGCCAGGAATACCATCAAACTCGCTGAGAAAGGATTTATGGATTTGGGATCAGATCCTATTCTCCTTGAATTAATGGTAGCTCTGCAACTGACATCAAGGTGACTGGCGTGTGCACCTGGATGAGACAATATTTATCATTCTAGTTCTTTACTCTAGGCTGCTACTTTCACGTTACTGGAAAACATCAGCGCCCTCTTTATAGGCTCTTTATAAGCCTATTAAATCCCAGTTCCATTGTTATTTTCTTAGGTAGATCAGAAGAGATGTGTTAAGGAAAAGAAAATGTGTGTCCAATATACCTCTGCCCAAAAAAAATATTTAAATATCAGAAATGTGAAGTAAAGATAGAGTTACTTAGAGAGGCAGGAGGGAAATAATTAGAGCTCCAGCCAGCAAGAAGAGATGTCGTAAACTTACCTCTCTTAGACATTCAAAACAAACTCTGCCACTGTTCAGCCATTTTATAGTGGCTTGTAGAAAGCAACAGAGGCCTGTTGGACAAAATTGCTCTGATGGCAAGTAAAAGTGGGCTCAAACCCAAGTTCAATAGCTAAGCTGCCATCTTGGAGAAATTTGAAATTGCAAAAAGTTCAGTTTCATTCCTGAATTTCAGCTCCCTTTCTACAACAGACCTAATGAAACCTTGAGTCTGGACTTCACTGATGGGGAGTGAAAAGCAACTCCAGTCTGTGGAAAATATTGCTGTTATAATCTTTATAAAAAACAACTTGAAATTTGATAAAAATTTAAAAATACAGGAACTATCAGCAAAAATTAAAAGCACTGATGTGCTGTACTGGGTTGCTGTTGTTGGTAGAAGCTCCAGAGCTGTAGCTGCTGAGAGCCCCCAGGTGACTGGCTTGGAGGCACATAGCCCCAGAGTTAGACAAGTTTGCTAGAGCTTTGTGAGGTGAAACATGGCAAAACATGATTTCAGAACTACCGGGCTTTGGAGACAGGAGAACTACTCCTACTGACTTCCAGGCAGGCAGCAGGAAAGAGGAGGCACATGAATAAGCAAAAAGCTGGATGAATCCATATTGGAACTACTTCTGTTTTTCAAGAGATATTCAATAAGACCAAATGTTTTGGTTTCGATAAACTTTTATTCATCAACTGAAAATTATTCTGTCAGAGAACTTACAAACACCTTTTAAATCTAAACACAGCATTTTGGTGGAGTTCAGTTTTGGGATCTATCCCTGGCAGAAAAGTGAAATCTCCATCATTTTCCTGGAATAATATTGCAGGACTGAAACCTATGTGACTTGTATCTAAAATAAATAGCTTGAGTATTTTTAGTATTTTTCTGTACTTTATTATGGGAAATACCTTAAATACTGAGGTTTGCAAACTTTTAAAAATTGTATTTATATACTGAAGGTAAATGGAGAGAAAAATCAAATGCCACCACTGGGTTAACTCAGTATGAAATTCAGCACCAGTTTTCAGTATTTATACAGAATTCACATTCACTTTGCGTTTTTCCTTGAGGTGTTTGAGGTACAGTGAAACTGCTGTGAGGTTCTTATCACTTAGCGATCTGGTCTGGTTCCAGTTGAAAATTTTGCAGTACCTCTCACTGGGAGGATTGGTTTAAAAGGAACAGAAATCTGCCAAAGAAATAAAGACTTCATTATTGACATCAATGCTATTTTTAATCTGGTTTCCTAAGGAAATGAGGCTTAAGCAATCACGGTGTTTGTGAGTATGTGTGTGTGTATATAGGTGCGTGTGTGTGTGTGAATGTCTTTCCCTCTCGTAAATTTTTAATCTGTTGGCTGATTATAACCAAACTTGACAGATGGCTGGAGTGTCCAAGATAATAAGTTCTTGCATGCTTCATGAAAATAAGTGATTGGATAGAGGAAAAGTGAAAATCATAGTGTGCATCCACTGAAAGAGCACAGCACGAGCCCAGCTTTTATTAGGTCTCAGAAAATCCCTATGGAAGAGGGAAGTGAGCTGAATCTCCACAGACAGCTGCACTTCATTGGTTCCTCTGCAAGCAGGAGGATGTAATGTGTAGTACAAATATCAGTCATGGCATGGTTTGAACAGAACAATGATGTGTAGAGTAGTTATTATCGAGAGTATCTCAGAAGCCACATTACCTCTAGGCTGCCCTCTAATGAGGTATTCCTTCTCAAGGCCAGAACAATATCAGGGAGCAGGTTTGTAAACGTGACTGAAGCACTGCTCCAGGACTCTCTATAAACCTAATGAGTCATGGGCACTCACACTGTGCAGCCTCACTACTGCTAATTGGCTAAGTGTGCCATCAACCATGCCCAAAAATGTTCTTAAGTAGTCAAGGGGTGAAAAGAGCATCAGAAACTCCTACAGGTCCAGGAGGCAGCCTGAGGCAGCATTCCTGTGTGCAGAGTTCAGGAACACTTTCCCCCAAATGAAGGTCATTCCCTTGAAAGCAGAAACAGCTCACTGGCAATGAGGAACAAAATTAAGGAACAAAGGGAAGAGTAAGGCAGGGCTGGAAGAAAGCAGTTTTGCAACATTACCTTGTCAGACAAGGAGATGGTTGTCACTTAGCAGTTGGAGAAGGTGGTCAGAAAGCATTGTGATGAGCACAGTACTTGAAACCTTTCCAGAGCAAAACACAGATGAGGATCAGAAAAGCCAAGCCAGAGTTAGTTCTTTTTCCTTGAGACTGAAAATTACATATCTAGTATCTTGGTAACAGTGCTAGCTCTTGGGGTGGGACTCTCCCTCTTGAACTGTAGGTGTTTGAAAGTTCAGTGCATCTTCTGTTGTAAGATCAGATTCCTTTCCAACCCACAGAGGACAAATCCTCCCACTTACTTCAGATGCATATTTTAAGATGGAAGGAATTGCCCTCTGGAGACATCCTTCTACTGAGTACAGAGGAAACCTAGAAAACTGGCCTCTAACAGATGCCTGACTCTCAGATGAGTGGGATTGAGTCCTGAGAGCAGAGTCAAGAATTCAGGGTGTTTTGTCCTTACCTCTACCTGACCTTGAGCAAGCTGCTCAGTGTACTGAGCTCCCTGAGCAATGCTTGGCATTGCTGCCAATGGCGGAGCCTTATTAGTCCTAAGCAAAATCTGCAAGCAGAAGACTGACAAAGGATTGTTTTCCATCATGCCTTGGAGAGCATCTTGGCATGGACTCTAGGGGAAAAGAAAGCCCTCTGCCATCAGCACTGGAAAACTCACCCAGGGCTAGTTTTCCTTGTTGTGGGAGAGGGAGCAGTAACCCCTCCCTGTATTAGTGTGCCACTTTTGCATCCTGTCATGTGATATGGTTGAAGTCCAAGGTTGGCCAACCATTTTGTTCACCATTCAGATCCCCCTGTGAGGTCCCCTTGGAGCAAACTGTCCATCTTTGTGATTGCACAGAAGAGATGGATTCAGAGATGCAGCCCTTGGCTGTAGGGAGAGAAAGGCACTTTGGTGCAAACAAATCATTCATAAGCCTGACCTCCCTGGAGCCATGCAAAGGAAGTGGAATTGCTTATGAGAGAACAGGCTCCTGTTTCTGTCCTTGTCTGTCCATCAAGGACAGTTATTCATTTTGCAAAGGAAGAAGCAAGCAGTCAAACCAAAACAAAATTGTTTTGACATACCATGTGTCTGATTTTTCACTGTTCTCTTAAAGCAGCAACCAGGCCAAATGCTTAAGTGCTGTCAGTGAGATGTGATTCAGACCTGCAGACACGTCGAAACAACTTTCTGATATAACTTGTCTTTTTGCATGCAAGATTTGGGGAAAAATAGGAAGGTGTGTGGGTGGTTTTTAGTTTTATTGTCTTAGTGTTATGGAGAGTCTCACCCGACAGTCTCCCCTGTGGGGCTCCTCGCTGAGTCTGTAGTATTTATTCAGCATCTTCCTGAAACACCAGCATCTTAGAAGTTGTCTTTCCAAATTTACATTCCCAGTTCAATCATCTCCCACACAATAAAAGCTCCAGTGTTAGCTTGCCTTTAACTTCTGCACTGTGCAGCACTCCTGTCAAAAGGGAGCCCTTCCTACTTACTCTTTTGTTTTTCTTAATACCTGCCAATCACCCTGCTTGCTTTTGCCCAAAGTTTGTTGTCTTTGCAGTTGGTCACAGCATGAGCTACCAAAAGCCTCGCTGAGCTTGACGGGGTATTCTGTTAGCCTAACCCTAACACACGATCTTCCACCTCCGTGGCACACAAAGGGCCTTTTCACTGGCCCACCGCAGCTCGAAGATTTCATTTCTTGTGTTACAATTAATCTGTATTTATTGCCACTTATCTTAAATGGCTAACAATATCAAGAGTTTAAAAAGAGCTTTTAATGTCAAACTGGGTCAATTAAAACTCTACTTAAAATATTTGCAAAACTTTGAGCCTGAAAGTTGCCCCCCTCAGTCTGCTGTTAACCAAAATGTTTTAAATAAATACACACAGCTTGAGGAGACTGACATTTGGTAAAATTCCCTTTGATATTTTAGTAGAATCCAGGATTAATTTCCTTACTCCTACATTCGCTTTTTTATAAAAGGAGAAAAATGAATAATATTTTAGATGGTTATAAATATTTGAAAGATTGTTTCCACCAATTGAAAAAACTCAAAACTTTTAATGCCAGAAGAGGCCATGAGATTTATCAATCTGATCTCCTGGAATTTCATCCTGTTCTTCTGTGGACCGTAAGAGCATGTGTTTAACACTGAGCTTCAAACTGTGGGGCATAAGTAACTTTTTTTTTCTTTGAAACTCTTTCAGTATTGTGTGTGGGCACAGGAAACAAAGTACTAGAACATAAAATATTAAAAAGTTAAATAATGAAAGAACAGCTTTTACTAGTGTATGTTGGGTTTTACTGAAGGTTGAAGATGACTGAAGGAATCCACTTATTCTCCTTCCAGAAAAGTCCCCAGTTATCCATTGAACTTTTTTTTTTTTTAAAGCTTACTTTGCAGGACAGTCTTAATAAATTATGTGAACTATGTGCTGGTGTACTCCCCATGAGAGCTCTGAACCTTTATGTAGTTCAGCCAGGGTTGCACCACATTAAGATGGTGACATGCATCACACTGAAAAGTCCCAGGAGGGACCCTCAAGTAGGGCTAAGTTGTGCTGGGTACACTAGATGCACAGAGTAAGTGAGATCCCAGGCTGGGGGAATTACCTAAACTAAGGGTCTGTCCGTGTGGAGCCATTTGGACTTTAAGCTCTGATCCTCAAACACTTACACTTTCCGTGAGCAGCGACATTAATGAAGCTTTGTTTCCTATAGTTTTAGGTCATTTGCTTGGATTCCCAGCAGTCTAATAAGGTTTGAACTCTAGCTGAGGCACTTCTATTAATTAGGGCATTGGTATTATCTTTATGGGTCTCTGATGTCCCTAGTAAGGCTAACCCTGCAACTTTTCTTTCCACAGGAGAGATTGGTGAGTCTCTATCCAACCATCTGTTTTCGTAAAATATATAAGAAAGGACTGTCTTGGAGACAGCTACTCTTCTGTCTAATAGATTTGAAATTTGCCCATAGGTTCAGAATATTTCAGGGGAGGTCAGAAAACAAAGGCGTATCCACAAAGGGACTGCAGGATCCTGTAAGCATCGTGTTCTTTGGAAGCAAGGTTAAAATTAAATTGCCATATTTATTCAGTGTAAGTATTTCACAACTTGGACACCAAATGGTTTTGATAATTTCTGTAGTCATTTCTTCCTGTATAATACTTAATTAAACAAGTCTGGCTTTCTCAAATGATCTGTAAGTCCATTTTTATAGATTAGGGATGGAAACACACGTTGAAGAATTGCTTTTGTGTAAGGAATAGCATCAATTTTTTATTTTTTTGCTGCTTGCCATCCATAAAAAGAGCATGATCATATCAATTTGGAGGAAATCAATGATTCTTCAATATGAGTGTTCTAATAAATGCAAAGATATTGGCTTGTGGATGTGCTTTTAACTCATGAGTTGCTGGCTTATTTGTTATTCTTGTTGGTTTTGTTTTTAATCTTAGTCACTGTATGAAGAAGCTAAGTGGTGCTGATGACTAATTGCATCCCAAGAATGGCAAATAGCACAAAGCTGGCAGCTTGCAAACAAGTCATAGACTGAAATATGTCCACATACACTTTTTTTTTTAATGCTTGCAAACATGAACACTGAGTTTCCCATTACTGCCTTTCATCCCTAGATTGCTGAGTCCTGTCAGCCTGCTTTCAGACACGCGTGGCACGAAGCCTTACATGGCTCTGATTCATTTATATTCTCCTTGGATCTGACAACAGTGTCTCAATTGAAAAGGTCAGGTTTGAGATCTTTTTGAAGACCATTGCCTTTGGCAATGTTAACCAAGGCCCCAGCAGGCTTTTATCCTGAACAAGGACTACTGCCATAGACTGGCTTTAAAAAATCTTCCATTTCCTCAAAGAGCCATTAAGAGACCGCATGTTAATATTCAGGGCTTCCTTGCACAGATCCGGGTACCAAAGTGCTCTGGCCAGCTTCACAAGAGGCTGGTGATGACAAGCTAAGAAGTGTAACCACAGGGAGGTGGCAAATGAAATTTGGTGTCAGTGTGTAGTAAGGGAGCAAACTGGTTGCAGTTTCCCGCCAGATACACTAGCCTAGCTTTAAGAATTTCTGCTAGGAACATTGGAACCCATAGGCTAGTTTCCCTTGGATTTGATGGAAGGTGGAAGTTCGTGTAGTTATGTTCCTATTTGGAAAGAGGTGGCTTTGGCAAGAGGAGGAAGTTTCTGTTAATGTTCTAATTCAGGAAAAGACTGTGATGTAAACTCCAACTCGGTCCTTACTAGGTATTGGAAAAGAAGCTCATTCTCCAAACATGGAACTGTAGGAAAACGCAATTTGCTCATTCCAATGATCAAGAAAAAAAATGTGTATTTTACTGCTATTTTATACTAAACCTAAGTGTTCAGGATTCTGCAGGCTCTCAGCTCCTCATCTTCTTCCATTGGATCCAGAGAATGAAATGAGGAGGTCTTGCTGAAACTTGGCTGAAATGAAGGAGATATTTTTATTGAGTTGCACCAAAGGGCCAGCAGAGAAGAGCTTGGGTACCAGTCCAGTATGGCATGGGCACCAGTCTAGTATTAACAAAATAGAAACACAGTTGTGTTGAAAGTCTCTTCCTGCTGGGTAAGAAAGGGAAATGAATACAGGGAAATAAAACTTGAGTCTTAAAAGGGAAGGGGCTTTTTTAAGTGCAGTCTAGTTGCAGCCTTGGATCACTAACTGTGGGAAAATGTGATGAGACAGTGTACCCAAACACACTTGCTGCTTTTTTTTTTTGTTTGTTAATTCTGCACTGTTGTGCATAAGCAGACAGTGATGGATTGTCCCAGAGTTCTGTGCATAGTATCGAAGAGGGCTGGATTTAATTGTCCTGCATTTATTGTGCAAAAGAAATGAATTATGAGCCACTTAACAGCATCTCCAGTGAAAGTGATTATCAGCACTGCTCCTCACCAGAGATATAACTCTGTCAAGCAGACTCCCTCCTCTGTTGGGTTCTTCGGAAAAAGCTCATGAATTTGCTGTCTCCTGCCAGGGAAAGCTCAGAGTGAAACACAAAACCAAAAGCTGCCAATAGCTATATATTCAGTTCAGATGTTGTAGGAATTTCTTATTCTTTTTATTTTTTTTTTTTCCTTGAGTGGAAGATCAGTCAGGACTTTTGGAGCATGCAGCTGAAATAGTGCAGCAGAATGTGTTCCCAGTTGATTGCTCTTTTGATTTTGTAGGTGAACTGTGTGGTTGAGGAGACCTGGCTGTTGGCTTCAATTAACTCTGACCAGGGTTCTTGCACACTTACAATACAATTGGCTGTGATGTCACGGACAGGCACCCTTTACCCCCACGCACCCGACAATATCTCACAGCTGTTTTCACACTGCTCCTCCCTGCAATGCACAGATAACCCCAGAAATAGGTTTAAGCTGAGGTGGATGTATAAGAGGAATGTTATGAGCCCTGCCTCCAAGACATTGTATAGTAACTCATCTGCAGAAAAGCAAGGAGTTTGTTCTTCACGTTTTCTGTTGACTACTGCAGCGTAATAAAGGATAGTGGGACGATGGAGTGAATTGCAGGGACCATAACATTGCCTGCCAGAAAGATATTTTGGGGAAGATGCTCCCCAGCTTTGCAGGACAACAGCTTCAGGGGGGAGATTGTGTTAGTTTTTGTTTAGATCTGCAGAATTATTTTCAGTACTTTCATGAGAGCTGGCTTGTACTGTGGAGAGTTATGGGTCCTGTCCCCTCTCATAGGAGGTTTCTTGTGCTATCTTGTGAACAAACGTGAGATTCCTGCATGCTCACAGATATTTTTACACCTAGGATAGCCCAGACAAGTAAATCAGCACAGATAGAGATAACAATGTGTATGCAACTGTGCCTTTCTGCACCCGTATACATGAAGAGGATTAATGGATTTATCAATAGGTCTAAAATTGCCAGAAATTCTGTTCTTGAAAAGGAGGAGGAAAAGGCTGGGGGGGGAAGCTGTAAAAAGCCCCGGACTCTAATGGCAGTACCAGGTGGCATGTGCAACTCATTTAACTGAGTCTACAAATGTGTTAGCTCATGGCTGTGGTAACACTCATGGCAGCAGTCCCCAGGCTGAAAACTGTCCTGCTAATTAATAACAGCTAAGAACAGAGGTTATGTGGAGTGTCATAGCGACAGGTCATGAATTAGGAGAGGAGAGTTTGTGGTCACGTCTTCTCTATGCAGAGAATTATTTTTGAAATGATTCCCTATGTAACTGTGCTCATGCATTCTGGAACATCAGCTGTTTAATACACAGACTAGTGATGAGTCATTTCTTCCATTCAGTCATTCAATTGATTTACTTGCAGTCCTTTTGACAGTATCAGCTGCAACAGAGAAAATTTAAGAAAAAGGACTTGGAATTCTACCTTCTGCTTTGTGGACTGAAAAGATCTTCTGAACTTTTAACAGCATTGCTGGGAAAAGTTGTGGAGTTAAATGGCTGGATGAGCCTTCCACCGGATAGGAAGTCATGGATGGCTGTTTGTCTGTTATCCAGAAATGGGCCAGGGTCTCCTGGGAAGGGCTGGATAACAACCTTGTAACAAAATGATCCTTCACGCCATAATGCCAGTTCGTGGTGGCTTTTTGTAGGAATATAAGGGACTGGTTCTCCAGGAGGGTAAAAACCACAACACAGTAGGATCAATACCTTATGTCATGAGACTACACTTTTTCCTTTGCAAATAGCTGTTTGCCTGGTGGAATTCAGTGTTTGATTTGCTGGTGGAATAATTACTGCAGGAGGAGGACAGTGATGGATGGAGAATCATCAGGAAGAACTATTCCAGAAGTGTTGTTGCATAGCAGCTTATTGTGTGTTACCTATCATGGCCAATTTACTTAGGTGGCATTGGTCTTCCTAGGATTCAGTACATACAGACCCAAGGGCTAGATTTCCAAGTACCCCAAAATCTTAAGACAATTTGGTTCTTTAGTCAAATAGAAGTTAAGTGCTCAGTAACCAGAGCCTCTGCTGAGGGCTGGATTTTCAAAAGGCCTGAGCCCTTAGAGAGCAATTCTGAAAATCTGGCGGAATTATAGTGCAAGCCTGGCTTTAGAAAGCTTTTATATCTTCACTGAGCACAAAGGGACAGACTGTCTTGTAAGTTTGCGCCTTCATTAGAAGGAACTGAATCCTATTGATTTCAGCATGCGTTATGGCTGGATCAGACCTCTCCAGCGTGTGACCTGTTAGCACCATATTTAAAAGCACTGTCATGGCAACAAGGGCAGCAACCCCAATGGCAGGGGAATGGGAAATGGCATGAGGTGAAGAAGTGACATCCTCTTCTCATTGATGGAGATTTTCCCTGTAATAGAAAAGGAGGGGAAAATGCTCGATAAGTCAAGTGGCTTGATTCGTGAGTGAACTTGCTCTAAAGTAAACACAATGCCGTATGTGTCTCATTTGCCAGTGAGATCATCTGTTTCTTTGTTAGGGAAGAAAATGTGTTTCCTTTCCAAGTCCAGGGCCACTTGGGCAATTTACATGAACAAATAAAGATGAGGTTTAGCAGCACTAAATAAATAAAATACAACTAAGTGGCCACCAAAGAACAGAGCTGCTCGATTGGAATAGTACTGGGACGTGAGCCAGGTGGCTGCTGTTTGCCATGCCTGCTTATGATTCCCAGTCCAAGCACTGCTCAGATGCTTCTTGCTGAGGTCAGGTTTATGGCTGTAGCAAAACATGTACCGGGAGATAAACAAGCTATGCTACAGATGAACAGCAGGGCAGAGAACAGAAAATAAATCTGTGCTTTAGCCATGGTCTCAACAGAAAGTAGTTGGGCTCTTGCCAGAATAGCATAGATCGAGGCTGACTAGGGCAATGAATATTCATATCTTGGTAAAAGCAGTGGACATCTTGTTTCTCATGTCTTTTACCAGCTGTATCATATAGTTGTTCAAATATATTAAATGGAGTCATTCCTAATTTTCTTTTCTTTATTTGGTGCTTCTAGCCATGGAGCAGGTGCATAAAGTATCTCACACATGGGGAAAAATCAGAACACTGCACTTCAGAGCTGCATTTCATCCTGGCTTCAGCTAACATGTAAAGGCTCTAAGTGCTGTTGGTTCATTGTTATTTCCTCATTGCATTAAGAACTGGTGTGAGTAAAAATCAGTTGGATAGGACTCTTTCTCTTTCCATTTCCATCTTAGACTGCAAATCTTCCAGTCTGGCACAGAATGGGCTACTGTGAGTGGGGGACTGTGATATCCCAGGTGTCTCTCGTACAGCTCACTTTTGGGAGTGAGACTAATGCACTCGAACAAATCTCAACCTTATGTAAAATTGTTACCAGTCAAAATGCCCCTGTGCATATGGACAGATCACTCTTGTGCTCTGCTCATTAGGTAGCTTCCCTGAGTAATTCCAGGATCCAGGTCTGAGGTGGAGTAATGTCCAGGGCAGTAGTCCGAGCAAACAGAGACATGTCTCTTTGTTCTCTAGACATGACTTTTGGCAATTGCTATGTGTTAGCTCCACCCTTGGTGTGGGAGGCCTGGGAGTATGGGACGGCCCTTGAATTGACAGATCAAGTATAGCTTCTGAATGGATCCTTATTTCCACTGTGTGGGGAGATGACTCACGTTGCTATCACCAAGTAGCTGAGCTGATGCAGAAGTGGTTCTCTGGTCTGCTCTGGAGTGAACACCATAGCACTAAACTAAACTAGCACTAATCTAAGATAGAGGAGCAGAGGTGCTTTAGGGCTTGGTATCTATTTAGCATACACAAACATAGCTGAGTGGTGGAAACTCTGCAATGGAGAATTGGTGCTCTCGTCCTGCCAACTGCAAGTGAGGTGTTGTCTCGTGCTCCCAGTCAGGATCTTGTGTTCACATCTGAGCTAACTGTTTCTGCAAATGATTATCTCAAATGAGTTAGTTACCTAAAATGGAGGTGTCTCATCAATAATCAGCAAAAATGGGCACCTCCAAGGTCACTTCAGACACCCTAGTACAGTTCTTTTTAAGATGACAAAACTGAATATCCCTGTTTGCGTTTCACTGCTTCCTTTGACAATAGAGGAAGCCAATGCCACTATCTCAAATTAGACACCTAATGTTGGGTGGGATTAATCTCTCTAAGAATATAGTCTAATCCAGGAGTCCTCAAACTACGGCCTGTGGGCCGGATACAGCATTCTTTTTCCTGTTTTTTGTGCACTACAAAATAAAATATGTGCAGTGTGCATAGGAATTCATTCATTTTTTTCCAAACTATAGTCTGGCCCCTGACAGTGTCTGAGGGACAGTGAACCGGCCCCCTGTTCAGAAAGGTTGAGGACCCCTGGTCTAATCTAAGTTTCTTCCGTACTCACAGTTGTCCCTGATTTTTCCAGTCTGAAAGTCACTGTGTGCAATCTGAACTTAGATCAAAGGCCGTATGCCAAATTCTTCTGTCAGTGTCCTAGCTGCAGCGTCCCTCAAACTGTCTCAGGACTTATGATACATTCTCTCCATGATGGAACTGCTGTGCAGGCAAGGTGCACTGGGGCTTTCTTTAGTTCCTTTATGTGCTTATTTATTTGCTCAAGGTTCAGGAGGAAGCCTGGTTTGACAGCCCTATTGAACCTCTTTCCAGTTACATACAGAATGTTTAAATAACTAATTTTAGATCCCATCATTCTTCTTTCTTTCCTTTTCTTACCTTCCCTGCCCCCATCTCTTTTGTGGCTTCACACTCCCACCCCCCCAAAAGGTGAACTTAAAAGAAAATGCATACCTAGAGCATACATACAGCATTTGACTATATACAGAAGCTAGAATGAACCTAAATGGCACCAAAGTGCTTATTGATAAGTACTATTAAACCAGTGAAAATCCTTCAAAAGTTGAGTTAGTATAATATAACTGTAACTGGTGTGGAAGCTGTGGTCTGTAACCAATGTGCAGACCGAAAGTTGGATGGGAATATCAATGGGAAAGTCAGTGTGATGCTAGAAAGGCCAGTGCTTTACATCTGGATGCATTTGGTCTTTGGGTTTCACATCTGCTCAGGCATTGCCATGAATATTTGAGTTATAGTTACCCTTGTCCATAGCTCAGCAGGTGGGATGTACTTGTTCTGTGGTGTTATTAGAAGTACTCTGTATATTAGTTCATAATTTTAAATGCTAAGAGCTGGATATTCATGGTAGCTGACTCCAGGTACTTGAGTGAGGTATTTATATTAGTTATTCAGACATTATAAGATTTCTCAGGTATATCTCAGGAGTAGGAAGTATACCTCTCCAGAGAAAGCTACAACTCTCTAAAGAGATGGATCTCACCTTTGAAGTGTCTGTCTCTCTGCATTGACTGTAATGGAGCCTAAGCAAAGTGCTGTGGCTAAATACCTAAATTTAGGCAAAATCTGCGCTGGGAATCGAACCTTTTGGGAGGAACAAACCAGTGTAATTCTTCTTAGTTGACAGGTAAGAGACTGAACTAATATGCCCAAAGCAAAACAGAAAGTCTGTGGCAGATTTAGGAGCTGATTGTGGGTGTTCTGAAGTCCAGTTATGGCCTTGACTGTTTCCATGCCATTGCCGGTGCACAGAGATGATGTTTTACACCCCTCCAAACAAAATATATATTTCTAAGATATCGTTAAGGTGTGTGTGTATGTGTATATAAAATATAAAATGGCTGTTAAGATAAATCTGCAGTTCACAGTGCCATAGTTATCAGGTGCTATTCAAATGTACAATTTTTCACAGAAAAGGCTGTTGTCCAGCTTTGGCTGATTTTGGATTGGAAATAAATCCTCTGAGAATTACTGAATCCAAAGACCTCACCTGTTTCAGGAAGCCCCTGAGCTGCAAAAGACAGGAGGCTGGGAGGGTCTCAAGAGAAAGGATACCTACAGAGCTATCCTGGTGTTTGTACTCCTGATTAGACATCTACACTGGCCATTGGCAGTGGTGGGATGGTGTGTTAAGTGGACCTTTACTGTGATCCAGTACCTCTGCTCTTAGGCTTTAAAAAATATTTATTGTTTGGTGGGCTCAGCCTAATTCTGATGGACCTTTCCCGAGCCCCAGAAATCAGCTACAGGTTGACAACACAACCAGAAAGAGTGAGAAGAGCCTGGGTGGGCTCTTGCAGCATATCAAGGAGCATGAGAAGCATGAGTTCAATTTTTTTTTCAGCTTTCCAGTAACTGCGGTGCCATGAATACTCAAGAATCCAACATTGACAATCTCATGGGTTATTATGATGCTGCTAAATTCAAAAGAATAAGACTATTTTTAGCATAAACAGTTAAGAGTCCCACAAATCATATTCAGAGGCATGGTTCTGATTACAGATCTGTAGCATGTTTGCCATGATAAAAAACAGAGCTGCATCAGGTCATCTTGTTAACACAATATTTGTACACTCGGGTAATAGATGCAGCTGTGGCTAAAAAAAAAGTTAAAAAAAAAATTCAGCAGTTCTATTTTACTAGCAATTATTCATTTATAAACTGTAACAGAGGAGTAGCTAGAATCAGAGGCAAGACCTGCTAGTCTGGAGGTTGGGAAGGACTATAAAATGTGAAACATGTTCCACTCCCAGGACAGATGTCCTTTGCCCTTTGACTCTCCTCAACACCTGCTGCACTCTAGACATATGCTTACCTTCAAGTTGACTAAATGTTGACATAAACATCGCTTAAAGTTTAACATGTGCTCACAGGCTTTGCTGGGTAAAGATGGACTTAGGTGTGTGCCTAAAACTTTCCTTAAATTGCCATTCTAAGTAGTTTCTTTTAAGAGTGATGAGAGAGAACTTCCTCTATCAGACTTGCTGGTCTTGATTTCATGAGGGGCTGTGTGTGTTTGGAGGTGCTGGAAGTGTAGACCCTGGTCACCCTGGTGAATATTCTGTGTTTATGATATGCATTATTGCCAGAGACCACAACCATGGACAATGGGACTTCTTACAGCATTGGTTTCCAATTCAATTTCTTAAACTGATTCCCTTTGGCTGTAGTCAGCTGTTTCTGCAACCTAAGTGTGTGTCTAAGCTAACCAAGAAAACTGAGTCCTAAGGTATTTAGAGTTTGGGAAACATGGGGAAAAATATATAAAAAACCATATTCATTACTTCCCTCACCTGCCCAGTCCCCAGTAGGTCTAAGGGTTTACAAGGAGCTCTCCCAAGAATATACATCCTGTTTTTTTTATGGGGCTATGTTCAGCAGCTTGTGAGATCAAACAGGGAGCACTAACTTGATTCATATACTAAATTTGAAGTCTGATGGGGAAGTTGGGAATTTTTTTTTTTTCTGCTGAAGTTCAATTTTTTCACAAACTGAAAAGAAAGCTTGGTGAATTAAACTCCGGGTAATCATTTTCTCTCAGAAAA
Organism: Eurystomus gularis; assembly: GCA_013400335.1. Classification (NCBI taxonomy): domain Eukaryota; kingdom Metazoa; phylum Chordata; class Aves; order Coraciiformes; family Coraciidae; genus Eurystomus; species Eurystomus gularis. The sequence continues at coordinate 401,567 of VZZY01015662.1, forward strand.
TGTCATTTGCTTAAAGTTATTCATAGGTTTAATCTGACAAAATTGTATTTTGTGAAGGAAGTTCAGTTGGAGGTTTTAGATTCCTTTACTGGCATACCAACCTGAGCAGTTGTAGTTTGTAACTGTAGAATGAATTTTCATCTTGAACTTTGATTTTACAACATCACATAAAAAATTAGTTCACAAGTGCACATCAAAAGCTATTTTCACCCTTTTGGGTTTCTGAGATGCCTTTGGTATCTAGACATCAGTCTGGTTTCTTGGCTCTTCGTTATCAGCCACATGGTACTGTTTAGTTAGCTGCTAGTATGGTACATCCAAGATAAGATCATGCCTTGGAGAGGCCAAATTGCACAAATTCCCACCATCTTTGAAATGCAACTTGTTCTTCCAGGCTGGACCTGTCTTGGGTCCACTGGGCAGTGACCTTGGAGTTCACTAAAGGAGTTTTTCCGATAAATGTAGCTACTGCACTTTTGTCTAGGTCACATTTTGAAGAGGCACTTTCTGGCTCTCCTTCCCTTTGAAGGTGTCATCCGTGTCCTACTTGTATGAACTCTAGCAGAGTGATCTGTGACATAGCTTTTGCTTTCTTCAGCCCAGATAATCCTAAACTCATACCTGCAAATCTGAGCACCCTTAAGCTGAGAGAAGCTTAAAACTGAGATCTACAGCCAGTCCTATTTTCATAGGTGATCCTTGAGGGATGCAGTGAGAACTCCAGGTCGTAACTGCATTGTACAGGGCCTCATTGCCCTGTGGGAAGGGAAGTGTCTGAAGCTGAGGCCCAGGTGTGAGTCTGGGGCCATTTGTAGATACTAATTCAAGTGCAGGTTGCGTGGCTGGTGGGGTTGCTGATACCTTTTCAGGCCTGTGACTTCCCATTCAGTAAATGTGCTGCAGCTTCTGATTGATGTGCTCACTTTCCTCTCTGCTCCCCTTGTTGATGGCCTGAAGAGATGCACCAGGAGCATTTCAAACCCATTTGGGATGAAGCCTGGTAGCTCTGCATCCAACAGCCTCTAGACCAGAGATTGCAAGCCAGCTCCACCTGAGCTGAAGGTAGTGGTGGTCCCCCAGAGGCAGCCTGCCCAGCCTCAAAGAGGTCAGTGCTGGGACTGTGAATGAAAGGAGGTAGATGGGACTGGATGAACTAACAGCGAAATGGCCTGGGAGGAGTAAGGGCTCCATGGGGTTGTGATATTTCATTCAGGATGCGCTGGCCCCGTGCCAGTAGGCAGTGGCATGACGCCAAGGGGAAACAGTGTGGGGCCCAATGGCTTGTATCTGCTGAGACAGAACATGAGAATCCACAGTGGAGCCAGCCTCTCCCCCTTCCCATTTCTTCTTCCAGAAAATGGCTAATGTAAATAAATTGTCTGTTCACATATGTTTTGGCATCTGAATGGAAACACTTGTCTGTGTGCCCCCACCAGCCCCGCGCCCTCCCTCCTTCAGTGCTTTTGCTAAATGAGCCTTTCTTGCTCAACCTCAGCTCAACCCAAAGTTATTCCATTGGTATTTCCCTCTTGGACTGATAACAAGCCGAAGGAGCGGGCTGTAAAGCTGGTGACATATACCAGCCATAATAACGTCCGGGAGCTGAAAGGTCCCCAAGCCCTGGTTTGTGCGGCAGACCAACATTGGGCAGGGACCCAGGGGCTGCCCAAAACTCACGTGTCAGGCTTTGTATGGTTCCACTCTGAATCTCTGTAGGAGCTCAGACTTGTTAAATACTCTTCCCTTGGTGCTAGCAAATGTACGGCAGTATCCATGGTGTTTCCTGGAACATCAGTCTTTCATGGAAGCTCTTGATTTGGCTATACCTTAATGTTATTGATAGTAAATTACCAAAGGGGAAAATAACGCATATTTAATAATAGAATTTCATTAAATGATAATGCAAATAGGTTCTTGCAGGGAAAATTACTCATACAAATTCATTTTGACCGGGTCACTCTAACTTCAGCTTGTTTTGCACAGACAAGGAGAAGAGGTGGTAGGTCACATGTTGCAAAATGTTTCAGATGCTTCCAGTTGGAAAAAATAAATATTCAAGCAATTACAATGCCCCTTGTTAAAGGAGGAGATGGAAACATATTGTCATCCCCCTCATGATGTGCATTTCCTGTGCTGCAGGATAATCAGCCACCGAGACATCCTTAATCTTGTTGGATTGTTTGCGGCTACATCTGCCTGAACTTTCTCTCTCTTGATTAACATTTGATTAAATCCACTTTTAAAATGCCAGCATGACTGCAGCACTGGGGGGGCACTTGCAGAGTGTTTTGCTCTCCATCCTGATTGCATCTGAATTAATTATGCTAAGTGCAGTGACAGGAACAATATTGATGTAACAGAAGTTTATGAAGTTGATGTGGTCATTTAGAAGAGGGCTGTAAGCAGCTTCACATGCTTCAGCTGTGGCCTTCCATGAGGAGAAAATGTCATCTCATTATTATTCAGATTTGGGTAATTTCTTTCTGGGAGCGAGGTAGTTCTGGAATCTCATTAACTTACAGACATTTGCATGTGTTAATAGAGTTCTTGCTTGTTTTTAATCATCCATTCCTTCCTTACCATTGCAAATGGAAGTTTGATGAAAATCAGGGAGTTGGGCTGGGGGCATGAAAACTTTCTGGGAGGGATTTTGGACCTGCTGTGCCATCTTCTGTTTGTGGACCCATGACTGCACATGCACTGATGCAGGAAGCTGTTTCATCTTCCCATGCACCGCGGAGCAGGGCTGCCACCGCCTGTCTCAGCCCTGTCCCATTGCATGAGCCATTACCTGTTGCAGATGGGAATGAGTCCCAGTTTCATTGTAAGGACATGTAGTGTTCACCACATCTATTAGGTTGTTGGTTTTGTTTTGTTTGTTTGTTTTTAACCAGTAGTATATGCATAATCACTAGTGCCTCAAGCCTATTCAAGTTCGTCCACCCTGCTATGTGAAAATCCAGGAGCAAATCCTGACAGGAACAAATGTCTTAAGAGTATAATCCATGTTCAAGTATGGTTATCTCTGGCAGCAGAGTTAGTGGGCTCCCTTTTCAGCAGGCTGTGGTGTGATGGAGGGACTAACCACAAGCTCTGCTACGTTCAGACATCCTTGAGTCACTGGGCTCCTTGGGTAGTGTTTGGCAGCTCCTCATAGAAGGAATGGGAAGCCATGTAGCGGTCTGCAGCAGCATGCCCAGGGTTTGGCAGGGTTTGCTAAAGCCTAGGACCTCTGAATGCCTATCACTGCGCTGATGGAGGATCAGGCGGAGGATTGCATCCTCTACAGCAGTTATGTTCTACATTGCACGACTTAACCGTAAAAATCCAATCTTGTATTATTGCCCTTGACAGCCATTGACCCAAATCCAGTTAGTATACCTTGATGTTCTTTAACAGAGTATGCCACAAGTGACTTCAGCTTCTCACAATCCAATATACAATAGATAAGAGCTTGGAAATCTTACAAAAGAAGAGCTTTAAAGCAGTTTTCTCAGGCCTTATGATCATGTTTGCTGTGATCATTTTTTTTTTTTTTCCTACTAACAGGTGTTTGTGCAGGCAGCCCATTATGGGGATGTGAGACACTGAACAGATATTTTGTTTTGCTCTGGGATACATGTTTCTATTCTGGATCCTGTGGTCCATTGGTAAAACCAGGGCTTTCTCTGCAAACTACACAGCAGCTTTCCTCTCCTATCAGTTGGTGTTTCAAACCTATAACAAGTCAGGAAAGGAAAAGAGAAAGTTGTGGGTTTTTGTCAAAAAAAAGTATTATTTTTTTTTTCTAAATGAGTAACAAAAGACTCTTCTCCCAAATAGTTCCAATGTTTTTATTTTTTTTTTCTGTACTTCCCTTTCTGAAAAATGGAAAGTCCAGTAACTCATTAAAACAGAAACTTGGAGGAAGATTCTCAGGGAAAATTTCATGGGGGGAAAAGGATAATCTTTAAAATCTTTTCTTGCAAAGTGGCCTACTCTGGAACACCTGTGCCTGGAACTAAAAATGACTAATCTTTGTTTGTTTAATGAATGCTTGAAAAAATCATTTTCAGGCCAGCTACCAATTTAGGGTTGGGTGTTTTGATTTTAGTTGTCTGGGTGGTTTTTTTCCTCATAACCTTCCTGATTGCTTGCTGTAGGTTTATTTTCCTTTCTGCAGCTTCTCTCTCATTGCTGCACCACACCAACTGTGTTCCGTCATCGACTCCTTATTCAAACAAAGGTTCTGCAGTGGGAGCTGCCTGGACCTGATTTTGTGGAGTGATGCCCACTTTGCTTCTGCAGATCTCCACAGTGACTCTACATTTGTTTCATCTTTTTTTCCCATGAACCCAGTGAACTCCCTGGACTTTTTTATAATTTTGGAAGAGATTTTCACTAGGGGGTTTTTTTGGGTTGTTTTTTTTTATTTTTTAAAATGCTTTCTTGCCTGATTCCTGGAAGCTGAATGGATGAACAAAACACCTGAGCTCAAAAAAAAAAAAAGAAAATAAGATAATAATAATCCAGATAGGCTTGTTTATTGAGCTTTGAGTTTCTGGCAAATAGGTGACTGTAGCTGTATTAAATTACCTTCTGGAAGTATCTAGTTTTCATTCGTAACCCAGCCTTATAGTTTACTCCATACTTATTCTGCACCCAGTCCTCGTCCCACAGTTCCCATTTTGAAACATAAGCCTTTTACTGTTTTTTTTTCTTTTCTCCTGATGATATGGCCGATAATAATTTTTATCAGCATTTTACCTCTCAGAGGGGCCATTTGTGGGTTGGTCCTTACTTTTGCTATGCTCTACAGGTATTTTCCTCTGCATAATCAAGCAGTGTGTTTTCACAGTGGGTAGGTTGTTATGGGGATATTTCTTTACTGCCAGTGATATGAATTATTGAAAAGATAAGCAATATAAAGAGAATGAAGCAGGTGATACGTCAAAGCATAATTGCTGTGATTTATACATTTACAGTTTGAAGGCAACATTACCATAAGAAAGGTCCCTTGCAGCTCCTCTGGAGGTTACTCTTTTGCTGACGATCAGGGTTATAGATTTCAGATTCACACACAAACCCTTTATTTGCATTTATAAGACAGCCCTGCCTCATGAAATGATAGAGAAGCATGTCAGGGTGCTGGCTCATCTCACTTAAACTACACTGAAGGTTGGACTAGGGGATCCTTAAGGTCCCTTCCAACCTGGCATTCTGTGAATCTATGTCATGGCAATAAATAAGTTGCTAATATCTCTCTTGCTTCATTTTCCAGCTTGGATAGTTGGGTAGTTCCATCCTTGTCTGAATTGAGAGTGAGTAAGTGCTACCTGTCTTCATTTACTCTATACTATCCCTGGTTTCGAGGTGGCCACTGTGCTTTCCTCATCTTCAAAGCTGAAGTTGTTTCATGTCCTGAACGGCTATCAGTAGGACATGAAACAGTTTCACTGAGAGGCAAAGACTTGTTCTTCTGTATGTTTCTGTATGCTAGCAGGGCTGCCCATGGTTGAACTCCTCTTCGTTGACTGGGAAGCCTGAGGAACCTCACTTTGAAACATCTAAGAAGCATCTAACCATGCAAAAATTCAGTGTGAATAACTTGAATAAGCCACCATAGTTCCCATGTGTCTGCTACTGGGATCCCTAAAGAGGATGGTCTTCCATGGAGAGCTGGGTTAGCTAACAGGAGATATGGGGAAGGTTCCTGTGTTGGCCACAGGCCTTGGGCAAACCCCTAGGCTACTCCGCTTGTCACAAGGGCTGAAGTATTTCCTTTCTGCCTTGGCTTCATGATATGAACATGCATTTGTAGTGTAATACAAAGTCTTATGCTGTGGTTCAAGGAATTATTGTGGTGTAGCAGAGTAACAGTAATAATTAAAAGGCTGCGATGTCCTTATTTTGTATGTAAGTTCCCAGTACAGGAGATGTGCTGTACCTTTTTAAGCAGCCTTATTGAAGGTCTTAAATGTGTATTCTGGAAGAATCTCTATGGCTGTGCCACCAGAGGAAAACTCTCCTTGTGTCTTTCTAAGCTCGTTCCAAGACAGTGGTTGAAAATCAATGGAAATGAATGCTGTTATCATCACCACACACACGGGATGTTGAAAAGCAGGATTTCTCTTCCAGGGAAAGAAATCTGTTTGTACTCTGGGTTGAATCAAGAAAGCAATGCTTAAAAGGTCTTGGAACAGAAATTCCAGCCTGCTCCAAAATTAACTTCAGTGGAAACCCTACTGTGTTTCCCTCTGGAGGGTGACCAAACACTGCCAAGCATTGAAGACAGCAGATTAGCCATCATGCAAAGGTATAATCTGTGGAATCATTTTAACATTGATATTAATATTTCAAAATGACAGTCTAAAGTGAATGTTATTCAAAAAGTAAATGACTGCTATTAGAAAGAAATCATGAAAATTCTAACAGTTATATTACAATGTCCAAATGATTGAAACTGAATTTTCCCTTTCAGTAATTTTGTCAAAACTGACATCATCTGTGAAATATTTTGGAGCTGGGAGCATTTCCCGGGAGAAAAATATTGCTTAAAAAAAATTAATTGGGCAGATTTAATGCACATTATGAAAATAAATAGTTGTTTAGGTTTGTAAGAGAAAAGCGGCATGGAATTTAACAGTGGAATGTTCTAATGAAGTGCATCTTTTAATCAACAAATTACTATGATTCTAGTTCACCATCTTTCTCCACCTCTTCTAGCAGCTGAGTACCGGCTGGGTTGGAAATGCTCTCATTGATATAACTGAAAGCAGACAGCTAATTTGATAGTGTTTTAACCTACTTTGCACTTGCCTTTATCTTTTACTCTCATTTTCACATGGCTTCCTGCTACAAACCATCCCCTAGATGGTAGGACAAAGAGAGATCTGATGAACACACTTGCTTTTGTGGGTTTACAAGGTTGAGTAGCTAAAGGATTGTTTTCATTATTAACATCCTGCTGTAGTAAAAGATCAAATCTAATACATATGACAATCGTTATATTACTTAATCCACTGTTTGCTTCTAATTTAGCTTGAGTTTGCCTTGTTGTTTGGTATGTTAGAGGAAGGCTATGATTTAGCTATTTGGCACACCGTTCTTATCACATGTTCTTCAATATCGCACGTTGATGGGGCCTCCAGCTGTAAGATGTCATGGGATAGCAATCTCATCAGCTTGGCCTAGCTGACTTGAGGCATGATGCATCTGGTGTCAATTTTATCAGACCTCTCCATCACAGTTTGGCAGACCTTTTTGTTTATGGGAATGCGGGTATGCAAGATGCCACATACTGTGTAAGGGGACAGGTGTCTGGATGCTGGGTTGTGTACCTGGTGCGTGGAGATTACTGAATGGGTGGCTGCACGTCTTTGGGGAACCTCCAGTCATGTGCTGATGAGCTGCATCTGTGCTGGTTTCCTGGTTATTAAAGAGGATACTTTCATGCTATAACTGCTGCAATATCATTTGAGAACAGCAGAAACAAGTGCAATACTGCCTTCTGGGAGCAGTTCCCAGCATGGACCTCCCTGGGCCCATGCCCACTTGTCATCTTTGGGGCAGTACTAAATAGGGCAGAGAGTGAGCTGATGGGTACCTTGCATGGATGACCAGGTGCATGGTGCTCAGGAGAGGTGCTTGGCTGGTTTCTGTGCAGCAATGCACACATACCCTGTGAGAAGAGAGGCCTGCTTGGACACACAGATCTGTATCTTTCCTGTGACTTCAGAGCTTTGTGCAACCAACGTGATTAAAGCTTAGGAAAAGCCACCAGACTGTGTGGTAAAGATCAGAAGTGCGAGCAGCACGTCTGGAGAAGTCAGTTCATGGATCTGTGATTCTGGGAGACTGCTTTCTATTAAACTCTTTTTATTATGCTAGTTTGCTAAATATGAGAGCAATAGAGAGGCTTTCCTTTCATTCTTTAGAAGGTGTGACAAAGTAGCCAGGCATTGTGCTACTCATCCTAGAAGGGCAAGTCAGATCTCCAGCAGCCGGATATCCAAGTGAACTTTGCTCTCCATCTTTAAGGACAAATCATATGGAAGCCTTCCCCTGGTGAGCAAGCTCCAAAGAAGGATAATTTGTGTAAGGTCCCTCTCAGGACACTGAGCATCCTCCAACCCACAAAGAGACAAACCTGGCTACTGCTGGTAGGAGAAATTGCCATGGAGTAATCTGTGGCATTCTAGAACTTGGTGAGGTTGATGAGGTTTGGAGCTTGGTATCATGAGTTGCTAGAATGGTTTTGAACAGTGTCAACCTTCTGTTTCTCATCATTTTGGAGTCTAATAAACCACTTGTGTAATTGTAGGCAGGCAAATTCTGGATTCATTGAAGGAGATTGAGCTCCTGGGTCACTGTTCTTCAGTGCTGACCTGGCTACATGCCAATGGGCAGTGGAGCACTACTCCAACTCGGATCACATCCAGATCTCTTACATGTGTAGGGGCAGGTATTTTGTTATATACAGGAATGTTTAGTAAATAGCTGCTGGGATCCAAGATAATATTATGGTATTTTCTTTGATTTTTTTTTTTTTTTTTTTTCTGGTTTGGGTTTGGTTTCCTTTTTTGTGGCTGCCAACATGATTCCGGTGCCTTTTAGGAAGAAAGTCACATTGCAGAAGTGAAGATATGATTGTCAGACTTCCTTTTATTCTAAGGATAAGCAGGATTCAGCTCATCAGAGGCTAGATGTTTGCATGTGGCCATTTGGTTTGTGTGCCACACATGTGATCAATTTAACCAGGGGAGGATTTAGGCAGGGTGGGGAGGCCGATATTTCTTGTGACATGTGGAATGTTAAGCCACAAAAATGCAACCACAAAATCAGCAGATTAGAATTCCCATTTGTAAGGAATAAATAATCATTATGGTGAGATAGTCCACAAGGGATTAACACGGCTGCTTCCAATTCTGTTGCTCAGTTGTTCAATGTACTGTGACATTTTTTTCCACACACATATCTCCCTCTTCTTTTTTGTTTTGATTGTTTTGTTGGGTTTTGTTGTGGTTTTTGTTTTTTTTTAAAATTTTTTCTTTCTTTTTCCTGGTTGGTGTTGTAGTTGTCACGGTGATTTATGGGAATGAATGCAACTTTTTGAGGTTTGTCTCTGTACATTCCTCTTGCTTTTTCTTCTTGCTTGTAATTATGTTATGCACCTGTTGTTCCCCGTTGGGGCCCACGTGCTCGGAGAACTGATGCTCATGTTGCAGTTGGTTTACTCAGTTTTACAACATTTGTTAGTCGTGTCTGACAGATCTATTCTGGCTTTGTGCCGAAGAGCTGCCTGGCAGCATAAATCATTCTTGCACTGAAGAGAAGAGCTCAGTATCTATTTCAGGTTCCCACCCACCAGAGCCTCATAAATCTACACAAATGTTTCAAGGAACAGGTTTGATTGTTTAGAATGAGCTAATGCTGCAAAGCCCGTCTTAGTCCCGAACTGAGTCTGGGACTCTAACTCCCTAGGCTTATAGGGTTAACTTAGATTTATAGGAGATGTCTACATCGCTCTTAAAAAGCAAGCTTGAGAGCAGTGGAGAGCATGTTGGCTTCTCAGCTCCACAGGCTTCTCATCTACACCAAGGCCTCCCCAGCCATGTGTCATGGTGTTGAGTACCTGATGTCATGTTAACTGCTCTGTTAACCTGCCTGGCATACACAGACACGTGTCTGCATCCTCTGATAGGAAGGCTTCATACAGGAGTGTTGAAAGCATTCCCCTGCTTTTTCTCAGAACACAATGTGTATGTATCCTTATTTTGCCTTTTCAGTTCAAAGACTAAGGAGGAGGTATAGGGTACTTTATTAGACAGAGGAGAAAAACGTACGTTTCTGAGGATGACCTTAGATGTTCTGAACTGTCTTCAGAGGAGCCCCTCTCCTCCACTGGAGAGAAACTGGCTTTCTAACTTGCACCTGTTGTAGGTGGTGTGAATGAGGTAGGTGGTGCTACCCTTTGCAAGCCTTCAGAGACATACATAGTGTTTTTGTCCAAGGTGAGGAATCACCTGTGGCAATTTGTAGCTCACAGATCTTCCATGGCTTTCTGTTCCAAATAAACAGCCTAACCTCATGAACATGGAGTTATCCTTTATCCCACACAGATCCTATCTAGTTTGTCCTCAGCGTAGTCATTCTGTTTTTTGTAGATCTCCCTTCTGTCCAAAGGGATTTCTTGGAACATAACAAAATCCTGTGGCTATCAGAAATTTTCTGATCATCCCTTGATCAAAGATTTGCTTGATGGCAGAGTGTCTCTGTCCTCAACTTTTTGCTAATGGGCATTTTTTTCTTTTCTAATATGGTCAATGCAACTCGTTCTAAATAAGGAAGTCATCAAGTGCATATCATCAAGGAATGTGTCAGCAGTTTAGTAATTGCCTTACAGATTATTTTTATAAACTTTACAGGGAACTAGCGCTTGAAGCAAGAAGAACGTGGCTAGGTTCTTTAGGTTAAATCAGTCATCTTTTGGCAAAGTCTCTGAGCATGATTTCAAATATAATCTATAAGCTACAAGTCTTACTGTGAAGAGAGCACTTAATGGAGATCTGTTTGGAGCTGTAGTGATTTCTCTGATACCAAAAAAGAGGTTGGTCGTTTGCTGCAGAAAGAAAATATCAGTCTTGTTTTCTCTAACTATCTGTTTAGATGAAAACTGTCAATATTTAATGTTACTGAGACTTCTACTCTGCTTTTAAACTTTGCTGAAATAATCACATGAAGGTCTTTAACAAAAGCCAGGGGAGAACATGGTCTCAGAAGCTTCATTTCCATGGGAAATCAGACTGAAAAGTAGCATTGTGGTTTAACTTGTCCTCTCTGTGGACCGGAACTACCAATTTGCAGCCTCCCTCACCTCCTGGGAGCAGCACCTCCAGGTATTTGAATTTGCAAAGCACAGGCAAGCACAAGCAGAGCAGGCACTGCACATACCACCTTGTAACATTAGCTTCCCAGAGCATTTAGAAAGGACCATTGAAGTTTCATGCAGTATTCATACCTTTGACAAAAGTATAGTACTCAGCAATAATCCTCAAGGCACTGCTTGAAATACAAGATAAAAAAGGATAAAAAAACCCACCCCACCTAAACCTCAATATTTGCCTATCTTTTGTGCTGTCTGACTGTGTGTAATTGATGAGGATTTGATTCAGCAAAGCACTTCCTCCCACGTCTGTCTCCGAATGTGCAAGGAATCCCATTGACTAAGCTGAAACAGGACTGTTGTGCTTGGCATGGTGTGTGTTGCTGGAAGCATGGCAAGCACCAACCCAGCAGGTCTGTGTGATCTTATTTGGTCACAAGAACCCCCAGCAACGCTACAGGCTTGGGGAGGAGTGGCTGGAGAGCTGCCTGACGGAAAAGGATCTGGGGGTGCTGGTGGACAGCCAGCTGAACATGAGCCAGCAGTGTGCCCAGGTGGCCAAGAAGGCCAACAGCATCCTGGCCTGTATCAGAAACGGTGTGACCAGCAGGAGTAGGGAGGTGATTGTGCCCCTGTACTTGGCACTCATGGGACCGCACCTTGAGTACTGTGTCCAGTTTTGGTCACCACAGTATAAGAAGGACATTGAGGTGCTGGAGCGGGTGCAGAGAAGGGCAACGAAGCTGGTGAAAGGGCTGGAGAGCATGCCCTGTGAGGAGCGGCTGAGGGAACTGAGTTTGTTTAGTCTAGAGAAGAGGAGACTGAGAGGAGACCTCATTGCCCTCTACAACTACATAAAAGGAAGTTGTAGCGAGGCTGGTGTTGGTCTCTTCTCTCAAACTAGTAATGATAGGACGAGGGGAAATGGCCTCAAGTTGTGTCAGGGGAGGTTTAGATAAGATATTAGGAAGAAATTCTTCACTGAGAGGGTAGTTAGGCACTGGAATGGACTGCCCAGGGAGGTGGTGGAGTCACCATCCCTTGAGGTGTTTAAAGAACGAATAGATGCAGTGCTTGAGGATATGGTGTAGTGGTTAGAGAGATGCTAGGAGAAAGGTTGGACTTGATGACCCTGGAGGTCCTTTCCAACCATAACGATTCTGTGATTCTGTGATTACAAGGGCTTTCTACACAATTACTTCCACTGGTCAGGTGGTGGCTTCAGGTATTTTATTCAGGCTTGGAATGATGTAACTTGTGTTGTTGGCCATGGTTTCCAAGACAAGATGCATGAGCGGTGAGAGTATTTTGCTATAAACCTTGAGGACTGGCTTTGACATTTGCTCTGGACACGTACCAAAAGTCACTGCCACTTACTCCAGCTGTAAGTGTGCAGACCCATGACAGCCAGGTGCAGTGCCAGAGATGTCACTCCATTTTGTACTCTACTCTGGTGTATTTTAGTCATGCTAAACCAAGGAGGTTAGGGTGGATCTGTGGCATTTTTAGAGGTAACTATTCTAATGAAGTTGCAAACCTTTAAACAGCACTTCTGGTGCAGGACTGAGATTAATATTGAGGTATTTCTATTTGATAAACTGTAGTGCGTTCATTAGGGACGGGCAAGGGATCATGGGTGATGAGAGATCCTTGAACTTTGCTAGAGAGGTGGGACTATGTAGTTAGAAACCAGTTAAGTATATCTGACCATCATCCCCCCCAATATAGGTGGCAGGGAGCAATTGCTAGATCTGATACTGAGAAACTTCTGGAGTCCTGATCAGAAGTATAGTCTTTTAAGGAAACTTGTAGTAGTTTTACCTCTTTCACTGTTTTTGCAAACCTCAGCAGAAGAGGACATGTGGTTGCAGACCATCACTGCTTTGGGAGGCACTGGTGAACTGTTTTCTATGAATTGCTCTCTCTTTAGCAGATACACGGAAAGTTTTGACACATTTGTAGAAGACAAGTTCACCAGTGGCTCATTAAAGTTATGATTGAGGTGTAACCTCTGGTTCATCAGTTCCCTAAAGCAGAGAGAGTGTAAGGATATGCGGAGAAATGCTCATCTGTGACATATGTGTTCTTTTTACTATTTCTCTAAGCACAGAGATGCTCTGTAGATCCTGGGCTGGAGTGGCTGCTGAGGAAAACAACTTACTCATTTATTTTAAAATATAAAATCCTCTGAGTGTCATTTATATCCCTAAATGTAGTAAAAGAATTGCTGGCTATCTCTGTACTGTAACCTCTCCTGTTTACAAACAGATGTGTTACTGCCCTAACTCGGGATTTGGTATAAATTGATCAAAAAAAAAAAAAAATCTCCTTCCAAAATTAGCCTTGTAAAATTCCCATGATGATTGCATGACAGAAAACTGGCAGAGTACCTCGACGATGCTCCCTAGCCTGTGATTTGGAGAGGTGATTAAATGAAAATGCGGCCTGGCTTGTTTAAGTGTAGAGGACTCTTTCCTCTGCGTGCAATTGTTGCTATGTGAGAGAAGCTATGGCTCTGTCTCTGAGGCCATGAAGCCAATTTTTAGGCTCTGTAGTAAAATACTTCATTACTTAAATATGCATTGTCTTTGGGGAGCACCTCTCTCCTCTCCCCTCCCTAATACACTTCATCATAAACTTTTGCAAAATGTATAAATAAATAAAATAATCCAGGTTCCTTTTCCTTAAACAAAAATTTAATTAAATGGAAGTTAGATCCCTTTGGAATACAGAAAAGCAGCTTTAAAGACACTCTAGACATTGGTTTTAAGGATTTCCTTCCCTCTTTTGGCCTAATAGACTCCAATCCTGGGATTGTGTTTCTCTGCTTCAATGCTAAAAGACATCTTAAAAGAAGCAATATTCAAAGGCCTAACCCAGACATTTTATGGGATGTCATACATTTTCAGCTGTTCATAACATAAAAAATAAAATAAAATACTGCAGGTTACTTTTATCAAAGAGAAAGTTGATTTGTAATTCCCAAGGTAGAATTATGAAAATACCTTGAGAGCATTACAGGAACAGACATTTATGAGAAGTAATAAAATTAGCTGACTGCAGTACAAATTTACTGAATGCTTTTGGAGGAGAAAATAAGTTCCTTCCCCCACTGCTCAGAGAAAATCAGAAGAAAACTGTCAGTTTGTGAGGCCTTTTCTGTGACAAATCAAAGCCATTCTTTGGCAGAGTAGTGTTTCTGCAATGTTGCCCTAGAAGAATGATGTAGACCTGATCTTCCTCCCACTGAAACAATAGAAGAAGGACTAATGGTGTCAACAGGAGCAGGACTGACTATTAACAGAGCTTTGTGTACGGGAACGGGGATGTTTCCCGGCTGTCTTCCATCCTCAGGCTGTTGCTTTACTGGTCGTGTTGACTTGAAGATGAAGCAGGGAGGATAGGAAGACTTAGGAAGAGTTCAAAGACCAAATCTTAGAGGGTGCTGAAAGCCTTCAAGTCCATAGAAAATCCAACTTGTAGAACTACCCTGTTCAGAGAGCAATTGTAGAGCCTGTCCTGTTTTCTCTTTTGGAATGTACCTGGCACCACCTATGTCCCAGCCCACAAGAAGAGAATCCCTCTCACTCCACTGGGAATCCCCTGTGGAGTTGCATCCTGTGCGAGTCAGAGTGTGGCCCTAAGGCTAACAGATGCCACAAAAAATACCAGAACCAGGTGGGGCACTGTCACCTACTGTTGCCCTGCTTATAACCAGTAATGTGGAGTCCATTAAAAGTATCTTCATGGCATCTGGAGTCATTTTAAGGATGTGGAGGGATCTGTCTCCACCTCCCTTTGATTATAGTTCTACTTGCAACTGTCTAAATAAATACATGAATAAAGTACCTTCTCTCAGTTTTGAATGTGACTCATGTAACATCTGACTGACTGAGTTGTGCCTTTCTCTGCTAAACTGATTAGTCTTTCAACAAGTTTTCCTAGCAAAGATTTGTGTAACTGCAGTCAGTACATCTCCGTCTCATGCTAAATTGACCAAGCTACGTAAATCTCCTACTATGAGGCCTGTTTCCTGGTCCTTGAATTATTCTGTTGATCTTCTTTGTATTTGTGGTTTCTTAAGAAAACAAGGCTATGTGGGTATTCTCAAAGTGGATTTATATGTCCACCTGCTCCCCTCCTTCCTCTTCCCCATTAATCCTTGACTGATTTCACAAAGGCGGGAAGAGTCTTAAAGATCTTTAGGCTGTGCATGTTACCTGGGGATATGCAACTAGGAAGAGGAGGGAAATCCTATGAGAGTCCTAATGAGAGAAAAGCTGGAACATGTGTGCTCAGCCACTATTAGACATCCAAAAATCCATACTGGAGCAACCTGCCTAAACTAAGTTTTCTTGAGTTATGCTGCTCCTGATGATGCTTCTTTTGAAGGCTCGTTGCTGGAGCTGTGCGTGATGGTCATGGTTTAGTCCCACTGTACTCAGATACTGAACCAGGTCTCTTGTACGTCCAGCCCAGGAGAGCAATGTGCCAAGAACTGAGGTCTGTGGTCACCAGTGAGCATTCAGGCTCAAGAAGCTCCAAGAGCTTCTTGATCAAGAAGATCCAAGAGCTCTAGGCAGTATCCCCCATCTGAAAAAGTCTCTCTGGGTTGTGTTGTGCTCCTGACTGCCTTGATTTAAGAGACAAATCTGTTCAGATGGCTCGATGTCTTAATAATTCACCACACTGACAGTCTGTCTCATGAGCATGGATTTTACTGGCAGCATTTTGAGAAGAACTTCCAAATCATGGATGAAAATGATGACTAGTGTTGGGCTCGTTACCAATCCCTAGAACTTTTTGCTAGAAAAAGCTTCCATCATAGATGAGTCTCCTTTTTTTTTTTTTCATAGCTACTTTTTGAAATCTTTCAGTATAGTCAGTTTTCAAACTAAAGTGTTTTCTGTGAATATGACATAATTCTAGTTCTATAAGCGAACTTAATCTCCTTTGGCTTACTACTGTAAACTGATGCAGTCTTACCAACTGATGCTGAATAATCTCAGGAAGGAAAAGATTTTAATTTTTTTTTTTCCTTACTATTTTCTCTAATGTCATATTGACCACCACAGATGATCTTACTTCTGTCCTAAGGATCTTCTCTGCTCAGTGAGTGCTCTGACCCATACCCCTGTTCTTCTTCAAGGATTTATTCCAAAGTAATTCATTCAACCAGTCAACTAAACTGATATAAAAACTGGCCTAAATTTGAATTTATGTCTTTGTTTCCCCTGTATCCTGAGCACAGTTCATTGGCTTCCCTGAACTCTGTAATGCTGCAAGTGGCATTGAGAAAAAGAGAGGATTTTAATGTCAAGTACTTTAACAGTACAAGAAAACTGAAACTTAAATGTATTTCCTCTTCTCAGATCTGGATTTAATCTTTATTTCTGACTCTGTGCCTAATTTATTGTAGAACTCTCACTTGTTCAATTAAACTTTGAGTGTTTAGCAAAATTGCTTAAGTGAGAGAACATATGTCTTCAAGATATGTGCGTGTTTCCTGGGCTAAATATGGTTTCCTTTTTGTCTTCCATTGATGAATCATTTTGGTTTTCCTTCTCCCTAACTCTAGGTAATGAACCAACTTTCTTTAATCCCATGTGAGATTTACTGTACATCCCATCGATAGCATTATTAATAAATCTTGTGTTCCCCCATAGCTAGTAAGAAACAGTCCAGATATCGTCCATTATGTCCACCATGGGCTGGAGCTCTAGCTAGAGCAGTGGAAGGAGGACAGATTACTCCATCTTGGAATCTCAGAGCAGAATTGTTTATAAATGAGGCTGAGGTTAGAAATGCAGAAGAGCTAACTTCAGTCTTCACCTGAATTATATGAAAGGAAATGATTTTTAGGTTTCACTAGAGAACAGACTGCTGTTAGTAAGAAACAATATGACCAACATGGGTTGTACCTTCAGGCACTGACTCTCTAATATCTTATGTTAAGTTGGAGAATTGTAATCATCAGAGGCATTGTAGCCTAGCACTGTATTCCTTATTTAGACCTCTTGCCATTTTTCCTCAATTTAACTGCTTGCTGTTTGGTTTTGGGATTTTGTTTTGTTATGTTTTCTTGGTGGGAAAGCATCTTCCCCATGTCACCCTTTCTCAAAGTAACCTTCGCAGCTTCATGGAAAAGATGCACTCTATCCTCCTCTTCTTCAGCCTCATCCATCTGCATTTGATGCCTGCGTATATCAGAAATAGAAGAGGAGTTGGTTGTCTCATTAGTGAAACTTAAGCAAAGGCAAATATGTGAAAAAGAGTTGATAAAATTCAGAGACACGCTCTTCTCATTGCTGGACTTTTTCTATAAACTATGTGTGTGTGCATGCATGTATATAAAATATATATGTGCAGGTATACGTCTATGCTCATATATAAATTGTTTGTGTAAATGATATATACATGCAAAACCCAATTGCAGAATATGCATTTTCCCACATTCATGTATTTTGACCTTGTCAATTATGTTACCTCCCCCAAAAAAGACAACCCTTCACAAGACGAGTTCTCTCCTACTTTTTACTCCTTTGCAAATTTTGCTCCTTTTCAAAAGCATCTGGAAAGCTCTGCTGCTTTCCTCTCAAATGGAAAGCAGTAACAAAGCCTTTCTCCAGAACAGCAAAATGTAATCCTAAAATTTTCAGAGAAGGCTTTTGAAGTTCCTAATGTAATAGTGTGCTTGTCCAATTTTTAATGTGTTGAGTTTTTATTCCATAGTGTCTTTAAATTATTCCTGTCAGTTGCAGATTTATGATGCATATTACTATTTTTCTTGATGCACAATGTCAGTATTTTAGGTAACTTATATCTTTCCTTTATTCTGGAGGTAGTTCTTAAAAGTAACCAAATTCAGTCCTGGTGCTGCTCAGACAAGATAATCATGCTAAAAGTAGAACTAATTCTCTTGCCTAAAAATCTTGTTTTGGTATACTGAAAACTACTTGATTCAAGGGTAGCAAAGAAATAGTGGAAATATGTCCCTTTTCCAGTGTTTTCTGTATCTCAGAAAATCCGAAGATTTGTTATGATATATTCAAAGTGAGGCACTTTGATTTTTATTATTTTGCAAGACAAAATTTCTGAATATATTGCAAGAACAAAATATTTAAATTAACAATTGGCTGATCCAAAATAATTTTGCAAATACATTTTAAAACATTTGTCCTGGACAGGGCAAACCAGTATTTTCCTTATTTACTGAAATAGTTTGTGAAGTGGAAAAAGAAGAATCAATAGCCCACAGTCTATCTAGATAGTCAATGGGCAGAACATTTCTTCATGAAAGAAGTAGGGGAATGGATTTTCCTGTTCACAGAATCGCCTAGGTTGGAGAAGACCTTTAAGATCATAGAGTCCAATCATTGTCATTCTTCTTTATTATTCTTACTGTTTGACATGAAGGCTAAGCTAGTTCATGGCTCCATTAAACTTGGTGCCATACCATGAAGAGTGAGATGTGGATCCTGTGCTAATAAGGTTTTGAAAGATTTAAAGCAGAGTGTGTCAGATTTTACAATTAATTTCAGTAAACTAATTGTTGCTCATTCTGTGGTCACAAGGAAAAGCATTTATGATATACATAAAATCATACATATTTCTTGACCTAGAGGCTACGGGAATGAGGTCTTAATGCTATTTACCACCTTGGGGGGACATTAAAATGATGGGACTGGACGAGCTGTTTAGGTTATAGCAATCTTAATTATACCCAGAGGAAAGCGTACCACAGCATTCAAAACCAGCTGGTAGGGGAAATCTCTTGTGGATCCAAATTACATTTTTTTTTTCAGTTAAAGGCTAGGCGTCTTTCAGTAGCTGAGCAACTAAACTGTGACAGTTTTGAATGCTGTTCATACCCACTGAAAGCAGGGAGTTTCATACTTCGACAAGCGTGCCCAAATGCTTCAGTAACTCAACACGAAAACTCCTTGATTTTTTTTTTTGTTTTGTTTTTTTTGTGTGTGTTTTTTTCTTCTCCCCTTCCTTTTCTGTAGTTGTCACCTGCACCACAGGTACAAAGTTACTCCATCCCAACAGAAGCAGAAGAGTTTTGTGTTGGATCTGCAGTGGTGCAGATTTTAAATTGTAGATCACATTACATGATGCATTTTAAAATATCTGTTCACCATTTCTCTCTACAAGCACTTCTTGTTTGCTTCTTCTCAAATTCAACTGTGGAGGCCAGGGAGAAAGTCTGAATGAAAGGTGGGAGGTTGCCATAAATGTCTGATTGGTGTTAGATCAGAGAGGAGACACTTAAGACACTGGACATTGTGCTCTAATGAAAATAATAAAATATTGTAGCTTCCTAGGGGTAACTAAAACAAATGAGAAATAATGATTTATCTCCTCTAACATGTTAAAAGTTTCTGATTCACTCCTAAACCTTACAAACCTTCATTTGTAGATCTGAGTAACCAAGATTAAATTTAGTTTTGTTTTCAAACACTTCCCAGGCTTTCCTTGGGACAACCCCTGCATTTTATTGGGTGTGTTTGTACATGTGCATAGATATAGGTACAGATTAAATGTCACCAATACCTAGTTCCCCAGGTCATAGCCTGCTTAACAAAATGACCGTTCAATCTGGGAGTGCTTTCTTTAGGATAGGGTTTCTGCCTGTTTTCAAGGTAAGACAGAACAGTCAAATATTTATGAATGTTACAACATTCCAGATTTCCTTTCCAAGGCTACTTGAGGCCACTTGAAGAAGTAAATCTGTCGTGGTGATGGAGACAAGCTTCATTTGCACACTTCCTTTCATCTCTCTCCAAACAAACGGTTCATTCACACTTCCTAGGTCAATGGTAGCAACCATGCTTGGTTTTTCTGTGGAATGAGCAGGACCAGCCATGGTCAGTTATATGATGCTAGTCTATTATTTGCACAACCCAAGCACGTGTTCTCTTTGCTGTTCTTTTCATGCATTTGATATACTCAAGTGGACTGGTAATCATGGAGACCCTATGTTTACCCTGGAATCAGGAAGGCTGGGCAGCAATCTTCCTTGCACAACTGTTTTTCTGCAGATGTTTCTCCACTGGAAATCATTCAGGGACTTTCCCCAAGGCAGTTACAAGCTACTGCAATGACTAATTAATTCTGGTTGCTCTGTACAAGGCCAGATTTAGACCTGTGACCTGAAGGATGACCTTTTTAGTATCTCTCTGGTCCTCCCACCTCTAGGCTTTTCATGCTAACATCAGCGCTTTCTCTATTTCTTAAAGAAGTGACAATGCCATCTATTTCATAGTAATTTTTCTCTTGACTTCTCACAGGGGCTGCCAAGTTCAGCTTGACTTTGCTGCAGATGGGGCTCTGTGCCTAGAAATCTCTTTCTAGCCCTAAAAATTAAGTCCCTCAGCTGCTGCTAAGGAAACTTGGCTGGATGGTGGGGGAAACTCTATCATAATAGGACTGGAAGGAAACCTTACTCCCAGCTGCAGAGAGACCAGGCTGGTCTGTACCTCCTGTTTCAGACTCAGAGCTCCATCCTCATATATCTCTCTCTCTGCCTACAAGGATGCTCGTCCCTCACCCGGCTGAGGTCAGCTGGCAAGACTAGCCTCACGCTGCTGTCTTCCTGATGGTGTGATGCAAGGATCCATGTGCTGACCTAAAACAAGCTGCCTCTGATCTCAACCAATCCCATGTCAGGTTTTTGTGTTCTGGCTAATTGTTTGCTGCCATTTCTGACCAATCCTGTCCAGCCACCCACCTCTGGAGAGTATATAATAGGCCTAAGCAGAGGCAGATGCAAGTTTGCTCTGCTAAATACAATGCCAGAATTTCTGTGGGTTTGGGGCCTTGTTTTAATCCTTCCTGACAAGTAGCTGTCAGTGTCCCATGCAGTTATGCTTAGTGGTTACTTGTTAGCTTTTCTCAGCAGAGGCTGCTCCTTCCTCAGGGAGCACAGGAGACAGCTTGAGCGGCTGTAGTTTTTCATCTCCAGCGCTCATCTGGAAGGCACCTGCTGCGTTAGGCTAGGGAGTGGAGCGGGGTCCTGGACAGATGGAAAGTTATGATGTGACTTGAGAGCAACCCATGCCCTCTAGTGAAATCCCAGGTGTAAAGAGGTTGTGGTTGAAGCCATGAGGAAAACTCCCATGGACATCAGTAGTTTGAGCTCCACATCCAATACATTCCTCAGGAAGAAGGTGGCCAACTCTATATCCCATCAGCTCTAATGAGAAGTAAGCAGATAAATGGTGGAGAGGAGGGGACTGAAAAAACCCCTCTTGGCCTGCCCTCTATGGGACATCTCTCCCTGGAGGTGTCTGATGGATGTTACAGCCAGGTCTTGGCAATGAAGAGTGAGTTGGGCCTCACTACCCAGTCTGCATCCCCAGCTGAGGCACAAAGTAATGTCTTAGCCAAATGTTCACTGAAGCACACTGTAGCTGCTTAGCTTCTCCTGTGTGAAAGAGCTTCCTTCCCTTCAGGGTATTCCCTTGATTTTTAAAAAGTCAAGCAAATATTTAAGAGTGGATTAGAGTGTAGCTCAACATATCCATCATTCACCATCAATTATCCAGGTCATTAATATGATTACACTCAGCTCGGGACTTCTCTGTGTCTGAATGTACCAAGACCTAGCAGGAACTAAAGGTGGAAATTTATAGCAAGAACCTTTCCCTCCTCCCCCTCCTTATTTAATGGTGCACAGGCATTGACCTGAAGTGTAATTTTCTGCAACATTTAAGGCAGATAAAGTGTCTTTAGCAGCCAAAGGAAAGCTCAAAGGTAACATTATCTAACCAGCAAACAGATGGAGGATTTAACATTCTTGGTAGCTGAAATTTTGGACTCTGGCCAAACCATGTTAATGGATTTTTTAGCAGCCTTTCTTTTCCTATGGAAGTGCAGGACACACATTAAAAAAACAAAACAAAAAAAAAACCAAGGAAGACCTCTAGCAATACAGGCAGCAGCAAGGAATGACACCAGCTTGATCATGAGCAGTGTGGGGAAAAGATAAAAGCTTGCGTTTCAAGAACTGGGGCATAGCATGTAGGATTCAATTAAAGAAATAAGATAGTTCACCTCAGAAGCCCCAAATCTTTGACTTAATTGAGGAGACAAGCCTGTTGAATAGTAAGAGGAATTGTTGTTCAGCATTAACTTTGCCTTCCTATGAAAATTGCAGAGAAAGAAGATGTCCTGTGAAGCACTCTTGTTCCAATTAAGTTGCAGGAAACAAGGCAAAGTCTAAACTCCCTGATTCACAGACATATCCAGCTCCTTGTATGCTTACAGCAAGCCCCAGTGCTTTCTTACAGTCCTTGGTATTTTTCTGTGTGCCAGAGGGCTGTCCTGATTACCACAGCCATAAGCTTTCTTGCTCCATAGCATATTCTCTGAGTTTTAAACATGATAGATTGGGCCCTGAAAAAGCCCTGTAATGGAGACCACAGGGCTCAGGAGACAAGAATGTGTTTTTCTGGAATTATTGGTGAAAACTCTGTGGTGTCCAGAAGGTAACTGAGGGGATGTGAGCCCTAGGAAACCCTGATAATTTGTAACAATTTGGATTCACCATATCCTATAACTTACTGTCAGTGAATCTTCAAAACCATATGAAATTTGTGATATTTTTTTTTTTTTTAATCAAATGTCTGTATTTCACGATAATACTTTTATCTCAGGGCTTGTTGGGTGAGTTTTGTTGTTTTGCTCTATAAAAATTTCAGTTTCTCTAGCAGGAAGCTGGGAAGTATCACATGGCTGAACCAATTAATAATCGGTAGTCGTAAAGGTGCTAGTTCGGAGGATTGGATTGAACTGACAGACATTTCTGCAGAGATCTGGAACCAATCATGTCACAAAGAAAAGAGGCTGACAGTGGAAGGTTGGGAAGCATTTGCTTTGACTAGCTTTGCTCTTTTCCAAGCAGAGGTTTGGGAGCAAATGGATGACATTAGCGCTCTACACTGATTACAAAACACTGAATAAATCATACAGAGGCCTAATTCCACCAGATCTCATTACCACTGGATTGAACTTCTCACTAACTTGCTTGTCTCAAGTGATCTGAGTCAGCACATCAGCTCTGAGCATCCCAGGATTTGGGAATGCTGGAAAAAGATCTGGTTCCAAACACTGGCGCTCAAGAGCATTCTTACAAGTCATTTTCCAGCAGGCAAAACCTAAAAATATTACAAAGAGAGAGTCAGAGGCCAGCAGAAACTCCAGCTGAGAGCTCAGAGCTGCTGCAATGCCACAGCATCCATCTTTCGAAAGTTTAATGAGATGAGTTTCCATGAGGCACTTTCACAACCGGGCCACCAGCAGTGGTCTTGGACATGGTGTCTCTCTCCCCATGGTGTCTGGACAGCAGGAGCTGTGGTTCAGACCTCAGTGAGAAAGCAGGATGGTGAAAATTTGTGAGAGCTAATTAAATGAGACAAGATTTTGCCTGGCAGGGATTCATGCCAGATATACTGCATCCCGGGAAACCATTTCAGGCTTTGCCATAAAGTACTTGTGGAGAGAGAGCAGGACATCTTGCCAGACTTGACTTCAAATGTAGTTCTGCAGCTTTCCCTTTTCTTTTTTGAAATTGCTATGGTCATACATTATCTGCTTAGCACAAGGTTGAACACAGGACAGTGAGACCTGTGAAGTCTCATAGATGAAAACCACCAGCGTAAGTGGAGAAACAGCCATACATGGTATTATCAGGCCATGCTTCATGTGAGTGTGCAAAGCATGCTCTGAGAGCTCAATACATGACTGTCAGCCTCAGGAGATCTATATTCATATTCCTGCTCTGCTATTGGCCAGTTGTTGGTCTTGGGACAAATTTTTAGCTTCTTTTTGCTTTGGAGTCCCATTGGTAAATAAGGGTGGTGTAATTCCCTCCTCTGCTGTTAAAAAAAGGAATGCCAAACTAATGTTTGGAGACTGCATTAAGGAGGGTGGCAATGAGCTAAGTAGTAATGCTGTCCTCCTATGGAGATGTCCCCACCAGCAAGTCCTGTCTCTAACCTGAAGACTGCAAAGTCTTGGGTAATCACCCCAGTGGTGAAACATCGTTTCATTTCTTCATGCAGACCCAGCCTCATGTCCTGACCAAAGAGGTGTTTGAAGTGGCATCATCAATCAAGTATAGGTGAAAGAACAAGCCATTAGCAGGAGTTGGTCTCTGCCCAGACACCACAGCACACCTGCATTACCACAGAGGAAAAACAACTCCACAATGAATTTATTGTTTTAAGTCTAAAAACAGCAGCAAGGTGTGAGGAGCAGGTGATGTTCCCTCAGAGTTCCTGAGGTACAGACCAGGCTTGCTCCAAAGCTGGCCTCTGGGTTGGTGCCTGTAGTCTGAAAGTGGGAAGGTGATGGTGTTGCAATTTAGGTCCGTTTTTAATGCCTCCCTGGATCTGTGACTTAGGAAGGATTTACGCAAGGAATTCCTTGGCAAAAAGCTGAAGGTACAAAAAGATCTAGCTGATACTGAAGACTGTTTCCATTGTGGTAGGCAGTAAGTGAGCTTTCCAGAGGAATGATGCTAATACTAGTGTAGACTCTCAGAGTTAGATACTACTTAAGTACTCAATTGGGGCACTTAGAGATACATCGCGCTTGTATAATCTGGATATTGTTTCTGTGCAGAACTGTATTTATCATGTTTTTTAGCTACCTCCAGCCTTTGGAGATCACTGTGCATCCTGCCTTTCTCTGTTAGAGGCATAGCTGCCTTAGTTACTATATTTTTTTAATTCACCTGTTTCTACATCACATATAAGACAATTTAATTAAAGCCAGAGCTAAGGAGATCCTCTTCCAGGGAAAAGGAATTTGAATACTTCTGAGGACTT
Source organism: Eurystomus gularis (assembly GCA_013400335.1). NCBI lineage: Eukaryota > Metazoa > Chordata > Aves > Coraciiformes > Coraciidae > Eurystomus > Eurystomus gularis. The sequence continues at coordinate 426,266 of VZZY01015662.1, forward strand.
GAATACTTCTGAACTGTGTTTCAGAGGGAGCAGCAAGCAGGTGTTGGAAAAAGAGAGATGAGTTCTGTGAATAAAAAAACCAAAGAGGATTGGTCTGGAAGAGTAGTAGCCCACAGATGTGTTCGCTGGTTTGTTGGAAATTAAAAGCAGATACAACAGTTTGAATAAAAAGTTCTGTGACACCAGGTCTGCCTCTGTGTACAGACACTTACGGTATTGTTCTCCAGTTCAGGAAGGAGAGGGTTTTGATCTGTGCCAGTCTAGTCTCATCCAGCTCAGATTTTAGTCTCTTGTGGGTAGACATCAGTCATAAACAGATCGGAAAACTTAGACGCTTTTCTTGGAAGGAAGCATGGGGGGTTTTTTGTTGTGTGTTTTTTTTCAGCGCACCACTGATTTCAAAGCTGTGTGGTTTGGGTGACAGCCCAGAATTCTTGGGTTTCTATTCTCCTTGTTCATCGTATAAAACATAAATATCATATTTCATCTGCAGGAAAATATATACATACTTGTGTATCTGTGCATATAGGACATCTGCATTTGTATGGATGTGGAATTGCTAATGTTACGAGTTTTTGGGATCAAGGTACTGGATGCTGAACACAGCAAAACAGGGTTATGGAAAAGGAGCTCGACATTGGAAAGGAAACCGATCCCTGTTGTGGCAACCCTGTCGTCATGTCTTAGTTCTGCCGCCTTGGTGCCACGGGCTGGCAAGTGATCTTAAATGCTGTTCGTTAACTGCTGTCGGTTGGCGCAAGTCACAGATGGCAGAAAGCCTCAGCAGAGAAAACCAGGTGCTGGGGGAGCTGTTGGCAGCTCAGGAGAAATTCTCTACCTCGTGCATCAGTGCTGGCCGTTCCCCCACGTGCTGTCAGGGGACAGTGAGATACTCTTCTTCGTGACTCGGGAGCCTTGGGCAGGGGTCGCAGTGACTAACTGTTCGATAGCACATTTTGCAAAGAGACTTCTTTGCTCTGATGTCCTGGCCAAATTCTTTCCTGGAACACTGGATGGGATGTGTTTCCCCTGAAGTTCTAGATGCACAGAGTATTCCTTGCTGCTCACCATCAAAGACTGTCAGCTAGTCAAGATTAAGGTATGCTGGCTTTTCTGTGGTCAGCTAAAGGATTCCCTGAATCTATCAACTATAATAATAAAGTTTAGAGACCTCAATGGAAAGGAAGCTTAGTTTGCCACTACATGTGCTGTACTCGGGATCTTTTGATAAAGAAAATGTATTTATCAGTTACCAAAAGATAGTCTTCCTCCTGTCTTGATTTGCAAAAGCAGCATGCTGCAGAGATCATATCACAGATCCTTGTAATGAGTAAGAAAATTGTGGGATCCAATCATTCCCGTACACATAGTATTTACAGGAAAGCTCTGTTTTCAAGAAAGAAGCAATAAACACACAACTCATTGAATCTCAGCTGAAAACTGAACTGAAAGCACTGTCTTTCCTCCTTTTGACTGTGTTCTGTTCTCAGAGAGGGCTGGACTTGGGCTTCATCCAAATGGCAGTCAAGCGATCAGAAAGTGGGACTGGTGAGTGATGGGGCAGAGGGTGCCCGAGCACGGGTGTAGCATAACGCACAAGTGCAATGCAAACACTCTCACCGAGCTCTTGCACTCGGAGGTAGACTTCAGATAACGTGTTGACAGCATCAGTCAAAGAAAAATAGAATTGCTGAGGGGTTGTGAAAGGCGCTTTCTGTTGAAATCAAGCAGTGTATATAACCTCTGCTTTCTGCGTGCAGTCGCAATGACAGGGAATGGAAGGGATGCGTGGTAATAACCCAAAGAAAATCCCAGCAACTCTGGTCACAGCAGTAATGATGCTGAAAAGCAGTAGTTTAATACAGTTCGTTTCTATAGGGATTTTACTTCTGAGGTTACAGTTGAAATCCTCTTTCTCGTGAGCAAGTTACATCGCCTGTAGGTTCAGGCGAGGTTGTACACAGCAGGAGCTCTGGTTCAGCTCCTGAGTTGTGTGAATTTAGGCTACTTAACAAAACAAGTATGTTGTAGGTTGCCTACAAATCTGGAAAATAGTTATTTGTTGGTTCCAAAGTAACTGCATTACTGACCAGCAATGGGGTTTTTTGGAATAGGAATGCTCCATGTCTAAGATACTTTAGTACAATACCAGGAGATATGACTGGGCTGTGGCTTTGAGAAACAACCACAGTATAATTTTTTTTTTTTTTTTTAAATTGCACAGCCGCACATTAAGCAGACTTCTGCGTGCAACTCTGCTTATTTCAGTGGGACACATTTCTAATTAGCTCACACTTGTTAAGTAAGGGTCATGGCATTGGATTCTGATTTCTGTCCTTAAATGGCTTTGAGGTCTTTGGTGGCTGCACGTGAAATTATATTTCCATATACAATTTACAGAGTGTTGTCAGTTGAAAGCTCCTCTATGTTTCATGCATCAAGCACTGTCCAGGCCAGCTGGCAGTTGGCTCAAGATAACTATACCAAGACATTGCCAAAAGTATTAGAGAGCACATCTGCCTGCTGTATGCCAGGACCTACACTGTGCTGCTGGTGCCAGTCTCTTGGGCAGAGATGGAAACATCTTCCAATGTAGGTAATGTTGGGTCACAGCCCTTCAGAGAGACGCAAGCAGTGGCTTCATTCAGCATCAGGGTGTTTCCACTCTGCTTGGTCTTGTTCAGGTTAGTATCACTGAACAGCAGTAATACGTGCTAGATGCACCAAAAGTTATCAGGTCTGTGGCAAACCTGAATTGTTGACTTAGTCAAAAGGGCATTTTCCTCAAAATATTTTGATATCTTGATAGGTTCTGTTTGGCTGTTGGCACTGAGAGCAGAGCAAGTGTAAGCACTGAATGAGAGCTGGTTTTCATAGAGAAAAATAGCTGGTTTCCACTGTTATGCTGATAATATGAGTTCTTGGTTGTTAGACTAATACTGCTGGAAGAGTGAGAGAAACAGAAACAAGAGGGATCATGTTTCATGGGCCATAAACTGGGGCACACTAAAATAATCCTCTCAGATATGGTCAACTGAATGTGAATCCGTGTAATCTTGAACACACTCTGCATGAACTCAGAATTAATCATCAGAAAAAATGAACCCATGAACACAGAGCTAGATGTCAGGAGAAATATTTTGTTCTCATGGTGAAATATTCAAGATCAACTCGTGGCATTGTCTTACAAAGAGCAACATAAAAACTAACCCAAAAGATGTCGTTGTGAATTATTTGGTGGGAGCCTGACTGTCCCTCACTCGGTGTATTATGATGCCATGGGGCATTTATTTTCCAAAGAGATTAGGAAGTGCAAAGTCCATCATTAAATAAAGCTCAGCTGGAAAACAGTGATGTTTTACTCCCAGAAGTAGTCTTGGGCCCTCGGAGACTGATTTTTAGTAATACTTTGAATTAATACTTCAGGCAATTTGAAAGGGGAGCTTCAGTTCTAATACTGACAAGTCTGTGGGTCTGATATCTACAAGCATGAGAAAAAGAGGCATTTGGTGGGGCTCTTCAGCCTGGATATGGAGTCAGTGACGAGCATTGTAGCAGTGGTGGGAAATGCAGCAGTCACAGTTTTCTGGAGTTCATTCCAAAATTCAGTCATCAGTAATTTTATCAATATACAGGCCTGTAATGGGACAAATACATTCTCCCAGGAGGAAAGTGGATTATGCTTCTTTTAAAGATGGGGCAGCAGGGGCGCAGGCCAGTTACTTTGCAAGGAAACCGAGTGAGTGTTTCTTGAGAGAAGCAATATCTCAACCACAAAGCAAATATTTTCAAATAGTTTGGTTTTTTTTTTTCTCAAAAATAAGAGAAACTTTGGAGTGTTACTGCAGGATTCCCCAGTCTTTGGTTCATTGTGACTTTGAGTGCCTGAGACCACTGTACACTTTTGACGTTATTATTTTTCTGGAGCCCCATGATGTACCTTGGAAAGGAATGAGAGACGGGGGAAAGTGAGACTTCCTAATGTGCCTCGGGAATTCATGACAGATCTCGAATCTCTCTAGGAATGTTTTTCTTGTTTCACTCCATTGGGAATTGGCTCTAACATAGTAAAAAACATTTTCAGAATGAGTCCCTTTCATTTTCTTGGCCTCTCTATTGCTCTTGTCACTGACCCAAAGCCTTTTGATTTTTTTTTTTTCTTTTGACGTTCTTTAGCTAATTGGCCTCAATGAAAAGTGTTTTGTTTCCTGCAGAAACTTGGCTGTGAGAAGTGTGGAGGTTGGGAGAAATCTGGGACAGGCCAGTGCCAAAGAGCTTATATAATAGCCCAGAATAGTCAGCCAAAATATAGTGTGAGAGCTTTGTAGGTGAGGTTCAGTGGGATGAAAAGTACTGCAGTGTTTGGACACAAAAATGCCAATAGGGCTGGCAGTAAATTTCTTATTTCAGTCAAGGATTATCTCAGTTTCATCCAGTGAAGGGAGCAGATAGTTATTGGCTGAATCCATGCAGGAATGCATATTCTATTAGTGCTTTTAATAACATGGGTCTATGATTGGGCAAGAGGATCTTGTCTTCCATTCACGTTCTACTCACCTTTAAATGAATGTGCTTAGTGCTCTGGAGCTCTGTCATCTTCAAACCAACTGAAAGTGTGAACCACAGATTGCACAGGAGATGCCTTCTAGGCATTTTTCTGTTTATTTCAGTGAGCTTCTGATCAGATTGGACACAGGAGGAAACTTTTAAGCATGGTAAATAAGAATAAAGAGCTAGGCTGGACAGGTACATAGCCCCCAGAGTGAATCTGAGTGCTTTGAGTTGAAGACAGAAGGAAGCACAGTTTCATTGTGTATTTTTTCTGTAGCTCCCTTGAATTCAATGGGAGTCTTGTTACTGACTTTAAGGGAAGAAGATGGGACTCTGCAAAGAGATTTTTTGGCTCTGCTAAGCACTTACCCTCACCTGCTTCTCTGTGGTCAGACACTCAGTTGGCCTTAGTGTGTACAGCTTGTCCACAGATACATCCTTAACAGCCAGGGAAGGTCCCACTACCGTGCTGAGGCTTTAAGGTACTGTCTGTAGATCTCGAGGGAAAGAGAGAGGCTGAGGATCAGGAATTCATCCACATTAAGAGAGACCTGGGCTCAGTCTAGAGCGGTGGAAATGATTTATGTCTTGTTTTGTCGGCTGAACCAGATGATTGAAGGAAGAGTTATATTGGGTCAATGCTGAACAAAAATGTTTTCATTTTCTCACCAAAACAAAAGCCTGGACAAAAATTCAGGCTGTACAAAGTGTTTAATCATTTAATTTAATGTCCATGTTTGTGTTCTTTTTGAAATAAAATGTACATATATTACATTTCAGTAAATTATTTCTGAATGCTTTGAAATAAAACCATGATTTTTGTTTTGTTTTGGAAACAGCAAAAGACAATATTTCAGTACTCTTAAATTCCTCATCAGTATTCCTCAGCAAATGTAATTTGGGAACTGTTTTGGTTATCCCAAAAATGAACTTTTTGGCAGATAAATTGCACATTCTAAACCATCCCCACCCTATGTTCATCCAGTTCCCAGCTCTGTCGTGACCTCCGTGTTTTAGGCCTGAGACCCACTGATGTATCTGTAGGACTGGTATGTAGACACACACAGAGGCATAGCTGTACCCTTAGTATAAAATAAAAAATTCGATATTCTATCTTCCCTGTTGCTCTAAGTGATTTCTTTGTTTTCTGTCTTTTGTAATCTTTGGGCCAGTTGCAATGATGGTTTAAATCAGTGTGACTCAGCTCATGCTATTTAGCTTCTAACCCATAATGCTTCAAAATACATGAGCCCTGACTTATCTCAAGTAAACTTGCTTCCCCTGGAGTCGGCTAAGGCTGCTGGTGTTATTAAAGTTAAGCAGAAGTCTCTGTGTTCTGCTGTGTTCAGGTTTAAACAGTAAGGTGATGACACTTCTCTTTTGCTTTTGTTATTTCTTGGAGTTGTTCTCCTTCCTTTTGGTATGTATGGTTTAAAAGCAGTCCGTCATGTTGCAGACTCTATAAACTGTGGGTTGCTTAATTTGTGTGATTCATAACACAAGAAAAAAAGAACCATCATCATTCTTCATATTACATCCAGCTCTGTTACCCAGAGCATTGACCTTGACCAGCTAATGATAGGTATTTAATATATGTGCGTGTGTGTATATATAGATATAAATATTCATTACGTGAGGGCTGACATTGTAAGGGAATGCTGGCAATGCCAAGTTTTGTTCGATGGTTCAGGCCTCCAGCTGTGCCAAATGCTGGGTTCTCTTAATGTACCATTAAAACAAAACCCAGGCTTTGCTTGAATGTCATCCAGCTTTATTAAGAGAAAGATCAAGCGTAATCTTATTAAGCTTGTCACTCAGAAACCATAAGGGTGCAGCCTTGGTGTGTCTGTTTGGTCCACATGTGCGAACAATTTTGCCTCATGATACTCAAACAGGGGCTGTTATTCTTTAATGAAGGCTATGAATAACAGAGCTACAAATTGCAACTCAGGCTTGGTGATGTGTGCACACACTCGTGTGTTAACAGAAAGGGGGCGAAGGCATAGATTGTTTGCTTGGATTTTAACATGTTCCCCAAGCGTGCTTGAACCCACGTAACCACAGTGTTTTCAAAATCTGTTGTGTATATTTTGAGGTTTCTAACTTACATAATAACTTACTCAACTTTTGGATGTGACAATGTGTCAGACCACGGACAGCCGCGTCACGGAAAACTAACAGAATCACTGAATCTCCCTCTCTTTGGCTTCACTAGAAGTCTGCTTGCTGGGCCGGTATTATGAGAGATTTATTCAGATAAATTGTGCTTATCTTCATTGTTGCTCCTTTTCCTCAACGTTCACAGCTGGGCAGCAAGAGATAACAGTGAAAACCACTAGTGTTTATAGCAGTGTAAAACCAGAGTAATGCAGTGGTGATTCAAATCAAATATTTCTGCTTGCTCAAAACACAGATGTATATAGAAAATCTCTGTGTTTATACATTTGTACAGAAAAAAAGCTAAATTGAAATTAGTCAAGATGTTTGGCCATGTGGCTGAGAATAGATCTGTGTGGGTGGAATTCACAAAGATAAATAGTAATGAGTGGGATGCAGATACCCATTTCATAGTCTAATTAAGAGTAAATCTGCTGCAGAGAAGTTTTTTTATTACATAGAATGTACAAATTAGTACTTCAGGAATACAGCTTTCCATGACTTTTAGTCAATTAAATTTAACCTGTGTGAGCAAGTTTGTGCACAGGGATGTGGAGGCTTGGTATGACTGTTTACACGCACAAAGTTGCTTACAAATGGAAATATTTGGAGGGTGTAACTCATCACTGCTAGATTGTGACTGGCAGTGACCAAGACAGGTGGCGTATGGGCTTTGGAGTGACCATTGTTTTTATTCATGAGAATCTGTAGATACCACAGGACTGTTTTCTGTTCTTTTCCCACTACACAGATGGTCTCTTTGACAGATAAGATTTTCTGACCTTCCTGGTAGAGTCTTTGCCACTGATGGTTAGAAACCCCCGTGCCTTCCACCACAGGACCTTTAGCCAAAGGACTGTCTGTACTTCTCAAAGTGTTTCTTTCTTCTGTTTTGCTTTTAAAGAAATTAAAAATAATAAAGAAAAGATACAGCCAAGGAATCTCCTAGCGCTTTAAAAATATTGTGGTCAAAGTGTCCTGTGAAGATCCTTTTTCTAATTTATACCAACATCCTTAGGGTCGAAGCTGATCTGATCCGTCATGCCCAGGCAGAGTTGACCCTGATTTATGACACTTAGATGGCTAGGAAGTACCCATTTTAGTCCTACTTTTTGATTATTCCATAGCCTCAGACTTGCTTTGCACTTCAAAAGAGGCAAATCTCCAGATGTAGGTACTTTAGATCTCTTCCATACCATGTGTATCTGAGGGTCTTGCAACATCATGTTAAGCAGCTTAAAAAATGTCTGTGGTGTGTTCCTGCCTTCCATCTCTCCTCAGGGGCAATAGTTCATTGGTTTGATCTGCCTTGTTTTGTGGGTTTTCTTCCTGGTCTTGGAGCAGGCATGAATCAAGCAGAAATCCTTGAGCATGGAGTGGAAGCAAGTCCCAGTTTACATGTCCTGAAATGCCACAACAGCACCATCTGCATCTGGTGAACCCAATCTGAAGGGGTTTTGTGGACTTCTGGGGCTTGTTTCTTCTGATTTCAGATGGAGGGGCCTCAGCCTGCAGCCTCAAAGCACTCCTTGACAAAGTCCATTACCTGCATTGGCAAGGCTCACCATGATAGTGCAAGGACATCCTTAGCTAAATTAAAAGGCTCAGGAAGATCTTTTAGGGCATATTTCCTCTGTGTGGTTTAGTGGATTTGGAGATGCCTGGTGTAATTCAGAGGAGACAAATGATCTACATAATACAAAGCTGTTTTTTGATGGAGGCATTAGCTCAAACCTTGAAAGTCATGCAACTGTGCTGAACTGCCCTTTCAGCAGCACCAGATGAAGCCACAATGCAAAACTACATGTAATTGCCTTTAGTCCGTGATCAAGAACAAGCTTGGAAACATGGTTGCCACAGTATGCGCCACTATATGGCAGAAGAGAAAGGATTGAGCCCAAACTGGTTGGATATGTTGTGCAGACCCAGGAGCTCAGCCCGGACACATCACAGCAAAACCAGAGAGGAGCTAGCAAGAAGAGGGTGAGTTCAGGATCCATAAGCTCTCATGGAGGACTTGCCCTCAGATGGTGTCCTCAGGGCCATGAAGTGTGCCTTGCCTCCAGTTGTTCACACTGGGGGACAGCCTCGAAGTGCTAGTGGCACTGTGCTGGTTAACTGATAAAAAAGTCCATTTCCAGGTTTGGGTGACTTCACCTCACTTTACAGCCCGATTTGTGAACTTTACAGTGTGTTTTTCTGCAACAACAGTGACATCCAGTGGCCAGCTGGATTTTTCTGGGAAAAGCATGAACCATCGAGGGTCTTAACAATAGGAAGCTTTTATTTTTAACAAGATACTGACTAAGGAGGCTAGGCTTTGGTCTTCTTGAAGAGTTTCCTCTTTAAAGCATCTGGTAAAATGGCTTCAGTTTTCCTATGCCAGCAGGGCACTGCTTGAGAAGTGAGCTAGAAAGCATCAGTGCTTTCTGCTTTAGCACCAAGTTTGTCCTGTGCCCATAAACTTTACGGGTCCAGCAGTTTGCTGAGGAATCTGCTTTGTCTTGTACTATGGCATCACCATATTTTTCACTTGTGAGGCAACAATCCAACTAAACCACCAGAAAGGGGCTCCAGGGGAAGATGAAGAAACCAGTGTAGCCTGTAAAATAGTTGACTATGATGTCAAAACTAGAGAGAACAAGCAAGGATCCATGTCCTCACAACTGGGAGCTTTGATTTGTGGTTTTCAAACTCATATTCAAACAGAAAATGACAGTGTCTTGTAGCCTTTTGAAGTAATTTGACAGATATTGCCCCCAACTAACTTTCCTGGCATGGTTTAGTCCCACACTAGAGCATGATTGTAATTTTTTTTTTTTTTTTTAAATTCGGTTTAGAGCTGTACTTGTGTAAACTGGAGGAACTTGTGGGAGCCTAATGAAATGATCAGTGAGCAGGTTGAAAATAAACACAGGGAAGTGCTGTTCCACACCGTGCATTAATTACATTGTGGCCACAGGATATCATGGAAGCCAAATGCATCCATGAGGCCAAAAAGGGATTAGGCAAACTCAATAGTACAGCTCTGGAAGTCACTAAACTTCTGACTCCTAGAACTTGCAGTGATATACTGGGGTCCTCACCACTATTTATTTCCTACAGTAAGCTACTCAGTACGTCCTGATAACCTGCCAGAAGCCTTTGACTAAGGCAGGCAAAGAACTACATTTCACAGTACTGGCTGTGTCCTAAGAATAGCTGAGGTCTTACAAAATCTGGTCCTTGCTGGGCCATGTCTCAGAAATATGTCCACAAGTTCCACAAGATACTCTACATGCAAAAGCTGTTTTGCTGACCAAAGAGCTTTCCAAGTCTTGAAGCTGACCTGAGGTTAGGCTCCATCAAGTCATTGTAGGTGTTTTAGTAACATGTTCACAGTTACCTTCTTTGCAGAGTACAAGCATGGAACAGGGAGGTATGGAAACAAGTTTTGTCCCCCCTACTCCAACCCTTGCCTGGCTTTGGCAAGCAGGTCCATGTGCATTCCAGACTAGTTCGGGATGGCTCAGGGGATTTGCGATGGGATATGAAACACTTCGTTCAGAGGCTACCTGCCTCGCACCAGCTGTTGGGACTTTACGGTGGCGGCTGTCCGGGGGGCCCAGCTTACCTGAAAAGAGCTGATAACTTTGATTCAGATGGGAGCATGTTGTCACACTAATGAGGCACCTAGGGCAAAAAAAGAGACTGCATTTCCTTACCAATTTCCTCACTGCTTGAGGTGTTGATGACAATTGCAAACAATGTTGTACATAAAGACAGTGCATTTCATACCAGACTATCTGCAGTTAGGTGATCTGATGGTTCTAGCTGGCTCAGAGATATCTCAGCACCCAAAGAAGACTCTTAGAGATGCTGGGTTTTCTCTAGATTTTATTCAGACTCATGTCCTTGTTTCCTGCTGCAGTGCTGGGGATGGATGAACTTCCCAAGATTTTGTATATTGGCCCTGTCTGTTGGAGAGGGTCACATGAGGGACACAGAGACGTGTTCACTGTCACAAGCTCCATGGCTGGCACATACCTCCATTTACACCTTGCATCATATCTTTGTGTAGAAAGGTATGTTCCCAACAACATGATTCAGTGAGGAGCATGTACCTAAAGAAAAGAAAAAAAGAAAATCCCATGTAGTCACGGCATTCAGCTACAGAGAGGGGAAAATGCCATTAACCATCCTCCACGCGCAATATCTCAAATGAAGCAAGCCCTGTCTTCACTCACAGTAAAATCTAGCAGCACAATACCAGGCAAACTTCTACTTCAGCCCTGCCCACACATTTTCCGTCTGCAGATTTCTTGTCCTGGTAAGTTGTTCCAGCTTATACCAGTAAATACAAAAAATACATTTGAGAAAATAAATGCTTGAAATCTGTAGGCTTTGTTGTTTACCTCTCAAGGGACCTTTTCCTTAGCATAGTCAGGAAGGGCTTGAATTAATCATATCTCAAACATATGGGGCTGAGGTAATAGGATATTTAGAGCTACTCTTCCACCTCCCTGTGCCCTTTAAACTTGGATCCTTGATATCCAATGAGTTTTTTCTTTAAGGCTATGTCCTGAAAGGGTCATCCTCTATTGGACTTTCTGTCTGTGGAAAACTCCTCTAATGCCCTGTAAGTAAAGCTAGAATATGAAATAGCCCAGAAGGCTTCATAACCAACCAGAGCACATTGTCCAGCACAGATCAATGCAGCGACCCCTCCCTTGCAAATGCCAACATGGTAAGAATGGTGGGGGGCAGGGCAGAAGAGGGAAGGATGAGCTTTGTGCAGTGTTCAGGAGCTTCTGGGCAGTAGTAGAGTGGCTTGGTGAGCCATCACGCCATGTCTGATAGATGCTGAGAATAAAGGAGCCATTTAATCTCACATGGTCAATGGAGAAAGAATTGCAGCAGCGGGCCTATGATCTTCCCAAACCAGGTATTTGAGATGTTGGAATGAATTGCTCTGTGGAGGTGCCTGTCCTCTCCAGTGAGACTGATGAGCTTAGGCCAGACACTTCATCTTGAAATGTCTGAAGCAGCTATGAACTGTTGTTGCATTAGTCTGACACAGATCAGTTATCGCTGTGGTCTGACACAGAGGCCAGAGGAGATGCTTGGGTGCTGACCTCACTTCAGTTCTTGCTTGTATTGTTTTTCTTAACCTAAGTGAAACAGCTGTTTTAGACTTGAAGAAAATTGAGGTTTGGGGGGGAAAAAAAAGTTTTCCTCATCATATATTTAGGGAAAATCTGTTAAGGAGGGTAGGCAAAGACTTGCGTGTGGAGATAGCATGGAATTGAGTGGCTGAGCCCACATGATGACACTGCATTGAGTCTGAAAGTGGAGAATAGTACCAGCATAACACCAGTCCTAAACTGGTAAACTCAGTCCTATCTCATGCTGAGCCTTTGAGGGCTCTGTGCATTGCACTCCAGTGCATTGCATTTCGAGAGAAAGATTTCCAGTGTGTGACATTTGGGTACTTCCAGAATAGCTCCATGCCCTCAACAAGAAGGATGCTCAAAGGGGCTAAGCAGAGAGGAAAAGCAGAGGGGAAGAGACACGAAGGGAGTTACTATATTGAGGAACAGCAAAAAAATAGAAAGTTGCTGCGGGAGTCTGTCTGTCCTTCAGACTGAGATGCTCTGAGTATAGAATTGTGCTGCAGAGCACAAAGACACCCTAGGGAAATACAGATCTGTGCTCCATTACCCTGGCATCAATCTGGAATAATCCCCTCAACTTTTGGCCCCTCGTTGTTCCGTTCTACCCCCGGCTGTGGTGTGGCGTTTCCCCAGAGCATATTCTGTAAGGGCTCATGGGTGAGAGGGGAGAGAGGTGATTACATGCAAGGAAAGTATGAGGGAGAGCCATGGGAGGGTTGCCGGACAGTCAAAGTGCTGCACGCTTTGGCCTTTTATGTTTTATAGCTTTACTTCCCATGACTGTCCGAAAGTGGCTATGAGTCAGTTCCTCACAACTGCGGAGAACAGCAACATCAAATAAGAGAGGGAAAATGACTTCTCCATCTGCCTTGGAGAAGTGGTGGCATGATGTAAGGAGGCTATGATGTAAGCCTGCTTTATGAGACCATTGCACGTGGCTTGTACAAAGTGTTTTTTAAGGCATGCTTTGGGCTCAGATACTCCTGCCAAATGGGACAAAGAAGTCTTGTTCACTGCCTGCATCTCCAGCTCTCCTCCCCAGCTTTTTGCATAATGCTGAAATATCCAAGTGCAAAACCGTGTTCTGCAGTGGAGCAAAAGCCAGCAACCTAGGGTGACAGACTTTTCTGAAAGGTGGGATGCAGACTTCCCGGCTTTGAGCACTGAGCACTCTCCTCTGTGGCAAGGATGCTTGGGGTACCATCAACAGGTCTAGTGAGGGTGGTCTCTGAGGCTGTTGAGCTTCTATGGATTGACAGTTCACTCAGCCTTGAGCTTGTCTCTCTTAGCATCTATTGTCCGCAGTATTTGGGTGCTGTTACTACCCAGGAGTTGCCCCAGGGCACTCTCAGTTCTGTGCTCTATCTTTGAAAGTCACATTTTCTTTGGAAAGCCCACATGAAGCTTTTGATTTGAACCTGAATATCAGCCTCTAGGAAGCTTTTGTTATATCTGCTGTGTCTGAGGTGTGGGTAGGGATGCATTTGGGATGCTGATGATACATACACTGCATGTCTCCTCCCCTGACATGGAGTATAGCTCATGTTGTTTAATACCGGCTGACAGGGAATATGAGGGCACACTGGGGTCCTTCCAGCCGTCCCCAGAAAATTCCCATGCTAGGTCCCCACAAGCATTATTTTTTTTCATGTTATCAGTAAAATCTAAAATAAAAATTTTCAGGTAGTGATTTTCAGGTGGTGACCATAATCATCACTAGGTGCTGCATCTCACCCACCTAATCCATTACCTAGTGTCATTCTTTATATTCTGATAAGACACTTCACGTTAGAAGGGTGCTCAGGCTGGAGGAGACTTTTAGATATATCCAGCTCCAATGTGCAAAAGCAAGAACTGTGTGCAAATGCAACATTTGCTCCTTGTCAAAGTGCACTCGAGATACTGATTCAAGACAATCCCTACCACTAGAGTGAGATTTCAGGAAAATCAGTGTTTTAGGAAGGAAGAGGAGCAATCCTCTGGGAGCAATAGTGGTCTAACTCTGAGTCGTCACGAGAAAGGGTGAGAGAGCCTCTACTTTTTAAACGATATCTTTAGTAAAGAATGGCTGGATGCAGGGATAGAAGCAGCTTTGCTGGAGGAGCAGTGCAAGGGAATTAAAAATTTGGAGGGTTTATCCACAAACCTGTTTCCCTGTTGTGGCTCTGGGATATCTGTCATGGCAAGAAACAGTAAAGTAGGATGTCATGTGGTTTCCCTGTCATACTGTTACCTAGAGACCCTTGGGTTAGAGTGGAATGCTATAATGGAGAAATGAGCAAATTCGGATAAATTTCATTGCCTGAACTGCTTGCTGTAGCTCCTTACTACAGCCTCTTCATAGTACGCTGATCATTCAGCTTCCAAAATATTCAGCTTGACCATTTCTAGAGTAAGAGAAATAGAGGCATGCTTTTGGAGGCAGCAAGCAAAGGAACCAGTAAGTATTTGCCCCATTTGTGAACGTGCAGCTTTTGGCATTTGCATTTTTGCCTATGCTAATTCTTGTGAAGCCCAACTGCCATAAACACTCCGGTGCTGCCAAGAAGCCTGAAAATCAGTGTTGAGAGAGGAGGAGGAATAGAGACTGATGCCTCCTGATTGCAAAGCAGCCCGAGGTCTAAATGGCAACAAAACGTTACACACAACGTCTGATTCACTGTGTGGAGAATGTAAAGAATTGAGACCTCCCGACACAGTTTACATTGGCCCTTTTTATGACTAATTGTGCAGAAAATAGCTCTGCTTGTAGTGAGCATGGAAACAGTTCAGGTTTCTGCTGTGTGTCAGCTAATGGGCTAGCAAGGCTTTTTAAGCACAACTTCAAAGGCTCTGGCAATGGAGGTCCTTTGTGAGGGAATTATCTCCTGCTCCTTTGTACCCCTTTATCCTTCTAAGCTGTGGAACAAAGAATTGTGAAACGAAGAGACAAAAGTAATTTGTAGTAGATCTGTAGACCTAGATAAAGTACATAACATTTGCTTAAAAACTTTTTTTCTGCTTCTGTCATCAAAACAAGGTTATATTTTTCTGTGTAGGAACACCCAAGTTCATTTAACTTTTGAGGGGTGCAACCTTATGCTTAGGTATGCTATTGATGGACACCATAATGTCTGAAATGGCAAAGGAGTGCTTTAGTTTCTGTGGTCAATTAGAAAATACGTGGCTGTTACTCTTAGAGCTGGCTGAGAAGCATGTTTCTTTCTGCCTCGGGATATTCCACTAAGAAAAGAAGAAAATGTGTTTTTTCAGCAGTGTGTGTGCATGCACATGCTTTAAGGAAGCCATGTAATTTTACCTTCTAGTTAAAAAACAAAAATGGTTTATTCTTTTTTTCATCCAGTGAAAAATGAAACCTTGGGGAGATAAGGAAACCCATTACATGCATCTGCTTTGTGTAGTCCAAAGCACAGCTCTTAATTAAAAATAAAAGCAAACCAGGGATGGAAGGTGTTTGATTAATGTTGGGAATCATGCTGTATAATGTGTTCCTCCAGTGTCTCCACGTCCTCTGTCTCAAAAAAATAAGACATGAGCAAAAGGAGAATAATCTTGGCCTCATCAAATTTAATGAAGTGCAGTGAGCCATGCTAGCCACTCCGCTGTGATTGTGTTCAAACTACAAAATGACTCTGTGTTTAGTACTGGGTCTTCTCCTCAAGCAAATCACATGAGTATCTCCTTATCCTTAGAGGGTAGAAGGACTGCATCTACACCTTTTTTTTTTTTTTTTTTTTTTCTTCTTTAATCTTAAACTGTTAGGAGAGGCTGTACTGCACATCTCCATGCCCAAGTATAAACTTCCACTTCAAGTCCCTATCTAGAAAATCTTTTAAGTCTGCTTTCTCTCCTCTTCTCATGCTTGCATGGATTTCCTGAGGCAGTTGGTGTCCTGACCTCTTGGATCCAGTTTTCATCAGCTGTCAAGGTAAATTTGGGTAATACTGCAGGAATAGTTTATTCAGGTTTAGACTGAAAAGGGAATAGTGATGGAGAAGCAAGAGCATTCCCATGTCTCTCTACTCTGTCTGATATGTCTCTAGATGCACTAACTTTTCAATAGTTACACTTCCTTGACTTATTTTTTTTAATGAATATTTCCAGGCCAGGAAGAGAAATTTTAAAAGTTTTTAGTAGAAGAATATATATATATATGCACACACATATATATAAAGTTCATTTTCTTAATTATCTATAAATAAAAATTGCATTTTCTTTAAAAATCTGGCAATAATTACATATTCTGCTTGCACATATGGGCAGCCAGAGGCAGGAATTTGATGTTTTTCACTGATGTTGACCGTAATTGTCTCTAATACACAGATTAAATTGGTTTTCATTACATGCCATAAGCTGTCAAAAGTATGATATTGTTGTAGATATCTAACAAGTGAATGCTTATCCTAAGTTACATGTGACCAAGAAGTGTCATTTTATGCAAGAAATTTCTCATATAGAAAATTTTCCTGGATTTTAAAACTGGGAAGGATAATTATGATGGATGAAGCAGCAGGATGCAACCCAAAACATTTCTTCCAGGAATTCTTTAACCCTGGAAGTACAGCAGTGACACAAGAGTGTTTTTGTGTTTCACTTTACCCACCTGCATTGGACCTCTCAAATGCCACCTTTTTCCTCAAGCCTTCGTCTTTCACATACCTCTGATGCTGAGGAGCTCCTTGCTGCAGGATACCATGGATCACTGTTGGCAAGATGTCTGCATTGGGTGGGAAGGCTGCTGGTCTGAGCATGCATATTTTCAGTTTTTCCATCACTGAGGTCGAGCACAACTTCAAGTTGCTCATAGTGTGCATAATGAGATAAAGAGTTGGCCATAACAGCGTCATTGTGATGTGAAATAGAGATGGGTACAAAACCAATGGCAATATGTGACTGCTGACTGAGCAAAGAAGTGAAGACATGTAGAAGTCAGAACTGGCCCATATAGAAATCTTGCAGTCAGGTGGAAAGGGTATATTAACAGGACAAGCTGATGGTGAGATGGGTAGTGATATACCCAGATGTACATGGGATAATGCAAACAGGAACATTTTAAGCAGAAACCAAAGGTAAATCTTTGAAAAGACCTACTCATGCCATTTCCTAGCGCTTGCTAAAGCTTTGGGCTCTGTTGATGTGTGCAGAATGGAGAATTATTTGGGACTCAGCTTGAAGTTTTTTGGTTTTGATCTTTTTGCTATTTTGATTTCTTTTCTTTTGTTTGAACTGGGGCATTGAAAATATTTTAGTATGTGTTGAATCGTGGGCCAAAAATGAAATAACTGTGTTCCCATTGAAGTCCGTAATGAAGATTTTCATTTATTCAGGGACTTGGAATTCGGTGTTGTTTTTTTTTTTAATGGAAGCTGGTATTGCTCCATGTTAGAAAAGGCAAAATTAAAGGAATAAGCCTCTAACTTGGAGCAGAGGATAAGGAGATTTGTGATATGGAAATTCAGTCCCTGGTCTCAAAAAAGATCCTGGGAACATTCATTCCCTGCATTGGTGGGTTTCACCTTGGCAGGAATCTCTTCTGTTCCCCGTAATTGCAGTCCAAATCCAACAAAAACTCCCAGATAGCTGGAGGACAGCTCCCAAGAGTAAAGGGTATGGCAAAGAACTGAACAGCTCGGGATGACTTACCCTGTGGAAACACACATCTGATCACGCTCATGTTTTTCTGCCATCCCACACAGCAGATCACCAGTCTAACAAGCTAGCAGCTGTCATCATGGTCTCCACGTAGAGAGCAGGAATGGAAGTCCAGGAGTTATCACCTTTTGGTCTTTATCCATCATTTGAAAGGACTCGTGGGCTTTGCTGAGGAGCTGACGTTGTTGACGGTCCTACCATTTTGTGGATGAGGAATCAGAGCTGTTGCAAATTACTTCTTTTCCTTGGGTTTAAAGCAGTTAAAATTGGGTTCTTTTGTACTGTCATGATATCAAAGATTTGCTGGATTCAGAGCTATTGTTTATGTTAAGAAATATCTTGGCATCTAAGACTCTGGCTCAGGGAAAGTAGAACGTTGTACAATGGACTCAGAAACATCTCTGACTTTGACACCTTGGACTTTGATTCCTCAGTGTCACTTTGCCAGTGACAGAATGGGGACCTTTGTTTGCCTTGGCCACTGCATAAAAAAACAGGATATGATCAAATCCAGTTAATCACTCACAAATGTCTCGTTTCTTGAGTCTCTGAGGGTGTGTAACACATTTTTGGGTCTGCTATCCGCTCCTTTGGCTTTTGTTATAAGTAAGTTAGTCAGGGGAAAATCAAATTTTGAGTTTTCTTAAAAGGAAGTGAAGGAATCCTGGAACACACTAAGGCTCTGCAAATGTACGTTTAATCATTTAAAGAAATGTCTTTTGGCTAAAAGTTCTTACCAGTGCTTGCAAGTTGTACTAAAAACCATACGACTACATCATTCCCACAACTGATGCAAATTAGCGCCCTTGTTGGCAGTGTGAGCAGAGAGATGCAGGCTTAGTGAATACTAGGGACCAAATTACTCTCAAATTCATCGCAACTTTGTACAGTATGGGTGAAGTGTCCTGGGGGTGACTCTGCTGACAGTTACGCGAGCTCCTTACACAGTGACATGCATGGAGAGAGACTTGGGCATGTCCTGCCTGCCTTGGTTTTCTCTCTGCAAAGCATTTGGCTCTGCTGTGGAGCCAGGCACTTACAAATCTCTTGCAAACACTTACACCGTGCTTAAGGCAAGCACACGCTCTCCAAACAGCGGAAAACCAGAGGAGTGCATTTTTACACGCGGCACGTGGTGGAACTCCCTGCTGCAAGATGTCATGGGGCAAAAAGTACGTGGAGGGAGAGGCTTGTGCACATTTGTGGTGAATTGGTCTATTCAGAGCTGGCAGTGAGATGCGATGACCTGGGTGCAAATGGGGGTCACCCAGACGTGCAGAGCTGGAAGCTAAGGGGCATAATGGAGGAGGATTGTTCTGTCCTTTCTCAGTGTCATTCATGTATATGTTTATATACATTTAACATTCACCACAGGCTAGAGTTGGAGACAGGTTACTGGGCTATGTGGATTTTAATAAACCTGTTAGTGGATTTCTTGCCTCCTTACTTTGTACATCTAACCCATCCTGAAAACAATGTGGGACTCTGACAATAAGTTGAAAGCTTTGGAGGGATTACACTGCCTTATTGAGTCTGTATCCAAAGTCCTTTGAGGGCTCCCATTGACTCCAGTGGGATTTGGTTCAGATCTCAAGTATATAGGGCTCCCTTAAGTAAACTCTTTCAAGGCCCATACATGCTGCAATACTTATTGGGCTCTTTGTTACTTCTGTGAATAGGAATGTGACCTTTACACTTCTAGCAAAGAGCCCTGATTTACAGGACTAATTCTTCACATTTGAGGAGAGATACGTTTACCATCCCAGCTCCTCCCAACCCTGCTGTGCAGGTGGCTGGGCAGTTGATGAAGCAGTTCCTGAATCACTGCCATTTTAGGTAAGCACTGAGCATGCAGAATAGCAGCTTCAGTGCTGCTTCATCAGCAGATGTCCATGAACAATGATGGTGGACATCTGGGGTTGTAAGTTGTTCCAATTCATGTGTCAAAGCCCTAGTAATATTCTTTTTGCCACTGCAGAGTCATTCTGATGTCCAGGTTAGAAGTTTATTTAGTCCATGCACATACTAAAAATGGCCACAGTGGAAGATGAGACTAGCAATTCATCTCAGTTTTCTTTTATCCACCCAGTCACTTGGCCATGTGAGGGGAGGGAGGGATAAATAAGATGGAAGAGGACTGTATCAGACTGTACACTGTCTCTTCCTCTGCCCAAAAGCTGCAGTGGGCTTACATGGTGAATAGCTGAGTTTGAATTACAACCAATCGCATAACATGCCTTTCTTGCTTTTGGAGCTGGTCTAGCTTCTGGTAACCTTGTCTCCCAAACCTGTTGTTGCAACAGGAGAAACTCAAGTGAGTGAGAGGAGCAGTTTGATTGACAGTGCTATTTTCTACCTGTATTTTAGGTCACTTCCTGGGTAACAACACTGTGATTGATGTACTGAGACAAGCAGGATTTGAAGTGGAGCACACCCCTCCTGGACAACCAATTGGAAAGTAAGCAGCTGCCCACAGATTATTAATCACTTTCCTTTTCTCTTTTCTCTCCCTTTTTCTGTGACTAAGCAGGACTATTGCATTAGTATAGGAGGTGGGTGAGGGGATGAGGATCCTCCCTTTCCCACCCAAGTTCCAGACAAAAAGTTAATTGTAAAGCATTCATTGTGTGAGTTTGGAAACATATGGAGTCTCAGTGGCTGATTTTTTCACTTGGGGACATTATTCATATCACAGCTGCTTCACTATACCGGATCAGAAGTGCTGCAGTTTCTTTCTGTTCAGCTCACTTTCCCCCATACGTCTTTTGTCTTTGTATCTCCATGGGGTTTTAGTTGCTTCTCCATTGCAGGCAGCAGGCTGCCACCAACTTCATCTTTTAGGGATGTCGGGAGAAAGCGGCCAGAGTAACGATGGATTCCAATGTGGATAAAGTCGTCCTCCCTTTATTGTTCAAATCGTGTGTATTTATAGCACAGAAGCGAAAGCATGCACTTAGCCCTTACACATAATTGGTTATGTTCCCATAATCATGCAACCCACCCCCTAACATAGTTGGTTCAGGCTTCTTGTTCACGCGTTCTTACGTTGCTCAGTCCAACCTCCTTTGCAGATAGAACTTTCCTGGGAAAGTTCTGTTTTCTTGCAAACTGCTGTATTCTTTCTTCTTCTTATCTCTCCTCCAAGGACGCTTCAGAGTTGTCAACTAAGCCTCGAAGTCTGGATTGTTCACTGTAATTAAGTCATGTCCTCTCTCACTCAAAAATTCCTCCACATAGGCCTCTCTGTTAGGCTGCTCTTCCTCAGGTGGAATTCCAGTTTTGCCTGAAGGACCAGATTTATCGTAGCAGATGCACCTCGGAAAGCATGGTGGGTTGGTAAAAAGCAATTCAATATTCCCTGAGCTTCTCCAACTATCTGATCAAGTAAAGCAGGCAAGGACTGATTGCTTTTGGCAATCTTCATTAGTATAAGATAAAATATGGCACAAAATTGTCCTCGGTGAAGCAAACAGCCTTCCTCCTCTAGACCTTTCTCTTTCCTAGCCATATAGATGAGATCTCTGTCTGAAGGTATCATGGACAATAAAACTGGGAGGGATGGTGAGAGACCATCTTGCTCTGCAAAGTTAGCCTTTCCCCTACATTCTGCAGATAAAAATTGGCTGAGATTGCTCTGTCATAGGATTGTTATCCTCATTAGGAGAAAGTGTTAGCAGCATGCTCCTGTCCCTGGTGGGCAGACATGACGTGGTCCAAATATGAGGTGAGTTTCAATATGGAGGATTAATTGCAGGAGTAGTAGACCATGTCTGAAAAAGCTGTGTTTAATATAGTTGGAAAATCTGGCTCATCTAACCTTGTTTGTGAAACATCCACAATGATTCATATAGAATATAATATGGCTCAACTGTACATAAGTGTCTTTGACAGAGCATTTATTCTGAATGCTTCTTGGAGTATGCTGAGCAATAAAAGCACAGTCTTAAATAACAATGGGGAAAAGAGGAAGAAAAAGCTATCAAACACAAGGAGGAGCATATATTCAGAGGAGGTTTGAGAAGCACTTTGGCAGAAGGAAAAAAGTCAACATGGCACATGGAAGAGCAGTAAACACTGTAACTGACTGGAGCTGGATATTTTGGCTAAAATCAACAGAAATGCATGTGTCTAAAAGTACAAAAAAATGAATAAACCAGGAAATCTATACCAAAACAGCTGAGGTACTCTTCCTAGGTTTCTGACAAAGAAACTTCCCTCTCAGGGAAGCAAGCGCTTTCCTCAGCAATTTTCGTTTAGTTGGAAGTATCATCTTCCCATTAAAAGTATTTCAACTGGGCATTGTGAAACTATTAATTTATTGGCTGTTTTCAAGCCCTTGAGAAGAAAGAAAGGTGCAGTAGTGTGAGAGATGTCCAAGAATAGTTTCTGCTCTTTATGGTTTTGGGATATATCTATATACGTCAACACAGACTTGAAATAACATGATGCGGCAGGAAACTTGAAGCAAAGCCACTGCTTAATGTTGATATGTTTGCAATATGGGGCGCTTCTGGGTATGCATTGCCCTACCTTGGCAAGAGTGTCCCTTGTTTGTGATATCTTCCTTAAAATAGTTAGTCCCTGCAGGGAACGTACTTGAAAGCAAGTGGACTTGAACTGCTGCTTCGAATGATGCATATGCCCTCAGTTGAATTATCCTATACTTGGTAGCTTCTGTTCCCAGCTCCAGACCAGAGGGTTGGGCAGGTTAGCTCCTTTGTCTGGACTAGTACCCTAATTCCAGTGGGGTCTGTTCTGAGCATTGAACATAAAAAACTTTATTAAAGGGTATATACTATTGTGCATGAGTACTGGATTGAGTTGGGAGAGAGCATATGGTTGTACACCATAAAGATTAGATGCTCTGTATGTTTTCCTGTGGTCTGATGATCCAGGCAGATCAGTCAATCTTAGAAGAGAAGACAGAAAGAAAAATAAATGGCATGGTAAAGAAATCCAGAGTTGCCACTGAATTGTATTACTCAACATGCAGAAACAGTAGAAGATTATAGAAAGTTTAATTAAAGATAATTTAAGTATATTCAGAGCAAACAGCTTGCTGCCTTTATAAAAAAAGAGACTCCCAGGCTTGCACATCCAGGGCTGCGTTTTCATTGTCCTGCAGCTGGGGCTGTAGCCATCAGAAGTGCTTGGGGCTCCCCCATAGAAATGAGGAGGCTGCTGCAAGCCACTTTGTCTCTCTTTTTCAGAATAGCTTGTATTTTGATTTCTGAATGAGGTGCAAAAGACAGTCTAGTCAAACACACTCACGACAAAAGTTGACAGCATATTCAGAAAGCATGGCAGTTGATTGTTGTGATGTTGGGGTTATGTTGCTGTAAATGGGATTCTTAAGGAAACTTGCATTTTTGTCTGCCCTCTTTCTTTTATTTGCCCTCTTTGCTTTCTAAAAGATTAAATTAAAACATTTGAAAACAGGCTGAGAAGAGGAACCCTTTTGGGATAGTGGCTATACTAATCGCATGTATATATAGAACAAACAAGTAGAAGCTCAACAAATTTTGAGCTGCTTGAAAGCAGAAATTCTTTTATGGATTATAGAGTTGCAAGTGTTTTCATCATGATTTTGTGGAAACATCCATGAAATAAGAGGTATTTCTCACCTCTGCTGAAACCCAAAAGAAACATTTCTGCTTTACTTCCAAATAAGTTTTATGAGGGAGTGAAGACCACTGCATTGTATTCTGGCACTGACAATTGAAAAATTGGATAGTGTTCAGGGAAGATCAGCTGGACTCTAATGTAGAGGTTGGTGGGGGTGGAGAGCACATGAAAAAAAATGCAAGGACTGGAAAAAACTGAAGCAGCTGCATGCCTATGTTTTGGCCAAGGGAGTTCAAAAAAGGATTGTTGTGGACGAATTGTGTGCAGAAGGATGAAGAGGGCATATAGGAATGTTTGGAGGTATATCATATTGAAACTGAGGGTGATTTTGGCTGAATATCGACAATTTCTTGACAGTAATTTACAGGACAGTCTTCCTCAGGTTAAATCAGAAGCCTCATTATTTGAAATGATGAAAGTAACTTCAGCAAAACACTCATGCTGTGTCCTACTTACTACCAATGCTGCTTTGGCAAAAAAGCAAATACTATTTTTCTTTAATATCTCTGTTCCTAGAACAGTATAAGTATTATTACTGTTATTGAAATGTGGTAACATAAATAGGTGGAGTGGTCTGGTATGACGTTTAAGCTCTGCCATCCATTTCAGTTAGGGCAAGAGAATACCTTTGTAGAAAATAACTAGTACTGCTCCTGTGCATCAGAAAACCCGTGGAAAGAGTGAAGCAGGACAAAGACCAAAGCTGATCATGCTTTCAGTTACATACAGGCTGGGTAAAGACAGACGATTGTTGGCTTCCTCTATCCAAAATGCTAAACATGGGTTGTGAAATGACTGCTCTTTAAGCCGACCAAAATGAATACCTAGAGTCTTACATTTCTGTTGGCTAGTGACAAGCACAAATTTGAGCCAAGTTCTCCATTTCTTAAGGTACTGGGGAAAAGTAAAGTGAGACCTTGGCAAGCTGGAAGAGATAGCCAAGACATAGAGGGGTTTAATGGCTCCAGAATCAATGAACTGGCAAAGAAAAGTTCATATAAAGTACGTTTAGCTGGTGTGGAGCTATTTGGGAGCTCTCACTCACTGTATTACTGAAATCCCCTAGCTGCCTGGTGGCCCAATGTTGACCTTCCTGAGCCTCTTCCAGAATCCCACCAGCTGACTACTGAGAATACCTTCTTTAAAGCTTGATTCCTTTCTGTAAAAGAAACACTGTTGTACTCAGCATGCAGAATGATGCCATAAACAGTTGAGAACTTATCCTCACATTGGCTTCACTTGTTTATTTTGTTGCCTGAGAGAAAGTGTCCCAAATCTGTTTGCCTGACAACCTTCAACAGCATTCATATTTGCTTCTTATTTTGCTGGCTGCCCTCCTTGTCACCAAATAAAGGCACTGGAAAATGAATGGCTGCATCAGTATCTCATTGCTTTGCCCTGGGATAAGAAAGGCAACTTTTTCTTGTGGGACTTCTGCCAATTGGCTGTCCCTGCCCCTTTCTGTCTTCAGAGAGCAGAGCTGCATGCTTGGGGTGGAGAGAGAGGAGGAGATGGGAGAAAGTTTCCCCTTAGATGGATTCCAGTGACTTGAGCAGATAAAGGGCCACAGCTGCTTCACATTTAATTGGAAACAGCCAAATTGCAAGATCAATCCCGGAAGCACCTGTGTCCATGATGACTCTATTGTTACTGGGTTCTCAGAATCGGCTCTGACCTTGTGCCATGCGCCAAGCCTTGACGTACTGCACAGCATTCTCTTAGCCAGAAAAACGCGCAGCAGTGCTCATTTCCATCACGCTGCTTTTTCAGATATTATGTTCAATGCTACCTTCATTCAGAATGGGAGAATTCTGAGCAAGCTTTTATTTCTGCCCATCTGAGAGTTTATTGTAAACTCTCAGAGCACTGCTGTAGAAATTAATTACCCTTCCTCCTTATGTTTGAACTTCCTGGCCCAGTCAAAGCAACATGTCTTTGCTGTTGTAGCTTATTCCTTTCCTATTTTCTGAAGCAAAGAGCTCCTTCACCTTTTGCTATAGCATCCTTACAGATGTGACCCTGGCTCTCCTACTTGGCATTGTCTCATGGTGGAAGTCTTTGCTCAATTATGAATGCTTTCTTCTTTCTGAAATAGGGAAAAATGCACACTTTTTTTTTTTCTATGAGTGGAATGATCTCCCCAATGGGATGCTGTAGTTCTTCTTAATCCTGTTATAAACCTTTGGATCTTTCACTTGATCTGAGCCTGAAGATCATACTCCCTTCACCAGCTTCCCTCCCTCAGAAGAAAAGCAAACCCATTATTTAGAGGGGCTTCTCTGACAGCATAATTTGCAGTAAGAGGCGTATTGGGATTAAATGGAGTTCATCTGCATGCACTGGCAAATTTATTGCCTTATCTAACATTGGAGAATATGACTACTTAATGCTTAAAATATTTAGTGATGAAAATGTGCACATTACATTTTCAAGGGATTCCCACATGCCTTTAAAATATCCTCCTTTGCAATTTAATTGTCTTTACCTTACAGCCACAAAGTCTGAGCCAGTCAAAGTAACTCTTAGGGGGAAAGAAATCGAAGAAAATCTCCAAGATGTGGTAGAGAAGCAAAGTCACCTTACAAGTTCTCAGCCATAGCAACTTAATTATCCTGTCACTTCTTGAGCAACACATTACTCGGGGCCAGTGCATCTGCATGTTCTTTAGGCCACCTTTAAATGCTGAACATGTTCTGAAAGAATGGAGTTTAGCAACTTACTACAAAAAAAAAATCAGGGAAAGAGCAAGATAATTCTTGGTGTTGGTGAAAGAATACGGAACAAAACTTCTCAGGAAGGGGGACAGTGGGACATTAGCTTTTCTCTATAATCAGATTTTATCCTTGGCAAAATTTCTCGTTTCTTTTGAAAAAATTATTTCATATTCTATATCATTCTGTTTCTTGGGAACTTGCACACAGGACCACTGGGGAACATGGGCTTGCCTCTTTTTGCTCAAGGGCAGCTTGCTCACTGAGCTGTCCTGAAGCCAGTGCTAAGGCTTCTAGGTTTTCTGCTGCTCTGCAACCCATCAGTTTTAGGAAATCTGTATCTCATACTCCATAAACTATCTAATAGTCAACTTAAAGAGCCTTGGAGACTTCAAAAGTTCAGAGCTCATTCTTACATTATTTTCTAGCCAAATTTTGGAGTTCTTGTTTCCACAGGAGGAGCTGATTTTTCATCCTTTTTCTGCTTCCAGCCAACTCTAACACAGATCTTTTCACCTAAGGTCGTTAGTGTAACATGGAAATTCTGGTCTGTAGTAACTAGAGATAAAACTGATTCAAACTACACTGAAGTCAGCAACAAGGCTTCCATCAGTGCCAGTAGCTTTCATATTATCGTTAATATGAGATTGTTGCTGATTCTCTCCTGTCTTTGGTTGTGAGGAGCCATGAGGGAATTGGTAGAAAACTAAGAGTATGTTCACACAGTTGTGCAGATGCTTGCTATAGTCAATGTAAACAGACTGGCTTTTCCAGAGAACTGCTCATGGGTGTCTTAGATGGCTGGCCCAACTTGCTTACCGTAGGTGTGTGACTAGTTTTTTAGATGATTAGTTTTTTGATTATTTTGTAAGATGAATTCCCCTCCTATTTGAAGGACCTGGGCACCGTGATCAAGTCAGACAGTGTCACTAGACTCATTTAAGCCTTTGGAAAAATTGCACCGTCCCTTCTCTAGTGTTAAATTGAAACAGTGAGATTATACGAGTTTTGTGTTTGTGTATTCAGCCTGCACTTGTCCGGTGGATTGATGGCCTCCGTCCCAAGTGATATCAATCTGGGCTGAAGTGCAGCTGCACTTTGTAAAAGCTCGAGGGGCACAAAGGTATCAAGTGGTATTGTGTAGTTAGAAAGATGTCGTTTATCTAAGGAAGTTTGTGGTCTGTTCGCTGTCACTCTGTTTTTGCAGCACCGACTTCCCTTACCTTTGCTATCACGTTGTCAGGCAAAGAGACCTCACACGTTAGGACAGACAGCTTTTCTGCTTCCATAGCTTACTTTTCCTTCAGCGAGAGGTCTATGGGTTGTGCCGCAATCAACAGAGCTGCTCAATTCAGCATCAGTGTAACTGCTAGTAATTTTGCTTGCAGGGAGCTCTTTAACGTGCACAAGTTCCTAAGAAAGGAACAGGAAGAAATGGAGTCAGTGACTTTTTTCATTGACAATTTCACTTAAAATTCCTTCAATAATTCCTTAAAAGAAAACAATTGGGGATGCAGTCTTCTATGTAGGAATACACCAACAAGTTCATTTTCCATCTTTCATGAGTGATCATGTATTCATAGGGATACTCTTCATAGTTTAAATGGGGTTAGAAGACCTCCAACATTGTATGACTGATGGCATGGCCAAATGACTCCCTGTGGGTAGATCTTGTTGTGGGAAACTGTGAAATGTAGTGAAACTTTTCTGAATTGCCCCCACAAATAGAAGGTCACTCCAATGTACATATGCGGTGTGATCTTGTGCCATTTCTTGTCCAGTACAGTGCAAAATAGTCTCACTTTTAACAACTCATAGTATCTCAGCCAAGCCAGGTGACTTCACACTGGCTGCAACCCAGCTTTGGGTCTGAAATGACAGTGTGGGTGTCCCTTTAGGAGAACCATGGCAAAGGGTCAGACTGAGAAGCATGTATATCAGTTGCCCCTCCTAGTTAAGTGCTAATAGTAGGAAAAGGAATGCCAAAACAAGTTAGTTCTTACAACAGGACAAGTAAATTAAGAATGGTGAATATATTAAGTACTTGTCACAATAAATAACTTAGAAACCAGTTTTCATGTCATAATCATTGAATCATTTTTATGAGAAGTCAAAGTAAATTCGTATGTAATCTATAAAGTATGTAAAGAGTTTAATTCATCCAGTGAATCATGTGTTGAAAATACTGCACCCAGCTCCAGATCAGATATACTTCAGAGCTTTAAGGTTTTAAAATCCTTCCACAAGCTAAACTGATCTCCAGAACCTTTGGAGGTTCACTCTTCTCTGGAGCTCATGTTCCATGCAAGTGAGCACCTTGCCAATATGTTTCCCATTTCCTAGGCATTAAACTGCTGCATTTGATTACTCAGGACTTCCCAAAAAGGCAACTCAGTCACTCACTCTGTCTGAAGTGGCCTCTGATGTTCAGAGGACATGTCTTCTCTTGTGTAGTGATTTAAGATTTCAGAGCAGAGGATCAGCTCTCTTTTTTTTTTTTCTTCCCACAAAGTTAATTAATAAAACAAATTTCTATTAGTGGGTGTTGAAAGACTTTGGCTTTCCACCTACTATCCCAAATGCTCTGCATTCCAGGGAGAATGAAAAATGGACCTGTGAATAGAAACAGGAGGGAGGAAAAATGGATGCTGTACATGGGTATAGACAGAGTGGCTGTAAGTTGATACAATGGAAGAACATCCTGAATGAAGGCAATTTTCTGCAATTGTGATTGCTAAAAATACACTGCACTACTACAGTAATCTAATTTCAAAATTAATGTGTGAAAATTAGAGAGGAAGATTGAATTATCTGTTTGATCCTCCACCTTCACCTCTTGTTCAGGCGGGTGGCCACATGGACAGCAGTTGTTCTGCTTGTGAAAATTGGATCCTGTGCCACTCACAGACCTCAACTGACTCCAGTTGGTCAGGAGAAGCACCTGGAAGATTTATCCTATTGTGGCTGCTGTGGACCTGGCTATGCCTGTCTGTCTGCCTCATCTGTAGCCCCACCATAGAACAGAATTTTTTTATCAGCACCAAGAATTAACCTAAATTTACACCCAGCATGGGCATAACTCCTGTTGACTTGAACAAGAAAACAACTGGTCTCACAGAAGAGCAGAGTTGACAGAAGGACTAGATTTGGGATATTTCCACATTCTACTGCTCTATGGGACCTCAGACCAGCTCACAACTCTGCAGTGCTACTCTCTGCTGGTGTCAGCT
Source organism: Eurystomus gularis (assembly GCA_013400335.1). Classification (NCBI taxonomy): domain Eukaryota; kingdom Metazoa; phylum Chordata; class Aves; order Coraciiformes; family Coraciidae; genus Eurystomus; species Eurystomus gularis. The sequence goes on from VZZY01015662.1 coordinate 455,345, forward strand.
TGCGGAGAAAGAGGCCTAATTTGGTGCTCTCATTTGTGGGTAAGAGCACACTGAAGCCTTTCTCCGCTGACTCCCAGGACATGTCAAGTCAGGGTACTAAGATTTTCCTACTAACCTGCAGCAACTCAGCAGCGCAGACAGGCTCCAAGCGTTTTGGTATCCAGTGCCCTGTCTGGTCACTAGATCTCAATCTCCTGTCATCTGACCCCAGCTTCACATTTCCAAATTACTCTTGCAAAAATAAAGGCAGTCACAGAAATACCTCTGTCGAGACAGCACATCCCTGTTTATGTTTGAACGACCGATACGAATCTGAAGTCCCCAGCAATCAAAGTGCGTATTCAGAGAGATGAGCCCCATGTTGTGTTTGAAGTGAACACAGCACTTTGAAACAAGGATGAAGCAGGAATAAATCAGGATGAAGGATGTGGGGCATTAGCTACTTTACATGAAATCTCTGCTGGAAAGACATGGCCAGTGTTCCAAAGTTTTCCTTGGAGAGTACTCGGAAGTTGCATACCAGCCTATTTGTGGAAAACTAAACAGTTCCCTATTGTCCTTGATGTGAAACGCTTCCCAGATAAACACTTTCCCTCTCCATTGAAGAAAAATGATACAGCCTGTCCAGAGCTCTAACGCAGAGGACGACACTGGGCTGCTGCTCAGCCTCTGCAAAGTTGCTGGTTTCTGTTGGCATTGAGCTTTGCTAAAAGCCATAGTTCATGTACATGGCAGTAGTGTTAAGAAAAGCTAAGTTATTGAGTGAGACTGGGATAATCTTCAAGGGTTTAATAATGCTGTGTGCCCACATCTCTGCGTCTCTGGGTTCATTATACCCCTGGAATGTAAATCCCAGTCCACAGTGGCTAAACAATGTTCACATGGATCTCAAAATACTTTTGCGGTATTGTCTCCTCCTGATTTCTGAAGAGGAAAGAAAACATTGCTAGCTGAAATAAACTCACATGGTTCTCTACAAAGAGAGCAGTAAACCTCTGCTGCTGTAGTAAGTTTAAGTTGTAACACTGCCTGCATTTGTGGCATTTTAAGTCATTTTAAGGAATTATTCCTAACACCCACAGAGTCAAGACATCATATTGCAGCACAAGGAAGATTCAGAAGTCCCTGTGTGAACTTTGGAGAGTAAAAGCTGATTTCTGAAATCAATAGTGCTAAGAATCAAGGCTGTCTAACACCAGAATAATACTGGTGGTGGTTTGGCCCAGGCCAGCGGGTGGCTCTTGCTTTGCTTCTCCCATCCTGGCAAATGTAGATCTGAAGGACCTTGTTGTGCCCTCACCTCTGACTCTAGTTTGTGCGCACATGTGGTTTTCTTGGGTGTCTCCTTCCTTCCTCCATAGTGCCACCCAGGCTGAATATCTCTTCCCAGGAGCAGCGGGTTATTCCACTCATTAGCCTACAGTCAAGGGAAGAAATAGGTGCAGTAGTTGGCTTTTTGACACTATTTTGTCAAAGCAAACCTTGCTTTGCTTTTGTGACAAAGGAATCCTCTTACTTCCCCTAGAGACACGTGATTTCTTGCTGATGTTAACTAAGAATTTTGCACATGTACTAAACTTACATGTAGAATAGCTTTTGGTCATAAATTAAACAGGGAAGTGCAATTTCCATTGACATTTAGCAGGCAATGAGGTTTTAGATCCCTGAGGCAATTTTGGAAATGTTCCCCTCAAGAAGAAAGGACATTGACTTGAGAAAAAGCAGAATTAACAAGGTGTTTATTTGTTTGTTTTACAAATGGAGCCATGAATTTAGGGCAATTTCTATGTATTCAAGCATTCATAGGGAGAGCAATCGCAGCTGAATGGTCAGCAGTTCCCACTCAAATTAGTTCCCACTCAGAGGCAGCAAATGAAATGCACAGGCAACCAGAAGTGTTTTAAATGAGATGATGGAGCAGGAGACTGGTTTTATTTTCTTCTTTCACTATTGGGGTGCACTGTCCCACTTCCCTCCCTCTTTACCTCCCCAGCCTTTCCAAGAAACCTCTGGTCAGTCTGTGAACAACACATCTGATGAGGTCTAGGTGTCTTGCGGGTTTTCTAATCGCTGGACTCTGGTATCTGGGAAAGGGCTGAGCTCATACCTGAGCCTTTCCTCATAAAGCCTGACTCCTTCCTGCATATTTTCTTGTAAATAAGGACATAGACTCTTTTTTGATCCCTGTACAGCTTGGGATAATTCAGTTACAACTGGCTATCAGATTGAGTCTTACTAGGGAAGGGAGGAGACAGGGACAGACAAGCGTGTGCGCAGGGTGTCGTCATCTGCTTAGCAAAAGAGCATTGCTTGAGTAGCCTGTGTTTTAGTTCAGAAGTAATGTCTCTGTCTCAGCAGGCCAGCCCCAAACTCATTGCAGAGACATGAGTCAGGTGAATCATTTTGCAGTTTTGATTAACACATCTTATGTGGGCAGCATTTCAATAGCACAAGGTGAGAGTTTTGCATCCTGGCCCATGATTATCTGTACACAGTGCTCACGTGGGCCCACCAGCACCACGTCTCTGAATATTTGCTGTATTTCTTCTCACTGTTTTCGTGTGAGATGGAGAGTTATCTCCACAGGCAGATGGAAAACTGGAACATAAGTGGATAGAGAAGATATTTTGCTTTAATAATATATACTAAAACCCCACAACTTTAAATTACCAAATTATTCTGAGAATAGAAGAATGATTTTGAGATAGAAAGCCCTCTGCCAGCAAAGGAATATTGGCTTTTCTGTAATTTAAGATAGGTTACAGCCCTGCCTCAGGTGAAGTCCTAGTTTGGTCACTCTTAAAGTGCTACAGCTTTGTGTAGTGATAAGAAGCTAACATGACTGCTAGAACCCATGCCAGATGCCAGGCATAGTTTTGATGAGTTTCTGACATCTGTTAGACTTTTGGTATTATGTGCTTTTCAGTAGCTAGGCAGTGCTACAAATAGTAGACTGTGATACCCTCTCAAACAACTGTCACTTAGATAAAGCATTTCCAGGCAAACAAACAAACAAATAAACACAGACTAAGAAAACACACATGCACATACAATGGAGGCTTCCTAGCTGGCTTACTCTGCTCTGTCTGGGGAGCAGCAGAACAAGTGGTTTCCATTTTCCGTGTGTTTCACTTACTGCTGTGTGGGATTCTCTTCATCGGAGGAGAGCTGCGCTTAGTCACTGGTTGTGTATATATTTGTGTATATGTGTATAAACAGTTTATGTAGAAATTGGGTCTGCTCAAGCTTGTGACAAGAGCCATTTGTCATTCATGTTCACAAAGCATCCCCAGTGAAGGTTTCAGACACTGCCAACCCCCAGTCCAATTTGTTATTTTTCTTTCACAAATTAAATCTGTGGGGATTACACAAAGGGTGTCTGAGAATCTTGATATCTATCTGATCAAGGAAGCCAGTTGGCCTAATTGTTCTGGCCCAGCAGAAAGCCTCTGGTAGCCATGCATGGACATTCCTTCCCTTTCCTCCAGTGGAAGATGACTGGCACCAGACCCATGACTCTCCTTCCCCTTTTCACAGCAGAGGCTCTTAGGAGAGGACCTAAGTAGACTTCATGACTCCTGGTGGCCAGTGCTAAGCAGTTAGAGGCAGGAAGAAGGAAGCACTGCCTCTATGCAAACCCTTCTCCTCCTGTGTTTTTAACTGTGTTGATAAGTCCTTGGAGCAGGTGAGCTCTCAAAGCTCCTTTTCAATGAGATCTACAGCAGAGTTCAGGGAGGAAGGCTGCAAAGGCTCTCACTTCTTTATGGTTTAGTGCTGTGTCATTTTATCCTTATGATGCTCTGGCTGTATCTGTCTTGTCATCTGTCTCTTATGATGCTCTGGCTGTATCTGTCACTTGTCAGCTTGCTGAGATGGAGCTCTTTAGTGTGTGTAGTTTATTTCTGGGATTCTTAAATGTACCAAGTTTTCATGTTTTAAGAAGAGAAGACCTGGGCCTTGTTGTTTGTACCTAGTCATTGACATTTGCCTGAGTTCATTAAAAATTAATCTTTCTTGTGGCCTCAGATTCCTCCTAGATATTCAAGCTGTAGTTCAAGGTCTGATCTCATAGGTTTCAATTAACAACCAAAAAAAGAGAATATAGAACCTTCTTTTCTTCCTTAAGGTTTCAGCACTGATGTGCATGCTCCATTAATGAAGAATTTTAATGAAGGATGCATTTGTCAGACATAAGTAATTGATACACACAGTTTCATCAGCATGAGTTAACACAGAGAGGGAACTTGAGATAGTATGTAGAGACCTTATGTGAAGTCAGTTAACATTAGAATTGATAGAACAACATTAGACTTAAAGGAAGTGGAGTTTGGAGGAAGAACTCTCCTGCCATCATCATTTCAAGTGCTCTGTCCATTACCAAGCAGTAAAAATGTCCACAGACAGGCTGAAGTGTTGTCTGAATAGGGTTTCTGACAACTGTTTTGTTCTTTTCTTGGAAACACTCAGGCTCTGTGATAAAAACAATGCCTATGAGCTATAACAGTATTTTGGAGAAAGTCACACTGGCTCTGTGTTCCTTTTTTTAGCTCAGCAGCCATCAATGGCTGAGCAGATCAGATGTTTTACGGTGTTAGCTACAGAGCGGCAAAGTGCATTTAGTGCAAGAGATGTGGGATCTCTTGCAGGCACGGTCTTCTTGTGGCTCTTCAGTTCCACACTTCTGCCTGCTGCTCAGTTTAAGTGGTCCATGTCTCTCTCCTTTTAGTGATAGCAGCTACTTATGTGCCTACGTTATCTGTTGTCTTGCAATTGTAGCAGCCTGGACCAAACAAGGTACTTAAGGAAGACAAGTTGCCATGCTTGTACAGCTTTGAGATCCATCCCGTATCTCATTTCTGCCAGGGCCCAGCTTCAAGAGCATCAGAGCAGGAAACAGCACCACACATGCATTAAATAATCCAACACTAGTTTAAACCTGGAATCAGATGCCTCAAGCTAAGCATTTGGTACCTTGCTCATTTGATATCTCTGTAGTTTATTTTTAAGATGTGATGGAAAATATGGACTCCTGCAGATGTTTCTTCTCTCCGGAGGATCTAGCAGAGAAGAGAAGCCAATTCCCAAAGGAAACAATCAGGGAGCAGAATTCAATTTGGATTGCAAATGAGTAAGAAAGAGACAACAGTTGTGTATTAGCTGTAATTCTACTGAGGAATCAAAATCAAGCAGCCAGTGTGGGGTTTATTTTGTCAGTCAGCTTCTTAGTCTTGAAACCTGCCTGGATGACAATTACTAGGATAGAAAAAATGCATCCTCACTTTCTTTTCTATGCTTAAAACAAGGTCAGGAATTGTTTGGGAATAACAATTGAGAATAGTACTGTAACTGAGTTAGCAAACCTGCCTTTACACATGACTATATGACTATATGACTCAGTGTGCTAAAAGCTGATGCTGACTAGAGAGGAGCAGACTGCCATAGACATCAGGAGCTCCATTGACTTAAAACGGAAGTAGGAGTTTTGGTGAAATTTTGGTGAATATTTCTGGTTTGATTGTGGCAGCTGGAGGAGAAAGAAGGTTTTGTTCAGCCCTTAACTTGCTTTCTGGTCACTGGAATCTGAGGTCGTAACTGATGAGGTGAGGTGAGATGAGATGGTGGCATTTGGTCACTATTGTCCAGTTTCTCAGATGCTGCCCAAACCACCATAAATATGCTGTAGAATCAGAAATGGCTTAAAACATAAGCCCAACCCAAAACTTTGGAAATGTCACAATTAGACCTGAAGAAACTTAGTGTTTTAGATTGGGCCAAACTGGATACGAATTTTATGCTTAACAGAACCTGTTGAATGATGGGAGTTAATTTCCAACACCTGAAAAATCTGCTGTGTATAATTAATATGACATCACCTTGAACAAACATAGAAAGATCAGAGAGTTTGTAAAGAGGAAACAGAGATTACATTGCCCAGTAATAAGTCCACTATTATTCTTTATTAAAGCAATATGTATGTTTATTAAAAAGTTATTAAAAGGAAAGAGCAATATATTTACCCTTGTTACTAATGGTTTTCAAGCAGTAACAAAAAAATATAGTGGAATAAAGCTTGAAAATATTCCAGTTCAATAAAAATGAAACCCTAAAATCTTATTTTGTGGTATAATACCATCACATTTGCCAGTCTGTTCTGGGCAAATTCGGACAGAAGTCAGGATTTCCTATCCAGAGGTTATGATATTACTCCAACATTTGTTTCTGTCCAAAATCAGGGAGGAAAAGCAGAAATACTGAAATTCATTGTGAAGTCAGCACTCGAAAATGTATTAGAAGACTCTGAAACATTTCAGTTAACATTGTGTGGCAAGTATTTCAGTGGTACATGGGCATATAGAAGTTGTAATGTGAGTGTGAAGCCCTCTCGCTCCTCTGTAAAGCAGATTTCCAGGATGAACCACATGCTTCCATGATGAACCAGGATTCTTGAGCAGAAAAGAACCCATCTGGACCTATGGGATAGGTATTCTTTCCAAGGACCTTTAAATAAAACTTCCATAAGACAGTGAGGCACCAGAGGCAGCTGTATTATAAATATTTTGCTTAAACCAAACTGCCCAGGCAGAAATAGCTTAGCACTAAATTGGTATGGTGATAGTAAGATAGGGAAGATCTAGAGAAGAGTCTGAGGTGAGTCTTTGTGTGCTGTGAGAAGAGAAAGTTTGCTATTAACGTGGGAGGTGGAAGAAAGACTGGGTGGTCAGCTCATCTTTCCTCTGTGGGCACAGCCCATCCTCAGAGGCTGGAGTGTACAGCTTACAGTTTATGCTAAAGATGCATGAACGAAGGATTATTCAGTTCAAGAACTGAATCAAAAAGTCGAGAGGGGAAAATAAGTTCAGAGCAATCTGAAGTGGAACATTTTGAGGACATTTTTGAAGGCAGGGGTTGGGTTTTGTTGGATTTTTTGTCAGTTTTATTTATTAGTTGGGTTTTTCTTTTTAATTGAGATCAATTTTTAAACAAAAAAGGCCACTTTGTAGCATTTAAGTCTTTGAAAACAGAAGACTAAAAAAAAAATTAAAAGCTTTGTTCAGAAAGTGCTGAAATGAAACATTTTGAGTTTTCTGAAATAAAAGAATTCATATGAAAATGTGGAAATGGCTTGTTGCAAATGTTTCAGCTGTCTTCTTTTTTTCAGCAAGTTCAACCACTCAAGTTCCAGAAAGCTTCCCTTCTTCTATGCCCTAGATCTGCTCCACTTTTAATGGAATGGAATAGATAACAAAAGTTTTACTCACTTCTCTTAATTTGGAGCTTCTCAGACTGGGAAGGAAAATATCACCATCCATGGGAATATCTTGATCTCATAATCTCTTCATTTATGCACAGAGTTGCGAGTTTGCATATATATGTGTGCATACTGAGGACTAAATTTATTTTTGAACTAACGCCACACTTCTTGAACAATAGTGATTGTTCCCAGAGAAATAGTGTGATGTGGATTCTGAGTCCAGAGATACCATCCAAGTTTGAAGTGGACTGAAATTAAGTGAAGTTGTTAAATTAGATTAAACTGCTCATGAGATGTAGTTGACTCTGGTGCAAAAATGAAAAAAAAAAACCCCCAACTTTGTTTCCAAATTCTGTTAAGAAATGGAAATGCTTTAACTTTAGGGTACAGGCCTGAGGCAATGCATCCTAAATAAAATAATCTTATTATAATTAAGCTAATCAAGTAAGGGAATAATCAAGGATTTCACAGGTATTTTTTGTTGTTGTCTCTTGAGCCCAAATTAATCCTTAACCACTTACCTGAAGCAGCTCAGATAAGTTAGGTATGGGGAGAATCTAATTCTCCAATCTCTTCTTTAGAGTTCTTATCTTTTGCAGTAATTTTTTTATATATATATGTGTGTATATGTATATATATATATGCTTTCATCTTGAAGGAAGTGAACTCCATGGTGGTATGCACTGTTGTCACCTGGTTATGTGAGAGACCACAGTCTAAGTACATACTTGACATCACTAGTAAGAGGCCCTATAAGCTATGCTGGTGTGGGTTAGGATTTCTGCCTGGTTTTCTGTTCTCTTTTTGTTTGCTGCTCTCACAAGAGCTTTGAAAATCTGAGTTTCATCCTAGCGTGGAAGAGAAAAATAATGTTAAACTTCTTGTGGGACAGGACATTCTGGTGCCTGTCTCTTGGGTGTTCGTGACTACTCTGTGAGAGATGTGTAAGGAAAAAAAAGCAAGAAGCAGATGTCTCTGTGGCCTGTGGCAAGGGGAGTAAGGATGCATGCAAGGGACTGACAAATTCCTGCCTTGACAAAGACTCCCAAACTGGAATTTATGGGAATCCATCTATAATAAAATGCCCTTAACTTCGTGTCTGACTGTCATCTGGGTGCACCCCAAGAACAGTGGCATAAGGATAAAGCTGCCACATCACACATTCCTTGCTATCACCACAGCTTCTCTCTTGATGAAACAAAATCTTTCCTTGTCTGACAGTTCTGAAAATTGAAGCGAGAAAACCTCAGCCATGTAGCTGTACTTGGAAGCACATACAAAGCATGGCAGTCTTCTGAGCAAAACTTTTCCATTGCTCGCACTACAAAGACAAGATGCAAATAACAAATTGGCAAACTCGCATTTTAGAAGATTCTGCACATATCTGAGGGAACAGAAAAGTTACCGCAAGATTGCTGAAAAAATAGATTGAGGATTTGGTTGCATGGAGGATGTGTTTCATCAGCAAAGGCGTGTCCTCTCTCAGGAGCTAAAGCAAAGGCAAATTCCTGGCCCCGCTGAAGCCCAGGGGAGGCTCGATGGAACTTGCCCTAATATTATTAGCTGTACTCCGGCAGGGTCAGCAGGCAGGGGTGTTAGTGGGGTCTGCCCTGCCTGGTGCTCCCGTCAGACAATTGTCAGTGGATCAGTGGTTGGGGGAACCCCTGTCAGTTGGGACAAGGTGTAGTACAATGTGTAGTGTTAACACCACGCAGCCTCAGAGCAGGAACAAAATGTGGATGTGCTGGTTTGCCCTACAGAGGAGGTTATCAAGCCCAGACATCATCACGGCCCTCAGAGCTGCAGAAATTGGATGTCTGATGTGAGAGGTAGGAAGATGCTTGTCTGGGCAGAAAGAAAGACATGGCCAGACTGCGGGGTGGCTTGGGGTTGAATGAAAGTGAGACCTGGGCAATTTTAAGCCTGGGAATTATGAAAAGAAGCCCTTACAGGACTTTATGATGTTAATGTCATTTTTCTGACCAGATCCACTCAATAACCCTAGAAAATCCCAATGATGAGTCAATTTTCTATTGTCAATGCCAGCACAGAGCAACACTAGAGACCACAAGGCAGAGAGAAATGCTGAGACAGCCTAAAGGACCATACAGCTCAGCCTAAACTACTTGCCTGTTTTGCTTTGTTTTTAATTTCAATTCTTTTCAAGAATTAGAAAAGGATGGCAAATTTCACCAGAAGTGAAACAAAACCACAAGGGTCTTTGTATGTGGATTAAGTATTTTCAAGAACTAACAAGAATAAATATTTTCCTGTTTTCACTCTTCTTTTCTGTACCTTAGGACCAAGCCATGTAGGACTTTTGCTGAGACTCCCAGGTTTTCTTATTTGGACTCTGTTATTTTAGAGAACTAGTTTTGCAGAACTGTGCATCCCAGGGAAGGAAATTAAGGTCAGAGACGAGAAAAACCCACCTAAGGGCCTGAAATACTTTTAGTTTCTCAAAGACCACCCTGTGTGGGAATGATAGATTTAAAAATGGGTGGAACCTCTAAGCCTGGAGTTGTATCAAGTTATTCATGAAAAATCTCTGAGATCTTTGTGTGGACCAAGATATTTGGGTGGTACCTTCTCACTCTTTCTTTAGAAGAGGCACTTGTGGCCTCACGAACTCAAAACTAGCCCTGCTTTTTCTCTGGCTTTTAAACTAAAACGATGTATCTTAAAAAGCTGTCTCAGCAGTAGTGAAGGAGTGGGAAAAAAAGTGTATTATGTCCCCATGGTTTCATACAGTGCAGCTGTGCTAACAGAGTGCATTGAGACTGAGACCAAAGGAAAGGCACGAAATAGTCCATTAAATAATCAGTTGAATCTAACAGTAAAGCTTCACACAGTGGGGGGATATCTATTGTCCAGGTATCCTATTGAAGATAGGAGTTTTTTGTCCCTCCCCCTTTTTTTTAGGAGGAAAAATATCCAGAATATTAATAAATTCAAGCCCTTTGTATTAATAAAATTTTTACTGAAATCAATAGGAAAGTTATCTTCTTATAGAAAGTCTACTTTACTTTGAATTAAAATCTTCAAATATTCTTACAATATATTTGAATTAAGTATCTATATTTTTGGGGCTTAAAAGTTCTGATTTCACTGCTGGTTGAATGTCTTTAGGATGGTGTTCAGATTTGAAAAGAACTAGGCCTCTAGACTTACTAAATCCATTTTAAAAAGAATTCTAGTGTTTTTTTTAAAGAAACAAGCATGCATCAATACACAGCCTTCAACAGTCTTCCGAGGTCTTGGGGTAATTATTAGTAGTCCAAGAATAATGGAGCAAGTATTGACCGAATGTAATATGCGGTTGCCACAGTGAAGCTATTCCCCCTGCGTCAGCTCTGAAGTACAAGTGGTTAGTTTATAACCCTCTTTAGGTTACAACATTTTAACGTTTCTTCAGTGTTTATTTATTCTCTTCCCAAAGAATGTTCTGAAATATCGAGTTTACAACCTGTGGCTCATGTGATGGTAGTGGAAACAATTAAGCTAGAAGGTTTCAAAGCCACCACTGGGATTTTGATGCCCAAACTCATTAATTTTAATAAGAAGTGAGCTGCCAGTCGTCTTAAGTGGTTTCTAAAATCTCAACCCATAAAAACACCTCTCTACTGGTTCCAGTTTACTAGGAGCTCAGAGCAAGGTAAACACGTGTAACAAAATAGTAGGTGTTAAAAGGTGGAAAGTATGTGTTCAGATGTCTCTAAGACCATTCAAGGAACCAAATGGTGGCCCTAGCCTTGAGCTGGCAGGTATGGGCTGACAAGAGGGCTGCTCCTACCTTCAGTGTCTCCAGGAATATACTGCCTGATCAGAACATGAGGCACAGTTTTGGTAGCAAGGAGAAGAAAGTCAATGGAAACAGAAATCTTGGCAACAGCTCGATTCCAGCTGTGACAATCACATTGCTTGTCTACTTTGGGCTCTTGCCTTCTTAACATGTTTCTGCCCACCACGTCCTTGTGGCCAGGGTAGTGCTCTTCTCCCCAGTGTGCAGATGGATGGCTGTGTTGCAGGAAGACCTGGGTGAATTCACACCACACAGTGAAGAGCAGAAGTATACAGAGAGAGGCAGTACCAGAACAAGCTGTCTTTGAGCAGTATCAACCAGCATGTATTCCATTGCTTTGGCATAAGTGCAGCAGACAATGAGACCGGGGCTTTCTTGCCACCCATTGCTGCCTGCTGCCATTGCAGTTACCCACATGGTGTTTGTAGATGCTTAGTCCAGGTCCTGCCTAACCTATCCTATCCAAGTTCACATTGTGTTACCTTCCGAGCTGCTAAATGGCTGCATTTGCATATTGATACCTCACTGATTCACCATCGTGGTTGGATAAAAATTAAGAACTGTCTGCTGTGACCTCAGGGTCACAAGAGGACCCATTGCAAACCTATGAGAACCTTTCCTTTTACACGAATCTGGAGATGGCTTTGCTTCAGACATAAGCTTATATCACAGCCTAAGAAGTCCTGAAGGCTTTGGAGAGCACCAGGATCTCCCAAAGAAAGCTGGTGCACTGATGAAAACTCATCCTCAGCATGTGTCATGGAAGAAAGTCTTAACAGGGAAGAAAAATCTGGAATCAGCAGATCTCTCTGTGATGTAAAATAAATCATGGAATATGAATGAGTTTGAAAAGGACTCACTGAAAGTGTGAATGCTAGGAAAAATATAGGGTTTTCTTGTGCCTTTTATTAATGAAAGCAACCTTGGAGAATTTTAGAATTAGTTTAAACAGGTGTCTTTCTTTTCTGTATTTGTCATATGATCTCTGAAGAACTTCAATAATGTTGGCTATGAGTGACAAAGTTACTGCAGTTTTTGCCAGTGAGTCTCATAGTAGCAACGATTAATTATCAGTAGCTAGTGGAAGGACCTTTGGGTGAAACATGATGCAGTGGAAATAGAGATGACCATCTTAACTGCTATTGTAATGGACTTCAAAAAAATAAAAAAGGAAAAAAAGCTGCCATTAGTAGTAGATGGGACTTTTCTGGAAGAGAACAAAATGTTCCATAAATGAAACATGTGGTTTCACTTGCGGCACATTTTGTACATTGTCACCAATGAAGTTCAGGATTTTTTATTACTTTTTCATTAAAATGTCTTACTGGTTTCACTCAGGAGGCAAAACTTTTCACGTGGCTTTAATTGTTTCTGTCATAAAAGTCATAGCATCTATGTAATAGAAATAGTTTTGCAGACCACAGCTTCACATTGCTGATTAATTCTCATCCATTTTCTGTACCTACAGCTCATTAGTCCATCCCAGAGATAGAGAAAGTTCCTCTCTTACAGCTGAGACCAAACAGGAACTTCTACTGAAGTTAGAGGAAAAAAATCACTTTATGTCAGTATAGGTTTATTAGATTTTTCTTTCAGATATCTTAACTCACAAATGTAAGTTCACATGGCTGCATATCAAAGGAGCGTTTGTATTGACTTTTTTCTAAAATTAGTGAAACTCAGGAAGATTAAAACAATAAAAGGCCTTTTTCTCCATAGTTGCAGTCAGATGCAAGAGGTGGTAGTATTTCAAACTGGAGTGAAGAGCTCTGGCAGTATTGTTTCAAGGTGGCTTTGGGCAGGTAATTTACTGCCTTTTTTTCTTTATTTCTCCACTATACAAAAACTATTAAGAATTAAGGTCTCACATATCCCATCTCAGCAGCCTAGCTATTAGGCCATACTCTGTCATCAGTTTGGGCTTCCCTGTCACCAATCCAACTTGGATGAACAAGCATAATTATTGCTGCAGTCAAAACAATGACTTGTTTTCCACAGGTTCTATCCAAAGTTGGAAAAAAAAGAAGGGAACTAGTGTTATCTCATTAATTTAAGATCAGCTTCTGTGAAGGTATCTGTTTTCCTCAGAAAGTCACAGTTTTGCCATTTAAACTTCAGCCCAGCAAGGAAGGTGACGTTGACCCCTATCACAGCCTCTAAAGCCTCTAAGAAGTAATTAAAATGTCAAAAACCAGCAAGAGCACAATAGCATATCAACTGCCTTTCCCTCCTTTTTCAGTTTAGTGTTTATTTGAAAGAAAATGCCACTGTTGTCTTTAGTTGCTGCCCCAGAGCAAAAGCCTTTCTCCTTGTACACCTTCTGAGCAGTTAGGATCACCCACCAAGTAGTGTGGTCCTCTGTTTTCACCTTTTTCATAGCACAATCCCTCACTTATTCATCAAATGTTTAAATGTTGTGTTTTTCAGTTCAAGGGCGACAAAGACAAGCCCAGCATTGGAAAGGTCCTCAGCAGCAGCCCTGCCTGCTGTCCAGCTTTCTGAGCAGGTCCCACTGACATCTCCTTCACTGAAGCCCCTGCAGATGGACGAAGAAGACAGCCTGTCTCCTCACCTCCTATTGCCAGATAGCATCAGCCAGCTGGAAGAGTTTGGCAGGCAGAAGAAATGGCACAAGAAGCAGCACAAACACCATCGCCAGAGGCAGTTCAATGACCTCTGGGTTCGGATAGAAGACAGGTGAGTCATAACTTTTATGGTCCCTGTCCTCTTCTTGCTGTCTTCTAACTAGTTGCTCTTTACAGATCCCAGCTTTTGTTGATTAGACTGTAAGAAGAATTGGAGAAAAGCTAAATGGGAGAAACAGGGAGTGAGGTCATGGTTTTGGAGCCTAATGGAGAAATAGGAGGAAGGCTCATAGGCACATTTGATCTAAAAGTAAAGAGACAAAAAGCTAATGCTTAAAATATTTAAAATATACAGAAACAAAGACCTCTCAGAGTGAAAACAGGAAAAGAATGACAATGGAAAATATTCTGTTTGCCCTCTTTCTTCCAATAATTATTTTCCAATCTTTACTGTCAGTTTTCAGCCCAAAGACTCACCCACTTTCCAGCCATGCAGAATATTCCTGAGAGTTTTTAAGATTCTGACATATCTGACTTTCAATATTGTTAACTGTGTTCTGGGGCTGAAATGTTTTAATATCTCAGACTGCATTGAACACAGCAAGCTGAGGTGCTTAACGAAGGCTTCTGTGTGAAGAGACTGGAGGTAGGCATATTTCTGTGGCCATTCTAATCTTGGTCCGAGGTTAAAAACTCCCATTCAGTGTTTGAATAAGACCCTTCATGTTTGACCAGGGCTTCTCGACATATGCTTTTAGGATTCCTGGACAGTTTATTCTCCCACCTGTAAAAATGGGAAAGCTCTTAGTGCCTTTATCCAGGCCAAGTCATGGGCAGATAAACAACCACAATGTTTATATATCTCCTAACAAGTAAAAGGAATGAAATAATCCGTTGGGAACTGACTGCTCACCTACATATGTAATGATTGTCTTTGAGCATTACTCTTATTCCCATTTTCATAGCACCTAAATTCCTTGCAAGTAGAATGAGACAGAGTCTCTCAGAGGCTTTGTGTATTGGGATTTTATTATTATTATTATTATTATTATTATTATTCATTCTTTTAAATGGAGCAGTTGCCTCTTTCTTTTTATTAGTTTATTCTACTCTCACAGTGAGTGATGTAAGGTTGTTATTAAGGTGGTGCATATCAATCTTAACATAGTAAGGTTATTTCTGAGGTTAATACCAGCCTTGGTAAGAAGGATTCACATGTTTTGTTCTCCAAGTGTGTTCAGTGGTTGAATCTTCTCCACAGAGGATGTTTAAGTGTAAGCTAAGAGGCATTTGGTTCAGCACAGTTGATTGCCTCGAGGACAAGGGACTTTTCTATCTTTCTTCTAGCCCGAGGGCCGCCGAGTCATGGTGTCCCATGATGTCCCCGCATTTCACAAGGATGTCTGCTCCAGCTCACCATATGTGTCATACAAGTGAGGTGCTTAAGTAGATCTGCTGGGAGCCTGACAGTTAGGCACAATCCTCCTGCCTCCGTCCTAGCTAACCAGAAAGGATATTGGATATTGGGACTGATATGGCTGTGGAATTGTGTAGCTGGGGGCTTAAAGCAGCGGTGCTTGCATAGCTTTGCCAGACTTTTGTTCCCTTTGTTGGTTGTATTTCAGTAAGAAATGTTCCTAGGAAAAGTATTTAAAAGGGCAGTTCCCCATGTTAGAGTTAAATTATTCGCTCTGTGCTCCTCTGAGATTTCATCTGAATCAAAACCTTTTATCCCTCTACTTCCATTTCATAAGGATGGAGATTGGGATAAGGAAACATAAGTTTCCGCTCCCACCACGCTGGTGATGAACCAGACGCTATGTGTCGCCTGCCTTGCTGAAAGATCCCAGGGAGATATTAGTGGGAGATCACAGCCCTAGAAATGAGGAAAGGCTGGAAGAAGGGAAGTCTGTCTTAATGCTTTCAGATGGTTTCAGTGCTTCTACAGTTCTGGAGTAACTTCTGGTGTTTTCTTGGAAACAAAACAAAACAAAAAATACAAACTGTTCAGCTAAATGAGAGACTCACAACCAGCTCTGGTTTCCCCATAAATTGGATGGGGTCTCAACTTTCGTAAACCAGCTGCTGCATACTGTGCTTTTGGCAGTTGGGTTTCGTCAGCAGTAATTGCCAGCTGGACCTGGCACAAGGCAATTAACAGTGAGTTCTAGCTGGCTGGTTCATTTCTGATTGGCAAGAAAAGAGCAGAAATGTGTGCCTGTCACCAGACTTTGTAGCATGATCATACTTGGGAGGGAACAGGTAGGATGGCTAATAATATGGGCAATGGAGTGTTACCTGTGCAGGAGAGAAGCATGTGAACTTATATTGTGCTGCCTCAGTAATGTTCACCAGCATTCAACAGTGAGACTGTTTTTGGAGGATTTTTGGAGGATAATTGGTGTACTAGAAGTTCACACTCTGGCCTGTCCCGTAGATCCATTGTGCATTTCACAGAATCATAGAATGGTTTGGGTTGGAAGGGTCCTCAAAGATCATCTAGTTCCAACCCCCCTGCCATGGCAGGGACATCTCCCACTAGACCAGGTTGCTCATTTGCATATACTTAAATTGAAGCCCCTCATGTTGTCTATGGACTGAAGTCTCTGCATATAGTATTACCTTGAGCTATGGCCCTGTATTTCCAAATGGTTCTTCTTCCAGATTGAGTTTCCTAAATCACCTGTTATCACCTGAAACTTGACTTATTCACCTTTGACACAAAGTAGAGATATTTAGGTCATTGTTACAGCTTTTGGGTGAAAGCTGCATAAAACTCATTGTTTTCATGTGAAGTCTCCAGAATACAGCTGTTTGAGCTGCCTTTCAACCTGAGAAGTCAAAGGGAAATATATAGGTGGAGGACAAATCCAAGCGAATTTAAACCAGATTATTGATTCTTGCATGAACCTCATTGAACTGTGAAATGACTGTGGTTCATACAGCTCTTTTCCAAAGCTTTATTGACCATGGATTAGTGGACTTTATGAGCCATGAATTGCAGGGCTTTTATGGACTATGCATTTCTAGGCTCTCTCATACACTTCCATGGAAATTTTGGGGTGTTTTTTTAAGCTACCAACACAGAAACAAAGGAAATGAACACAGGAGAACAATCTTAAAGGAACATCAAAGGTCTGATTCTAACCTATAAAAGCCAGGAAATCCATAATTAATGGTTCCACTAAGACTTCAGCTCACACAGTTGTTCAGGTCCCATCTGAGGTTATAGCTACAATCTGAAATGGCCTCATGAAAAAATGAGTCATCATTTAATGTCACACATCATTATTAGTACTTACTTTCAGTTATACCTTGGAGATTGTCCTTTCCTTTTTTGTTCTGTCTTAACAGCTGAGGCATTTGAGTTGGCACTCCTGAGTGGATGGTGTTTAGATTTGTGTGTTGGAGGGTTAGTACTGCTGTGGAGGATGAGAAAGCTTCTGCTCAGTCTCCTCCCTGTCTTTGACAGAGCTAAGATTTGCTGATCTCCTGGGTAATCGGCTATACTGGAGGCTATTAAAAAATAAAAAACGCTGATGAAATGTGTGGTTTCCTCTCCCTTCTGCCTCCTTCCCCCCAAATCTAAACAAAATGAAAAAGCCCTGCCTGGCTGCAGCTTGTGTTTGAAATTGTTTGTTGAGAATCAAAATTAAATGGAGTTTTCAAGTAGCGAGATTTTTTATTTAACTGCTTGATTTTGCAGAAATGTGCAGATCTGAAGTCTGGCATTGGGGCAAATTTGAACTTAGACAAAACCTAAACCCCAGCGACCTCCTGCAGCCAAAAGCCAGCCGGGGCAGCAGGGAGGGAAGGCAAAACCCTCAGGCTGGAAGGCTGCCGTTTGGCACACAGAGTGTGTTATTGTTCCTCTTGACACTGTGTTAGTTAAGTTTCCCCTTGTAATATAAATAATTAATTACAGATCATTCACTGGCATTTCATGATGAGCTGCGCTGTTAATTGAAAGAGTAGAGAAATGGCTGTGACTTTTCAGTGTAGTTGGTGAAGGCCCAATCAGGATCACACCTTTGTTCTAGTGGGCAAACAGACAAAACCAGCCCCAGAGAACAGAGAACCTCTCCCCGTTGGGAGGGGAGCATTATACCTCCTGGGGCCCTAAGGCAAGATCAGAGGAAAGCTCCTGGGAAAAGGGCGGGGAGTTAGTAACTAGGATAGTATTTCAGGAGATGTGAGGTTTGGAAGGAGCAATGGAAGCTGGGGGATGTGAAAGAGCAATACAGCAGTGGGAAGAACTAGAGAGGATGTAATGGGCAAATTCAAAGGTTCATTCCCACTGCCAAGGATGAGATCTGAGTGAAGATGGTATTTGGAAAGACACTGAGGACACACAGATGCTTCACTTGCACAGGGAAGGAATTAAAGGAAAAGAATTGTTATCAGAAGAGAATGAAAGAAATTCTTGTCTCAGATGTAAGCTTAGCCCTGCAAAACCTGCCATTAGTGGGGAATGAAATGAATTCCCCCTGTAATTGGAAATGGCATTTCTCTGATAGCCCAGTGCTGATTATTCAGCCCCAGACGAATGCAATAACATCACAAATATCAATTTCTTTTGGAAGGAACAGTTATTCTAGGCCAAAAAAAAAAAGTTCTACCAGTGATGGATGAAGGGAGACAATGTGTAATAAACTGCACTAAGTGTGCCTGTATAGAGTGAACCTTATCAGTTTGGATGGAATTTAAGCACTTAACCTGTTATCCTTTCTTTCAAGACAATACAGTGATGGAAAACAGAACTCTGTCAAATCAGACAAACTTTTAATTTCACATAACTGCATCTGAAAGGTAAATTTCAGTAAATGAATCCAAATTGCTTCCTTTTCACAACACACGGTGCTGAAATACAGTACTTAACTTCATTAAAGAAAAGACTGCTTTTCTTTAGAGGAGACCTAGACACTTTTGAAGTCTAACAGGTAAATTGTGGTCAGATGATTTCCCTCCATATGGTAGCTTTGAGCTTGACATTTTCATCACTGGGGCCTTGTTTGTTTAAATTACTCTATCCGCCTCCCTGGTAAGGATACTGCTTGGAGAGTGCGTGCAGACTGATGCTCATGGGGAGGTGGATCACTCCATCCTCCAGTCTGTCTCTGTGCAGCCAAGTAGGCAGTTGCCACCATTACATTTATTTGCCCTGTGTTCAGCCAAGGATGAGGGTGCAGCTTCAGGACCTTTAACTTGTTATAGTGAATCTGTCTCCCAAAGGGACCACTCCAGCAGCCAGGAACAGGAGGACTGTAGGTGTGTTGGTGTTGCACTTTCCCTCACTTGTCACCCCTCATTGCTGTTTGGGGCTTAACTGTGTGGCCACTGTGTGGCCCCTTGGCTTTCCTCCAGCACTTCTGTCTACTATTTCCTTTGCTGTTCTCCTGGTAGGATTTCCTTTTCAGAAAACTTTCATGATCACAGTCTCTGCCCGTGACTGCCTGCAGTCTCCAAGACATGACATACAAATATCTCATGGTTTGACAGCTTGGGTACAAGACCCTTCTGTCATGCTGAGTGGTCTCAAAACACCTCCTGGACAAGTGCTCCCTCCTGCTTCCTCGGTGGAAGCTGAATCTTTGTATCTTGAACTGCCCTAAAATCAGCTCTTAGTTTCCACATTTTTTCATAAACTCTGGTGGATAAACAGTGGCCAAAAGAAGACATTTTAGACAGGGAAGCAATGCATCACTTGGTCCTTCTCTCTCATCACATTTCATGCCTCTCTTGAACATGCCATCTTGATTCTGCGAAGGCATCCTCAGATCCTTCTAAACAAAGAGCAAAGCATGGGGAATGCTTCTTAGTTTCTTACTGTTTCCATTTGATCCCCTTTTAAGATGAGCAGATGGCTTGATGCCTCCTTTAAAGAAGCACTGATGTTGGCAGTTCTTTCATCATGCCCTTTGTGCAGCCCCGAGTATGCAAACCCTCCAGTGGAAGTGAAATAACAGCACAGTATAACTCAGTGCAGTAAAACTAAGAGGTAAATCTTCTGACTGTAACATATGATACAGTGATGACATATCCTTCCTCCCTAGATGTTTTTTATTGAGGCTTCTTGGATTATCAGGTTGGTCAGAGTGCACAGAACATATTAATTAAAGCTGTGAAATCTGGGCTCAGCACATAGCTCTCTCTTGCATCTCAGTAATGGACGGGAAGTCCTGATATTCATGTCCAAAACTCTAACATCTCCATGCTAATAGACCCTCCCTGTCAGCTGGTCATGAGTGATAACTTCTTTCCCCTTGTAAAGTCAAAGAGTTCATTTGTTATCCTCCAGATGGGGCTGAAAAGATGTGCAGCCACACTTTCACCTGGTAAACACACCAAAAGATCTCTGTGTTCTACTTTGTTCTGTTGTTCTTTAAAATGTGCTGCCACTGTGTGATGAAACAAACACAGATAAACTTAAAATAAGCAAAAGCCTTCTGTATTTCCTTTCACTGTTGGTTGTCCCACCACCAGTATGAACAATTAATATGAAGCAGTATGCAAACCTTATTTTAATGAAAGCTATAAATACCTGAAAATAAAATCATTAGAGATAAAGAACACAGAAGCATCTTGCAAAATGGAGACATAATTTGTATATAGATTTCAATTTTATTTTATGAAACTAAATTCTTTATTGGTAATGCATTAGGTATTTTATTTTAGTGAAATTTAAATCCATCATGAATATTAAATCCACATTTTTGAAGGCAAGCAAGTAACAAAATTGGAGCACTCAAAAGCTAGGATTTTTGAACAGTGAGGTATTTTTCAGCACTGGATATCCAAGAATGCTTTCTGCTCCTTCCTCCTCAATGCTGATTAAGATTGAAAATGCAATGCAAGATGTTTTATGGAACCTATTAAGAGCTTTCTTTTCCTTTCTCGTTTTCTACTTTTCATTTGGGATGTGTTGAGTAAAGATAGTCTATATTATATATTTATATCTGCCCTAGTTTGGTGTATTTTTGACTTGAGCTGAGCATAGCCCTATCATTGCTCGTTTTATTAAGCCGCCTAAGATCTGTCTGATGCAGCAAAAACAAAATGTTTGCTTAGGATTCGATTTCATAAGAAGCAGCTGCTGAGTTATGATAATCTCTTCCTCTGTGATGCACATCACCACTTGTTCCGCTGTTTCTCAGCCAGAGCACTCTCATTTCCTCACCCAGTGCCAGGACTCCTCTTGATTTTCAACAACCTGTTAACTTTTCAGTTCCATGTTTCTCCATTTTCTGCTTGAATTTCCTCTTTTTCCAATACTCTTTCTACTGGCCCTTTTTAACTCTGGCTGCATGCAGTAGTCATGGTCCCTGGAGCAAGGAGTCAGAAGGGACCTCCAGCATCCCCATCTTCACCCCAGACCTCTTCCCTCACTTCCACCTCTTTGAGCTCACCTTGCAAGAGTTGTGATCCTACAAGCACTGCACTTTGCAGTCAGTCCATGCCAATGAAAGTGTGGGCTTTTGGAGACTGCAGCCTTCAGCAGAACCTCTTTTAGATGGAGGCATGTATCACTTGCAGCTAGCATCTCTTTGTCATCTGGCATTACTACAGACAGCAGTAGGTAGGAGGCATAGCTAGGCATCCTTCTTCATTTTTTAACCAGGGGTAGATCTCCTCCATACTATTTCATCTTTGCTTTTCTTACCATTTTCACACAGATACACGTGTGGCCAAGAACACGTCAGACCAGAAAAGACAGTCAGCATTGGCTGCATTCATTCTTTGCTAGATTCATGGACACAATAAAGCAGTCCAGGCTCTTTCTGCTGATGTTTTTCCTTCTCTCGACAACTTGGCAGCCTCATGGGCAGTCTCTGTGATGGCAGCCAATACCAGCAGTGTTGGGGGAAAACTGTGGTCTAGACACCTACGCTAATAAGTCATTAGCAAAATCTTTATGCTTATGCATTGGAATATTATTTTTTTATTTCTCAGGCATCAGAAATACACTTGGGGTTAGCATTAAGCTGGAGAAAAGGTGCCTGTGGGTATAAATGGAGAAGTTTATTTTACCTACAGTTTGTTTTAATGTTCATATTAAGCTATCAAGGTTGAATAGGTTAGATTCTGTTTAAATCTTGAGATTCCCATCCACAACTACTCAGTCATAAAACTAAGGTTTCAGGTCTGGACCTGTAGTACAAAGTGTCTCCTGTGGAGCAAGGCAAAAAAAGGAGGGTGTTTATTCCACCAGAAGAGTTAACACTAAGTGAGTTTGACTGTCTTCTGTGTTAATGTAAGGCTTTTTCTCCAGCTATTTTTAGTCTGTTCCAGCAGTGTGTCTCACTGTGGTCTGGTATGCAAGAACTTTGCTGTGAGGTTTGCAAACACTTGTATTTCTATGTTGTGAGAACAGAGCATTTGTGTGTTATTGGAGTGTGTATTCCTTCAGCGACTGAAGGAAGGGCAGACCACGCATGTGATCCATGCACATGTTTATTGTTGCCTGTGAAAAATCATGTACAGCAAATGGGCTCTGGAAGAAAGCTTGTTAGCAGATGTCGTCATGGCTCTTCCAATTTATTAATATGAGCCTTGACATTTATATTTTCCATATCCAGGGCTTTCACTAGCCAGATGTTCTGAGGATTGGCTCCGTGGAGCCTTTAGCTACAACTTCTTGTGGCATGTTGTCTATCACACATGAAAAAAATAAAACTCTATTTCTGGCTCCTATCAAACAGATGAGAAGGGAAAATGCACCGAGTACCCTCAGTTAAAGGGAATTCCTCTAAGTCTGAAATGCACCTTAACACAGCTCTACAAAACTCTTTATTTATGTTCGCTCAGTGAAAAAATAAGTTGTCTGGTTTAGCAGGCAGAGACAATTCAATACCCAGTAGCACTTCTACCCTGCCATTTGGGGTGGGTGGAGAGTGTGGTTTGGGTTAAACTTTCAGCGCCGACCAGTTGCAGACGCTGTAAGAAGCGCTGGATGGGCTCATGCTGAGGGTGAGTTGGATTCCTTAAACACAGAAGTGGGTAGTAATTACGATTCTTGATACAGAGGTTTTTCCTCTAGCAAGTGTTCTGTTTTCCCTGTCGAGCACAGGGGTGGCCAGCTCCACATGCAGACTCCTAACTTACAGCACTACTCAGCTGAACAGAATCGCTCCCTTGACTGATCAGCCAGCACTGACCCTGCAGGGAGGCTGGACCACTGTGCACATGAGCTCTGGAGCTGCTGGGGTCAGGAGCAAGACACTCCCCACTGCTCAGGCTGTGGAAGTAGCAGAGGCCCATCTGTGCCATCTGCTCCTTGCACTGCGCTCATCAGGGAGAAAAGTTAATAGAGTTGTCTCAAAAGCTGGGTTTGGGTTGAAGATGGGACCTCTGAAAGGACACTGCTTGATGTGTTAATGGCTGTCTGCCTCTCTGCCCCAGGGATACACACATGTGTAGCAGGGGACTTGGACTAGATGATCTTTAGAAGTCCCTTCCAAGCAGTACCACTCTGTGGTGGCCAGAACATACCATCTTCTCAAACACTGCAACCCTAAGTTGAACTTATATTTGAGTGGTTTTCATATCTAGCAGTATCTAAGCCCCAAAAGATTGCAAATCTTCTGTTTCTTCCTCAGAGTAAAGCTCCAGACTTAGCAGAGCTACATAAAATCCATAAAATGTAAAAAAACTTCATGTTCCAGTGAAAGCACTTGAGTTACTGTAAAGAAAAAGAAATGTCTTTAAAATTCAGTAGAAATGCAGACACACAACACCGTCAATGCTAGCCCAAAGGAAAAGGGTAAGAGATATGGGTTTTGTTTCTCCCCATATGACTAGTGAGTTTCATGCCCTGTGAAATTATGTGAAGAAAACATGACAGGGAGGAAGATGACATTACTGAAGTGATGGGCAGTTGGCTTATAAGAAGGATTTAACCACAGTTATACTGTAGTAGCAGGCTTATCTGAGAAGACAGGTTCATTGTAGAGTGAAACGAGGAAATTTGCTTCTCTGACACTACTGGCAGCATGGGCTGCGCTGCTGGCTTAAAACCCAGCAGGACCCCAAAGGGCAGCTGTGGGCTAAGTCCAGTTACTCACTGGGATGAAGGAGAAGTAGGTTTTATTTAAATTCATATGGTTTTAATGCTGTAAAAGCTGGGTTCCTGCAATTATGAAAATGCCAAGCCAAATTCCAGTTTCACTCAGATCTCCTCTTTACAGTTCTTGAATAACTTAACTGAACAAAGTAAGCATTATACCTGAGCCCGTGATGCTGAAAGGTGAGGGAGCCAAGCCTATTGCCTGTGAGCCTCTGGGTGTCAGGAATGCCTCACCCTGGAGAGACGTGGTGCAGACCATGCTCACAAAAGCTCAGTTCTGCAGAGACACTTCAGAGTCCGGGTTATGACACCTGGCAGGGAAGGCTTTTGCAGCATTTCCAGCCCTGCAGGCCAGCAAGCAGCTTTTTATGAGCCACCAACGGCATCTCCAGGCTTTCAGAGGGTTTGGAAGTGCTTGGCAAGAAGGAGTTGAGTTTATGCTGTGGCTGGTATCACCGTAATTGCTTTGCAAGCAGCAGGGGGAATCCAAACCTTGTGGGCAATGCAGCAATTTAATGTCCTTGGTATTTCTGCCTAGTAGATATGTCCTATGAACATTTTTTTCTTTTGAGAGTGAATCTGTTGGAAAGAAAAAGAAGCCAGTGTTTTTGTTCAGTGGAATAAGTTTGAATTCAATCCTGCTCCAAATAACAGGTTCAAAGATCTGGCCCAGCCTTAATTATTCTTACTAAGAGACACTCTGGAAAAATGCAAGCAGTGAGCAGAAAAGTGAGCCCAGTGAATCAGAGAGAAAAATGTGATCCACACTGAGTGGAGAGAAAAATGTTATGTGGAGATGGGAAAAGAACAGGGAGAAGGAAAAAGAAAATTAAAATCAAATGGAAATATGCAGTATAATGGTCATCCTTTAAGACAGTTTATATTTTGGTTGTTCGTTCTGCTCCTTTAACCCATTGCACAGGCATCTTCCTAGCTGAAATGTCCTGGAGAAAATGCTTCATTTTACAGAATGTTTTAGGCATTTCCCCACTACTGCCTGTCCTAAATAATTTTAGAATCTGGAGGAGAAAGTTGATATCTTTTACAGCATTTAACAAGAAAGTGACAGGGTCAAATATATACATCTCTACAAATGTATGTGTTCCCCAAGCACATCTAAATGTGCATGGTTAGTTCTGTGCATCTGCAAAAAATATTTGAGCCATAGGGCCCACACAATGCCAAACAAACACTGGAGTGCACATTTGAGAGGGCAGAGGGAGACACTCTGGTTCTAATTAATTGAAGGATTGAGCCCAAGACATAAGATATGGATTCTGATCTTTGACCACCCCAAAAATGCAAATTGTTTTGCATGTGGGGCTGTATTGGTGAGAGCAGGGAGTTTTCAAAATACAAAAAATAGATATTCTGCTCATGCTTGGGATTTGGGTCAAAACTACCTGATTGCAGCACCACCAAATGAACTCTTTACATGTTGTGTATCAGCAGGTTGCCCAAAAATCACCACAGATTGCATCACTGGCAAGATATTTACAATACTAAGTCCATCTGTGTATATATCCTTGATGTTCTTGGTTACTTTGCCTGTAAAAATTCGAATCATTATCTGTCCACTGAAACAAGTACTTGGTTATTTGAGCTGTGATTGCACATACAAATCAGGTACATAGCCAGATGTGTGCAGTGGGTGGGGGTGAGTTTGTGGATGTTTTTGAGCCCACATCACTATTTAGACTATCATGAACACATCCTGGCTCAGATGTCACTGAAGAACTGGCGAAACAAAGGACTCTGAGCTATCCTCTCTTAGCAAGGGCCAGGCCATGGGTAAAACTGGGATGCATTATCCCAGCTCTGTGATTGCCTTGTCCCAGTGCAGAATCACAGGGGGATATTCTTGGGATATTAGAGAATCATCAAAGCATTTCTTAGAAGGGCAGAGGAAAGAGCTAATGTTGTCATCTCCTTCCTCAGGACCACCCAGACACTTCAACAAATCATGGGACTTCAGCTACAGTATCTTAAATTATTGTTCACAGGGATTTTAAAGAATTTAATTTCTTCTTTTTTTCCTCNTGTAGTTTCCTGATGGGCTGGTTTTAATAAGGTCAAAATCTTTGTTGTTGCCAAATCAGAGAGGAACGTAACATCTTTAAGTCATTAGATGGGAATGGGGTAATTACTCAGAGGGTGTGCTTCAAAGGTTATTGGTTTTTACAACGTTCTGTGTTTTTACACCATTCTGCAGTTGTCTGGAAAGGAGCGGCGGGCCTGATTCTGCCGCTGCCACATGTGTGGGTGCGGGATTTGTATTTGCAGGGTTTTCATGAAAGACTTCAGGGTGGGAGGCTGAAAAGGGCCATACACAGTCTCCTCTGGGGATGGGGGAAAGCTAAACTTGACCGCGAGGTGCAAGAAACTTTCCCACATGCTGGAAGTTCACTTTAGAAAAGGGCCCTTGGGCTGTGCTGAGTTCATTCTCAACTGCTCTTTCCCTACCTGCTAAATGCATCCTAATATCCACCTTTGCATCATTGTGTCCCCATACCTGGGGGCCCTCGGGCTGCACTTCTGTGACAGCAGACTCCTCTCCTCTTTCCCCTGTCTCTGAAGCAGAATTCCCCATTACCCCCATCCCTTCCCATCCCATCCCATCCCCATTCCCTCCTCTGGCCCCACAGCAGGGGCCAGAGACACTGGCCACTTTGCCATAACAACATGACCCACCTGTGGCTTTAGGATGCTCCTGTGGTGCTCAACCTCGCTGTAGGTCAGTGTCACTCCGGGACTGAATTTGTCATCACAGAGGTATTTTGCAGGTGGCCTGGGCAATTGGGATCTGCAAATCACAGTGAGAGCCTGCAAAACGCTTCACGTTGGGTTAATGCTGGTGGTGTCACACTAACGCTTCAAGGTCTTGATTCAGATCAGAGTCAGGGGAGTAACAGAAGTGATTTAATGAGGTTTTGATGGTTCCTCGGTGGGTATAAAAACCAAATCTCCTGGCTTCCAGCTCACAGCCCATCTGGAGAGGGGGCCAAAAATGCACCAGAGGTATTTGAGCTGAATTTCAATGTTGACCCTTCTCCTGCTTACACCATCATGGCCTCCCTGGAGCCCCTGATCCAAGTTGTCCACCTTCTTCTCCTTCATGTCAAACCTCAGAGCTAAGACCCCAAAGAGAGAAGACCAGGCTGCAGCCCTGCCATGCCTGTTGTTGGGGAGCCACTATGGGACCACAGAGGGGAGCTGAATCAGCAGTTTTCCTCTTCCCCACCCTGTAGCCCCATCCAAGTACAGGAACCCATCCTGCCCAGTCAAAGCCCTCACTGGTGCAAGAGCTTGGCTGCAGTACAGGAAACCTGAATTTCAGAGATAGAGATCTTCAGAAGCAGCTCGTCTCCACCACCTTAGAGACATGCCTTTGGAGGAAAGGATTGTCCTCTGGAGACATCTTATTCCCCAAGAACTGCAGTGGAACACAGCTGAACAGCTCCAATTGCAAGTCTACATCTGCCATAGCTGCAATTAATCCCACCCTTTAAATCCTATTAAAGGCCTGGGCACCTGAAGAACTGCTTATGATTCTCCTTGATAGCACCTTCTGCAGGGGCTGCTGACAGCCTCAGTCCTGCATGTTCAGGAGGTGAAGATGCCTCACATTACTTCCTTTTGCTCCACAAGCATATCACCCTTGTGTGCAGTGTCCTGCTCACCACTCCCATCCTTCATGTGCTTCAGCACATGGTGACCATGTGGCTTGGGGTCCTGACATGCTTGTTCACATCTCTCTCTCCTTTCAGAGCCAATGCTTGGTGAAACTTGTGCCTCCCATTCCCTCTTTTCCCTCAATATCCTCTTCTTTCTTGAAGAGATAAGCCATGGCAGACATGGTCCTAACAAAGAGTAGGGCTGGGGGAATAGACCTCTCTCAGCAGACACGTACTGTCCTTTGCCTCTGCACAGGGCTCAGAGGCTCACAGGTGCCTGGTTCAGGGAGGGGAATTACTCGCTGTCAGTATCTAGAGGAGCCAGAGCATTGAATAAGGCTGATTTAGAGCTTGACATTGTTCTCAGATGGAAAGATGGTTCCTGTTTGAGTTTCGGAAAGCTCAGGTCGATAGCGACGGGTTGCTGAAATGCTCCTGATGTTGTTGCCTGACCCCTCTAATGATTGCATGGCTGCAGCCACCTCCTTGCATCTCGGCTGTTCTCAGAGAGGGTGGATGCTTGCAGCATGGAAAACTGCCAAAGATCTGGGCTCCAAATAACCCTGGGGTAGAGGGAAAGTGTAGAGATAAGGCTCTTCTTTGGTTCATCCCCTCTCTGTTGACCACAAACCAGTGTGTAATATTACTTACTTGTTCGGACGTGCTGAGGTCATTTACTACACTACTGCAAATAAGTAGTGGCCTCCTCTGAACCAAAACTGAGTCCTTAATCAGATCCAGGTTGAATTTTTTTTCTTTTTAATGAACTGAACCTTTTGAAAGCATAAGCCTCTTGGCCTTGATCCCACAAAGGACTTTAGGACATGCTGAGTTGTAGGTATGTGAATACTAGCCTTGCTGGAAATGCTTATGTGCTTGCTTTAGCATCCTGCTAGTCTGGGACCAGGAGACTCAGCATCCTGCAGGATTTATCCCTCAAGCTGCAAGAACAGTGTCTGTAAGGAAGACAATGATGAAGAGGTAGTTGAAGCTTTGAAGGAATGGACCCTATAATGACCTAAAGAATCCATTCCAGAAACACATCAAACAATAATATGAAAATTTCAGGAGACAGGGTCTTCACATTCCCTTTAAGAGGTTACTCTGGTGGTTTGGACAGTTAGATCCTTGTGACTTACTTCTAGTGTGATTTTTATTTTCCCCCTTTTTTCCTCTTGGTTGAGCACCTATTCTTTTCTTTGAAACGTGTGCGCAGACTTCTTGCCAGCCAGCTTGTTTACATACTGCAGCGGGTTGGTCCCAGTGCTTTAAGCACAAGCATTTTTCAAATCTTGATTAATAAATTTTGGTGACATAAATAGGCCTGGCTAGTTCCAAGAATAATTGTCTTCACTAGCAGAACGTTATTTCTGATCACCAGAAAAATAATGTGATCAACTCCTTTCACATCTGTTCATTAAATTAAAAGGAAAAAAAATAGGGTGAAATTTGTTTGAAAAGAAACAGGAAGCATATGCTTAATATCACTTAAAAAACCCATAGCCATCATAAGGTTAACATCAAATCACAAATGCAAAACAGCCATTATTGTATTTACTCAAAAATTTTCTTTTGGTTTACCAGCTCTTTAGGTTTTCAGTTGAAACATGCATTTTTTCAGGGTTCAATCTATGCTGGCACATTGTCTTGATAAGCTTCTTTCATCAGATATTATTGTAAGAAAGGCTGTCTGAGTCCACATTTGTTTACATTTATTAAAAATAGTGGTCATGTGTTTATATAGCTCCTTTGATCCAGAAAAATCCCCAAACACTTTGTAAGTTATGCTTAAAAAGGTCACTTCCTCCACGCTGAACAGAAACTGTGTTGGGACCGAGGCACAGCAGCAGATTAAAAATGCGTATCACCATAATTTGGTCAGTCTTCACCCCCTCAGAGCACCAGTTTTCCACGAGCTTCGGAACAATTACTCGGACCATAAAGGTGGTTTGGGCTTTAGGGGCAAAAAGTAGACTGTATTCCTGGAGACTGCATGTTTTTCATGCACATTATTCCGCTTTGCAAATATAGAAACAGTGATGCCTACTGCAGAAAGCATAGGGCTGGCGATATCTCAGCAAGAACCTACTGTTTCCAGTTTTGGCCATCTTGCTCCAGAGAAGACATTGATCAACTAGGCAGGACCAGGGGAAAGCAGAAAAAAGGATGGAGGGAAAGCACCTGAGGAATTGCAGAGAAATGCAGAGGGACTTGTTTGTTTAAAAGAGAGAAGACTCATGTGAAACATGGTTAAGTCTTTAAAACATGGGAAAGGCTGCTGAGAAGAGGAAAGGAATAAACTTGTCTGTGGGGACAGGAGAAGTCATGAATTTGTGCTGGAGCAAGGGAGATTTAGTGAAACATTAGGCAGTAGTTCTGGACATCAGGAATGGTGAAATGTTGGAATAGATGTCCACAAAGGCTCTGGAATTGCTATCATTGTGGGGGTTTTTTGAGACTGGATTAGACATAAATGTCAGGAGGGATTTAGATCCTGTTCCTGGTTTTGGGACAGATGGACCAGCAAGTCTCCTATCTTCTGTCTTTCTGCTGTGGTGTCACATGTGATCAGATGAGCCCTGCTTATGTGGATAAACAAGTCATGCTGAAAATTAGTTTGTGGGCTCCTTGCAAAGACCCTGCAAGCTAAAATAGAACAGAAATTCCCCAAAAGGGTTGTGCCTGTGTTAGTTTTATTTTTTAGCTTTAAAATGCTCCCAAATCATCAAGGTGCTTCAACATGCCCCCAGCATAGAGCACTTGAATCATGTAATTGGATTCTGCAGGGTCTGTTCACAAAGCCTGTGCCTGAGGGCCCATTTTGGGGGAAAGTTTTACACATCCTAATGATGGTAAGACAATGTATGACTAATGCACTGATTTGAAAAACTGTCCTATTATCTGATCAAAAGTACAAGCTCATGAATATGATACCGCAGGTCATTTGGCTAAAACATACTTGGAGTCTTCCAAGTTTTAAAAACAATCCCATAAACAGAAGCAAAAAGAGAGGTATGAACAGTGGGGCCAGTGGTTGCCTGTTCACCACAGATCATGTGGAATGTTTTATTAAATAAATTTTTATCAGACAGACACAAAAGACTGAAATACAGAATATCCTGGGCTGGCAAGAGAAGGCGTGATAACAATTTAGATTATTATCCCTCAGATCTGCGATTCATTTTTATTATTCCCTATGTTCATTTCAGGAATGATCAAAACCTCCCTGAGGACAATGCAAGGTTTCCAGTTGAGTACAGGGGACTTTGCTGCTGCTTTCATCCTTAGGGAAGGTCTGAGGATCAGTGAGATCCTGTGTGCATGTGCAAACACACTCAGAGGGAGTTTGGAGGGGTCATCTCTTGACACCAGAGCTACCTCTAAGATTAGGTTGTAATCTAACTTGGCTGTCGAGAGCTCCTCTATAAATCTAGGAAGATAAAGACCCCCAGGCAAGAATAAGTACCCCCTAAAGAATGATGTGGACCATCTTCTGGGGAGGTTTCTCTCCCCATTCACTATAGAAACAGCCTAGTTACAAACTTGGACCAGAGGTTTTACAAGGAGGTCTGTAGCATTTGGTACAAGGGATCATTCTCTTTAATGATTTTTGTAGCCTCATTTAGAGGAATGGAACATCTCCTCTATGAGGAGAGGCTGAGGGACCTGGGACTTTTTAGTCTGGAGAAGAGAAGACTGAGAGGGGATCTTATTAACATGTACAAATACTTGAGGGGTGGCTGTCAGGGAGATGGGGCCAGTCTTTTTTCGGTGGTGCCCAGTAACAGGACAAGACGTAATGAGCACAAGCTTCAATATAGGAAGTTCCACTTAAACATGAGGAGGAATTTCTTTACTTTGAGGGTGGCAGAGCACTGGAACAGGCTGGCCAGAGAGGTTGTGGAGGCTCCTTCTCTGGAGACTTTCAAAGCCCGTCTGGACGTGTTCCTGTGCAACCTGCTCTAGGCGATCCTGCTCTGGCAGGGAGGTTGGACTAGATGATCTCCAGAGGTCCCTTCCAACCCCTATGATTCTATGATTCTATGAAATATCTCTAAACCACCTTGACAATCAGCTGAAAGTAGAGTTGCATTTAAGAAAATGTTTTATGTGGATAAACTGTGCTTTGTACACATTAATGGCAGCGCACCGTTCTTCTCTTGTAAAGCACTTAAGGATTTTTTAAAAACAAACAATCCCACCTTACAGTATTTATCATACCAAGGAAGCCTGTATGGAAATCTAATGTCTTCAAATCAGAAAATGGCCTTGCTGACTGAGCAGAAGGGTGGTTAAAAATTCACAGGCCTTCTGACAGGAAACCCTGGGATTTTAGGTAAAGTGTAGGGTTTTTTTTCCCCAAAAAACACCTGTTAGGAAGAAAAAAAACAAACCAACAACAACAAAACACAAAAAACAATGAAACACCTCTGGCAGTTGACTACAAAATGCAAATATCATACAGAAATGTGAAATGTCGATTTAAGGCTGCTTTAGGAATCCCTTGGATATAGTGGGCTGATGAATGGGCTCATGGTTCTTTCACAGGTTCCCTACCCAGCCTGTGTCCTCCATCAAACACCTCACACAAGGTATCTCTGAGGTGCAGAAAGACAGTTTGCACGAGGGCCATCTTAATCTCACTGGAGGATCAAGCTTATAGATGTTTCAGGAGCAGGATACACCTAAACTGCAAGTTTTAATAGCATTTTTATGATGCTTTTGAAATTGAAATTGGAAACTAGACCCTCCTCATAGTTTAAAATTTAATTTAGGTCTAAATTGTATAATTCTGTGAAGTGACAAATTAACCAAAAGGTGAGTACAAGCACCTGCCCGTACTCACCTTAGGGAAAACTGGTACAGGAGAAAAAAAATTTTGAAAATTGTGATTCCACTGTTGGCGTTGCCAGATCTGTGCACCACAGCATCACTCAAAGGTTAGATGAGATCTGGGTCTTCAGAAATGGGAGCATGGCTGCATTTCTGTTAAATTACTCAGAGCACGTAGTACTTAGTTTTGTCAGAAGTCTACGTTAATGATGCTTTGTATTTGCTGTGGGAAGACCGTTCATACTTGATGTTATGTCTATTACAGGAGCTCGGATACACAGTGCCTAATCTGATATCATTCCTGCCAGCACTAAATTAACCACTCAGAAAAGCTGGACAAATTGAAACAGCAGCATTAGCTTCTCCCAGAGCAACTCTTTGTATTAAGTGACCATAGTGGTTTTGATGCAATATAGCAGAAGCTGTGAAGCTATGTGTCTTGTATCATCAGTTCAAGACACAAACAACCACTCACCATGGGAATTTAGATAAGAGCTTTCTTTGGTACAGCTTGATTTCAGAATTCGCTATTTACAGCAGTTTCTTTCTCTGGAACAAGCACCGCCTCTCACTGTCAAAAATCCTAATCCTGGCTAGTTGGATTATCTGCCCCATTAAGCAATTCCTATGTTTTTAATTCAAGACTGCCTTTTCTTTTTGGTCTAATTCCTTGCACATTAGTTAAGATCACTTCTAGCTACAGAACAACTGCGTCTCCCAGAAGATGTGGTGACAGTGTAAAGGATGAGGGAAGAAATGAAATGAATTATCCTAAAACCCAGGGTGAAGTGTAACGTGCAGTGATTATCTGTTGGATTTGATGTTGACCTGAATGTGCGTTTACCAGTGATGCCTTCTGGGCGGACTCTGATCTTCTCACAGTTTGTGATTGACTCAACTCTTTTGAAGCATCTGAGCTAAAAGCTATCATGGTATTGCTTAGACGGAAAAAGACAAAAGCCTTCAGTGCTACTAAACTCTATTTCTATCCATTAATCTGGAGCAAGTATTGTTCCATTTATCTGATACTAGGCAAGACAGAGCCTTTTTCTTCCAAGGCCAGGATCTCAGATACTGTAGCTAAATATTTGTAGGGCTGCATAGGTTTTTATGCCATAAAAAATTACTTAATAGTCATTTTCAGTGCCTCCAAATCCCCTTTATGGAAGATTTAGAAAGTAACACAGAGAATCTGCAGATATTAGTGTCACACCTTGTTTTCAAGGGAGCTTGTCTTTATTCTGCTCACTCCACAGCAGAATGCCTTGGGTTTAAGTCCAGAATCCACCTTGCACAGTTTGCATGCTCAGTTGTGCTGCTCTGTGACAACTGGTGTATTATGGATCATCCAATAATAGATGCAATGGAAGCATTTTATGAAACAGAGATTAGAAATTAAAACTTCCAAATCAATTGCAAATGGACCTTTTTGACCTTCAGTGCCATGGGATTCCTCATGAATTGCAACCTGCAAATTCAAATCGAAGTACTAACTCAAGCTACAATCAATAAGCAATCACACCACTATGGAGGCAAATCCAAAGACACAGAAACTTCACAGAGTCTGCTTTTGGCATTTTGATTTGATCCAAAATGGCTTAAAGCCAGGAAAATAAACAAAGCTGCTTGGTGCTCAAGGTTATCACCTCCATTAGAGGATCCTGAGAAATTCTTTATGGCTTGTGAAACAGGGAAAGGACATGTTTTGTGGCCCCTCCTAGACTTAGTATTCAATCCATAGTGAGTAAGTCATGTCTCTGAAATGTGACAAATGTTGAGACCTTTGGTGGCAAGAAGGTACCTAAGAACATAAGAATGAAGTCATCCTGGGTCATAGAATGATGGAATGTTAGGGGTTGGAAGGGACCTCTGGAGATCATCAAGTCCAACCCCCCTGCCAGAGCAGGACCATAGAATCTAGGGCAGGTTACACAGGAACGCATCCAGACGGGTCTTGAAAGTCTCCAGAGAAGGAGACTCCACAGCCTCTCCGGGGAGCCCATCTCAGTGCTCTGTAACCCTCACAGTAAAGAAGTTCCTGTCGACACACAGATACATCTATCATAGTCTCTGATGCTGGCCAAGAACGGATGCTTTTAAAAGTGAGTGCAATAAATTAGGTGTATCGAGTGATCCCTCCTTTGGCTGTATTCTACCAGCAGCCAGAAGCTGAGGGACATCCTGAATCAGAGCTGTTTTCAGATCATCACTTACCAGCCTCCGGGGCTGTCTAATGTGTACAAGCAGTAATAATAATTGTGATTGAAATTGTTGGTTTTACTACCATGTAGAATGATAGCACACAGAGTAGAGATAAGGGTTCTCCTATTTAACTTCCTTCTCTTGTGTTTTATTTTAGCACCACCACGTTGCCTTCCTATATCAGGATAACCAATGGCTACATCACAGTCAAACCTCCCATTTGGATTTCAAACCGGCTGGATCAGAGACCGCGTTCAGATCGCCCATCCCAGCCTCAGCCTACAAGCTCTGCTTCAGCCAGTCTTTTATGGCCATCAATAACTTCTCTACTCTGCGTGGCCATAGCTTCTTTTCTCCTGAATCTACTGCAGCCTTCCTGACCACATTAGTATTACGTGCAATCCCTTGGAATAGAGAAGAGAGATAATTTATGAACGAATTGGAGGTTAGGACAACAACAGTTACAAGCTGGACCTTCTCAGTGACTCAGTAGTGCCTTCTAGCTGATTTTGTCTCTTTGCCCAGATACATTTTGAAACTCTAAAGCTTTATTGTAACACTGACTTACATCTTCTTTTTGTAGAAGGATCTTTATTTCCCATAGTGCTATGGGGTTTTGTAAAATATACATGTTCATATAAAAAAAAAAAAAAGAAAAAGAAAAAGAAAAAATGTATTTATTCGACCGGTAAACTTATTTTTCTTGTTGTATATGTTAATAACATCCCTATTAATCAGTAGCGATGGTGAAACAGATAAATTAATATTTTCTATATTTGTTTTCTAACTGACAACTCTGCAAATGAACTGACACCAAATGAATGCCTTCTTTGTTTCTTTAATGATTACTTTTTACAGCAACTGTCCAATAAGTACATTTCCACTGAACTTTATGTCACTTCTTTAATCTCATTAGCATAGCTTACCCTCAATAAAGCAGATCCTGCTCTCTATGGCCTATGCCCATTAGGAAAATAGGTGCATTCTTAACTCATTAGCTGCTACAACCTAAAATACCAGTTATTTTTATATGACTTAGTAAGTCATTAGTCAAGGTAACCCTCTAAGTTGCCCTGTTGTCTTTAACTAAACTATTTAACTTCTTTGGAAATTACCTATTTCCCTCTTTGCCTGGGATTAATTCATTAGCTAACACAAACTGAGATATCTTTTTTCTTAATAAAAAATTGCTTTTAAAGTCTGGAATAATCCCACTGGAATTATTTTCCTCTCTCCCTCATTTTATATAAACACAAGCCTGCAATCTTTCCCAGAGCAAATAAGAGCAGAACTTGATCTGTCTGTAGGATATAAAGATGTATGTCCTGTTAAACTATATAATGCCTTTGTACCCGTTATATTAATGCCAATGGACAACCTGAAAGGGAAAAAACACCTACAAATTCCTCTTCATCTTACTATTAAGATATCTCTGTCCTGAATTATGACTTGTCCAAAATGTGTTCAGGACCACAGGAACCAAATTAACCTCTGTATCATGTAGACATACAGAACATTCCTCCGTTTGTAGACTATGGTAGCTCTGTTGACTTAGATGGAAAACTGAAGACACCTTACACTCACTGAAAAATCCCCTCCCTATACAAGCAGCTACTTTTCATTAATGTGATGAACATCTATGGGGGAAAAGAAAAAAAGACGTCCATCATAAAAACTATTATGTTTAATAAGACATGTTGATTTTTTTGTACCAGCAAAACATGATGAAAAACCCCTTTGGATACAAGAGTTTCAACCAGAAATTTAATTTTGGTTGAAATAGTGTTTTTCTTTCTAAGTCAAGTACAAAACAAAAATCCAAAATATGTTATGAAAACATCTTAGTTAAAAAAGAAGGCTCAAAAGCCAGAAAAATACAATGGACACTTTTATTTACAAAAAAAGCTGTGTTTTTTCACCTTGAAAATAGTGTCAGATGATAATGATGATGATTATAATAATACTAATAAAAGCCTGACTGAAACCAGTCATGTCCATTTCCCACCAGCCCTACAGCCCCAGGACTGCAGATGATTCCATGCAATCTTCAAGTCTCTGCAGTGAGAGATAGTTTAGGATTCACAGTTTATTTGTTGTCTTACCAGTTAATTCAGTAAAGTAGGTTAGAAAATAATTAGACTACAAAAGGCACGTGGTTTTACTTGAAACCATGAAGAAATACTGAGCTTTCCCATCATACATTCCCATCCATTGCCTTGCAAGTGCCAGGGAGAATACAGACATCTTCTTTTTGACTTACTGCACACCATGACCTCCAGCCTTCGCTCTGTTTTTTAGAGAAGGTTGTGTAGGTTTGTGGTCAGTTTAAATGGGTACAGCAGACAGTGCTGTAAGCTACCGCTGTTTTTTTTCAAGCACAACAGTTGATAAGGCTGAATAGGAAAACTTTGAGCTTTGGCCCAAATGTAAGCTTCAAGCACGCCCCATGCATACTTTTATATTGTGTATTTTGGCTAGCAGAAGATTATAGATGTTAGTTTTGGACAGAAGCCATTCACCTTGCATAATATTTATTGCACAGGCCTGGATATTGGAAACGTATTTTGAGAATTTTCATTTTGGTTTTATTTGAGCTATTACCCTAGAAATGCCTTCATTTGAATATAGTGGCTTAACAGACCTTCACATTCAACCTTAATGCTTTTAAAAAGAGGATTGGTTCTCCTGCTGTATTCAGGACAGAGATCAGAACTGAATTACAATGTCTTATTTACAAAAATGGAACTGGAAATAAGGTAGGCAAATCTTAAGGGTGATGATAAGTTACATAGTAAAAGTGAACAGCCAATGAACCAAAACCCATTGAATTTTATTTGTTGTAATCTGATCGAATCCAGAAATGATTCTGTGGTACTATCCCAGAAGTAATTCCAGGTGTTGGAAAACTTACAGTATAAATAGACAAGACCACATAAAGATAAAGGAGGGAAAAAAGAGCAGAAAACAGAAACAACTTGTCCAAGACCGTAAGGAAAACCACCAACAGGACCAAGACTAGAAATTACCGTTCCGTAGTTTCCCAACCTGTGGCTTTCTCTGTAAGTCTCCAGGGCTTTTTCTAATATTGGGAGTACACAGGTATCTTCACGCTCACAGCTGCACACAACAGTCACTCCGCTTGTTGCAAATGAGGTTTTTTTCTGAATCACTCCTCCACTGGACAATGAATATTCCATATCCATTAGCTCAGATATCATGGTATATTTGGAGATCACAGTGTGTAAATAGCTTGGATATCAAAGTGTGTTTTAATATATGTGCATTTCCTGGTATTTTGTCCGTAATTCTGTGGAATGAATGAATGTTACTGGAGCTCACTGAATTTCCCTTGCACTGCTGCCCCACATTTGTCATGCTCAGTGCAGGCAGCAAAGCAAGATGTCTCCTGGCTTTGGGGTCTACACACCTGACTTCTGCCATCTAAATGCATCTCGCTCATTTGGTTTTCTGAGCTTTCGCTGGTTCAGGGAGAAGACACGACTTACCTACAATAAATGTAAGATTAAGTAGCTTCCTATAGATCCTGGCTTGGGAACCCCACATGAATGGCTTCACCAAACAGCTGTTTTATTCTGTTGTCTTGCCCTAAAGTACAACTTGGGGTAACTTTTTTCAATACATGTCATGTAAGTGTAGCAATACTCAAAAATGAGACCCTCACTGTGATTGATAAAACTGATTATTTATTAATCAGCTACAGCAGCCCAGTATTAATTAAAATATAGTAATACTGGTTAGCACAGATCTATGCACATCCATTCCAATGGATCATGATTATACACCATGAATTTTAAAAGTGTGCATCAGATTTAATAGATGCTCTTGAAGTGGCACTGACAACCAGCTTCATGGGGCTTCAATTTTCTCTGTGGGTTTCTTAGAAAACTCGGAACCAACTGTTTTCTTTCTTTTGAAGGAAGCCTGAGTTCCCAAATAAGCATAAGATTCCAAGAGCAGGAGGTTGAAAAAAAATATCCATGCCTGCTATATAAAATAGCAAATACTAGTGATAATATTTAACTTTGAGAAACACAAGATAGTCACACAATGTCTAAAAAATCAAGGATGTGATTTTGGATGAGTCCAAAGTTGAATGTCTGTATGATTCATCGTTTCAACTCGGTAACCACTGACACCAATACAATTCACATTACATGTAACTGTAACATTATAAACAAACGCTAATTATCTGCCAGGCTCTTGTGGTGGTGGAATAAATATCCTGTACCACCAGCAACAGATATAACTTCCACTTTTCAATTGTTTTAATGCTTTTCTTGCCTGTATTTAACTACAGGTGGTGTATTAACATGCATTGCCACTTGGAGAACCAGTTAGAAAGCTGGGA
Organism: Eurystomus gularis; assembly: GCA_013400335.1. Lineage (NCBI taxonomy): Eukaryota > Metazoa > Chordata > Aves > Coraciiformes > Coraciidae > Eurystomus > Eurystomus gularis. Next base: position 494,125 of record VZZY01015662.1, read on the forward strand.
CAGAAGGTATTTTATATTTTATGACTGATGTAGTTTCACTGCAACCCCTCAGGCTGTTGAATAATGCAATGCTTCTTCTGGCAATAAATGATGAACATGATTTATGATAACTATGCTTTATACAGGTGTCAAAAATCTGCTTTGTTGAACTTCCCTTCCCATTCCTCCAAGCTCCACTGTAATTTAGGAACACCCAAGGTACAGAGTTGTATATTTATCTAAGTTCTTCAGTATACAATTGTGGAGGGAGAGAGGGATGGAAAGAGGGAGAACTTAATCTGTGTTTAGTGCATTGATTAGTTGAATGATATGATGCAGTCATTACCATGTACCACTGTTAGGGAGGAATTTCTCATATATTTATGTTAGAGAAACCAAGTGCCAAAGTTATTATCTCAGCATAAATGTTATCGTTCCAAACTGTGTTTAGTACAATATTTCTATATTATATCCAAAAAGTATATGGGCTTGTCATATCTCTGACGTGATCAATGTTCCATGGAATGTGCTAGAGTTCAGCTTCAATTTAAGCTTATTTCAGCTTAACTGAAGCGGAAAGATAATTGCCTAATTTTGAAACCGTAGGATGTGGGGATGTGGAGGTCCACGTGCATGCATGTGTATGTGCACATGTGCGTGTGTTTCGTCCCAACCCAAATGCAACCTTTCCTGTGACTTAACTTTTCAGGAGGCACCTTAATCTAGCTAAAGAGAGAGCGGTCTTTCTAATAAGCAGTCAATACTTCTACAGGAATAATTGACCATCCTGCAGATTCATGCTCACACTAAATTTTAAATTGCATGTTTGTCAGTTTTTAATTCAAATGTATTTCAAATATTTTTTCCTGTTCCGCCTCCTGCTTTCGTGAAGTGTTTTGAAAAGTGTAATAAAAAGATGCTTTCTAATATTATTTTGTCAAAATATTTTTGTAGCATAATATATTAATAAAATGTTATTATAAATCCATAGCACAAGAATCTTGTATGCCTAGGTTCTTTCCTTTGCACTAAAAGCTAGAGAATCACTGTCAAAAAAAGGGAACACTCAGTCTGTAGAGCTTATACATGCTGCTTCTCTTTTGCCCAAGACCAACATGGGATGGAGGAAATCATATGCTGCTGAAGGTTCCTCATAAGTCGCGTGGTTTTGTCAATTCCTGTGGAGAATCTTTTTATGTACCTTTTCATTAGCAAGAAGTTGCTGTCCCCGGTGTGTAATGAGTCTGGGGCAACCTCAGCCTCTGATCTGTGTGGCTTGGGAGAAGCTGCTAACCTCATGATGTTTTGAGTGGAGCTTGGGCAGAGGGAAAGGGTCCAAATGGCAGATAGAGGGCCTAGGAGCTGTTCTTACCTCTACCATTTCAAAGGCTCTGGAAGCAAGCACAAAAACCCCACAAAGGCCTTTTCTGGGGTGCGGAGGGTATGTGGGAGCAGGGATCTTAAAGACCATTGAAATTAATTCTTTGGGAAAAGTCTGATATATGGATGAAACTGAGGCAGAGGGAGAGGTTTGTGGTGCTCAATGGTTACATCTGCTCCTTTGCATGCTGCTTGGAGTAGCACATGATGATTCCCACTGCCTTTGGGCCAGACATGGGTGTATGTGGGAACCACAGCTGGGAGACAGAGCAAGAAAGTGTGCCACAGAACTAAGGACAGTGGCTTTGTCAATACGACAAGGCTTCACACCAGTGTGCCACAAGAAGCTACACCTCCCCTCCCCAGCAACAAATGAGAGACAAGGAAATTCCCTGACAGTCTCTGCAAGACAATGTTATTTTCTGCAGAGTCAGTGGACCTTTGTCAGCCTGAGCGAAAGCAGAACCGAGCATTTCCCTTTTAATGACTCCCTTCCACCACTACTAAATCCATTTTCCTGGATACTTAGGGTCGTAAAACACCGCAAGCCGTGAAGCTATGCCTGAAGTGCTGGGGCCTGAGGTGTGGGCCCCAAGTTGGAGTTGACCTGTGGATGAGTCACAACCTGGCAGAATGTTTTGGTTTTTCTATTGGCTTCATGTTCCAGAGGCAGAACCTGGCCCACCTGTGTCTTTGTGGCTCCACCCTCACCAGGTGGTCATGGTTGGGGTGGTGGGCGAGGCCAGGATTATATTAACCAGGAGCTGATTAGGTAGAAGAGCTTCTTGTTGGGTGTGGCTTCTGTTGGGGCTGGCTGCATCTTGCTGAGCTCTTGTGATGGTGTCCTTCCATGTGAAGGCCACTGAGGAGCCATCTCTGTCTGTTGTGCCCAGCAGGTGATGCTGGCACCACAGTGGGCAGCAGAGGAGCTGGGCTCTCAGGAACCTATGCCAGGACTGTCTGAAAGAAGAGTTCTGAGGGGATGTTGCTGAGTTCAGTGTTGGCCTGTGTGATCAGGCAACTGATGGCAGCATAAAATGATGATGGCTGAACCAGAACAACAATGCCAGCGACTGCATTACTGTCACTGCTGTTAGTCCTCAGGCGCTGCCCCTGGGAAGCACAGAATCAGCTCTCGCATGGGGCAAGGGGCAGCAAGAGCCGGGAAGCCAGTCCTTCTGCACAAACTAGCTGGAGAATGTGGAAAAGCCCAGATGAAGCATCTGCGTTCACTCTCGGTGGTTGCAGGAAGCACTTTTCTCCAGTGCAAACAGTTGGTGCCCTTTGAACTGCTGTTGTTGCTGCTGGCAAATAAAACAACCCTGGAACTGTGTCTCTGTTGGGGCTGGGGCAGAAGCTACCTCTCCACACCGAGATAGAGAGATACAGAGATTTACTCATTTTTCTTGGCATAGTCCTCTTTCTTGCAGCCAAAGCCTGCCTTGTAGCTGACATTGCAGACTTCTTGCTGATCGCAGCATCATTGCTTGCTTCTTAATTATGTGCTAAATCACTTGCTCTTTTAACACACCATTCTGAGAGGCCTCCACCAGCAAAGCTGTTTTAGAATTATCCACTGTAGGAAATGCACTGGGAGGTATAAACACTTGAGCTGGTTTGAACTAAGCTAAACATGGCACAGGAAGGAATTGCTGTCGCAACATAGAGGGGAAAATCTCTCTGAAAACATAGTTTAAAAAAGAGCCCATCTATTGAAATAACAGTCAGATAATCAAAGCTGCTTGCCATCTCGTATCTTTGGGCTCACAGCCAGTCTGGAGAGTCCATGTGGTCCAGCCATGCTCTTAATCCTACCCCCCATGCTCCCTGTCCCCAGCAGTCTCGCATGCCAGCTATCCCTGGCCAGTCCCAGGCTGCCAAGTCATTTCGCTCTTAAGGGTCCTGTTCAGTGAGAGGTCTGAAAAAAGTCACAAACCTTCAGCCAGCAGAGCCAGATAGTGGCTCAGTGGTGCCATTTACTTAAGCTTCTCCTTCCCTTGACCTCTCTCTGTACTCCTAGACTGTAATTGCAGCTTTTTACGCTAACTTGAGATTTTCCTGTTAATAGATTTGCACCAGAAAGAGGGGAAGCTGTGATGAGAAAAGTTCAGGGTAGAAGACTGGTTTTCTTGTGAAATAGCTTTGTAGCTGCATTGCTGTCCAGCAGCCTATCTCCTTTTTGGATCAGTGCTTTCCAGTTCCCAAACCACCTCAGTGCCACCCACAAGTGCTCCCTGCACTGAGCAGGTTGGAAGGAGTATTTTGCTAAATTAAGCTTCTGCATGGTCTCCATGTTTCTGTCTGCTCAGTGGTTTCCAGCTGTTTCAGCTTGTGACCTTCTAGTAATTTCCACATAGGGTCCAGACCCCTGGCTGTACTTGTAGTATATATAACACCCTTTCTCAGCCTATTGCAAATTCTAAAATTAGGCCAAGGATCCTCAAAGACCTGTGGACCACAGGCTGATGTCCCTGAGTAGAGGATTGCACCACTGTCCTGCACCCATCTGTGGTCCAGGCTAAGGATGGATGGCTTCTGCAGGGCAGCTCAGTGCAGAAGTATTAAACTGCAGTCTGCTGCCATATTTGTTTGTTTATTTATTTATTCATTTTTATTTTAACCCATTTGAGCTTATGTTGTTGGTCCTGTCTTCCTGATGAGCATTTAAATAGGGAAAAATACTCAGGAAACCTTTTGCTTTTTGGGGGTGGTGTCATTTTCTAGCAGAGAACTCCAGCATAAAATGCCTGTATATCTTCCTAACCATGTTGTGCTGTGAGCAACAAACCTAATAAAGTCTTTTGGGGTTTTTAGCACATCTCCCCTTCACTCCACTGCAGATTTGACAGTATTTATTAACGACTGAACTTATTACCTCTCCCTGAGCAGAGGTACTAATAGAGCTTCCCCGTTATCTGTTGCCTGCTGCCTATTCTTATGAAACTCCTAGCAATTATTATATTTGAGGCCTTCAACCCCATGTGAGTGGTTGCTAAAATTGTTAGCCAAGGGGCAGTTTCAGCACACTGTGATCATATAACCATCATCATTTTAGAAATTAGGCTACTGTATGACTTACTTACAGGCAAATGTGTTTGAGGCAGCACATCTAAAGGAAAACACATGATTGCTTGTGCACTTAATCACCACTGAATCAGGGCAGAGCTTTTCCTACGGCACCTGATTTGTGGCAGGACTGTACAGGTCATACAGAGCTGGGGAAAAGCTGGAGTTTAGCTTAACATTATGGCAGTCTGTGCTCCAGACTCATCCCAAAGATGTGTCTATCTAACACAGCCACATGAAGGAGCTCCATAGCATCTCCCAGAGGCTCAAGTGGAGCAGAGAGGACCACTGAGAAATATATTAAAAGATCAGAGCACAGCTGAATGTACAGGTGGAGCCAGAGGAACTCTGAAAATCACAGGGGATGTCCAAAGACAAAAATAACCAGACACCCACAAGTCTACTGCTGGTAATGGAAACTACAGGAATGGAAAACATAGTACGTGTTTAGATTGCTAAATAGCTGGATGGTGGGAATATGGTTACTTAATTTCACTGGAGTCTTACTATATAAAACACTGAAACTTTATTGAGTGTTACAAATTCTGTATTAGTCTTTTTAACATACAGTTTCTCCCAGTACAAAGAAGAGCTTTTTAATAAATACCTCCCTGTACATTTGGTGAGTGAGTTTCTGGTTTTGGGTTTTTGGAAGGGCAGATAACAGCAGTGCAAACATGCAGAGGCTGGGATAAAAAGGTGCCCAGCAGTCACATGTGCTACACCTCTACCAGCCCGTGTCATCTCATGCATCTAAGGATGATCCTTCTGTCAGCACAATGTCTCAAGAGCACTACTGTGTGAGGTTCAAGTGCCAGGACTTCAGGATGCTAGGCCAGATGTCAAGGCTAGGGTCCTGGGACTGCCACCATACTTTTGCAGTTGTAAAAAAATGAATCAGGACTCAAAATTCCAACAGCTACATCTTGAGTTAGTTAACCTGTGCCTATGTAACATACCTAACAAACCACTCTGCCCTCTCCATAGGTTTAAAATCTGGTAAACCACACTGCATGTGCAGCTTTGGGGCAAGTTTGAGTCCAGTCCAAAGCCTTCCACTGACTGCCCAGGGCTTTGCATTAAGTCCTGAACACCTGATTCGAGCAGCAGGTCCCAGTCCTGCAATCTCAAACACCTTGCTCCACAGCATGACAGCACTTCATTAGGTTAGGTTGCACCTTTGGGTGCAAGCCATCCTCCGAGGCACTGCCCTTCATTTCATTTTCCACACTTAACAAGGATAAGGTTAAAATGGCAGAACAAATTACACAGAGCCAAACCTCCATCGAGCTGATTTTCAGAGGAATGATAACAGTAATAACTGCGACAGTGAGTTCATGCCAACAGCTCTCATTCACACCTGGAGCTCCCTGCCTTCTTGGAATGAAACACGGTTTGAACAAAGGGACCAAGACAATGTGAGAAAACATCAACAAAGGGCAGATAGAGGCAAAGTAAATGAAAGACAGATGTAGGAAGGAAAGTGGGAGCTTTCTGCTTTGATTTCCACAGGTCTCATAACTTTATTGTCCTAAGGAATATCAGTTTGTTGTCCTAATGATACCAGTTCTTCAGTCCTCTTGCATGACTTATGATGCACCTTTTCTTTCTTCATATGAAAGCTATTGGTTTTAATTATAATGTGATGGATACACAGCCCCAACTAGCTCTATGTAGCTGAATTACTTGAACAGCAGTGCAGTAGGGCCCTTTTTCTTTCCAGACATCTCTGCAGCTGTTTGTCTTGGCAAAGGTAGGTTTGTCCCCAGCTTCATCCTGTGTGAAGTCCTTTCCACCCACTCAAGTTAACCTGAGCATTCACCTCATTTTTAATGGGAGCATTATCGTCTTTTATATTGCACTGGCAAAAATAATTCTCAAAAGGGGAAGAGACAGAAACTCACACCTACCCATCTTTCTTGAACAAACTGTCTTCATCCAAACTGTAGGGAGCAAGCATTTAGAGTAATTTGCCAAGAATTATTTTTCTTTTAGCAATGGTCCAGACCAAAAGTGGACACAGAGTCTGTGATATCATCTCTCAACCAGAAGGATACTCCTGAAGATACAGTAGTTCAGATAACACGTGCACTGCAAACACAATTGTGGTGCTTGTGTGGCTGCAGAATGGACAATGCTGGTTATGTTCTCTGGCTGTGCATGGGCCAAGCATGGCCCTGAGGGCAGGATCCAACCCCCATGATTACTTTATTCTGCTGCTGCCTTTTCCTCCAAGGAAGGAGGAAGTTCATGAAGAGCGGTTCATTTTTTCTTGACCTTGTTTGTGGCAATGTGCACTAAGTTTGATCTGCTGCTACTTAGTCCATGAGGAAGGGCAGATGGAGACATCTCTCTATGCAGAGCCTGGGGCTAGAGATAAGGCTTGGCTCCCATTGCTGCAGGTTTAATGATGACACACCAACACCTGAGTCTTTATCCATCTTTATCCAAAAAGCGATAACACTAAGGGAATGGGAAAAAAGGCTAAAGTATTGGTGTTAAAGGAAGACTCCAACATGAAGACAAAAGTGCATACCAGGTTTGGAGCCTCTGTAGCCTTCTGCCAGCAAGAGGCTCTGCTTGAAAGGAAAGTACCTATCTCAGCATGCGGTTAAGAGGAGTAATAAAACTCTAGTCACTCAGAGGCAGGGAAGAGGAGAAGAACACTCATAAATGTGCTGGCTTATGTTTCTCTTGAACGGTCAAAATAATTTTTCTCTCCTGCCCAGAGATTAGTCACAGAAGCAAGTGATACCATATCTGGGAAAAAAGTTGGATGGATAAAAATGGTCTTTGGGGAGAAGGAGAGGAGGAAGGGAGCAGACATATACTTCTCTGTGTGCCTTTCTCACCTTCCTCTTTCTCTGAGCTTGAATGTACAAATGGAAGAGCTGACACGTTTTAGTCAAGTGTTTGGGTCCAACCTAAAGCCAGTAAGGGGTCTTTGGGTCCAGCCTAAAGACACTGTCTTTTTCCCACCTGTCTGATGGGTTTGGGGAGCTAACCTCACCACTCCACAGTCTCCTAGGGCTCCTACTCTGCAAGAAGTTTGATTTCTCCCAGAGGCCTCAGTGAAATGATTTTTAACACATTTTTTCCAGACTCAAAATGAAAAAGAAAAAACTAAGGGACTAATGAAAGTATGCTCATAAATGCCACTCTTTGGGAAAGGCTAGTGCTTGCTATGGTTTTCAAAATAAAACTCCAGTTCCTCCAAGTACTTCTGAAGCACTGAGTTAAATTTCACAACACCCAGAGGTGTCAGGTAAAGAACAACCTCAGCCCCATCTTAATAAGGTGAGAAAATGAGATGGACAGTGGATTTTATGACATGCCTGAAATCACAAGGGACAGCTATGGGAGCAGGATTCAGAAGGCAGCCTTTCCTTTATGGTACACTATTCTCAAAAGCATGGCTCATTTATTTCAATTAATAGAGCTTTATAAGGGCTCCCTTGCCTCCTTTTTTGGCATGAATTACTGCAAAGACAGTGAATTAAAAGCACCAAAGGGCATCATTTTCATTTAGTGTTTAAAGAAGATGGTTTCATAAAAGCAGAATATGTGAAATTTACCCAAAAGTGTAAACTTAGAAATAACCTAAAGGAATAGAACAAAAAATAAATGTCTTTAAAATATTTTCTTAAACAAGGTTGACCTGACAGTTCAGCTCTGGAGTAGTCTTTCTGTGTAATACCAGTCAAGTGTTTCAACCAGGGACTAGTTCCTGTCACAACGTTCACTCAGGCATTGCAAGATTATGGGTTTCTCCAACCACATGAGAGGAAATTCTTTAAAAAGCATAAAGCTAATGCATGTAGTCCACTGCTGCCTCATTTTCTCGCTTCAAAAACAGGCAAGGTGGGATTCAGTTCACGTACCATGCACTGCCTGAAAGCTGTCACCCAAGCCTGCTTCCTTCAGTGGTGCCATCCAGACTGACTCTTCCCTTAGAGAAATATTTTTAGCTTAGGTGACTTGTTGTCAGCTATTTTAACAGATGCTGTTGTGCTTGTCCCAGACAGCTTCTGCCCTGAGAATGCTGTTACATGTGTGATGTTTGCAAAGGCATTTCAGTTTGTCTCCTGTGAAGGGTGACCAACTTCAAAATCATTTAAAAAAAAAAAGAAACAAAACAAAACTCAACAATGGCTGACTCATATTCAATGTTTCTGCAGCTCCACTCTTTGCTATGACAATGGAAAATATCTCTGATATGGTGGGGATGTATCATGGCAGAACTTGCCAGGCAAGCTAGGAACTGGACGAGATGCAAAATGAGATGTAATCTGCATCTAAAACACTTCCACTACACTGCCCAGAGCTTAACCATGTCAAAACTCACCTTTTGCTAGAATTAGAGCCCACCATCATCATCCACATAATATCTTTTGGTCAGAATTGCAGGACTGAGTGATGCTGAGACATTCCGTGAATGCCTCTAACCTTGGCTGACATTTTTGTTATATAGATACAGATATCAGGTAAACTCAAAATGGTCCACTATGAGGCAGAAAAGTGTAGTTTTAAACTTTGGCTTGGAATGACTTCTTGTTATAATGTGCTTTCATACTGTAAGTCCAGAATGAAAAAAAAGCAACGTGATTTGGCTTTGTACAAAATAAATAGCCATACATGAAACAAATCAATTTTCAATTTTGTTTTTATTTTTTAAGGGCCAAAATAATAATACATCTGTCAGTGATAAAGGGCAGAAATGTTTAAATGTCAAAGAACTGAAAAATCATCATTTCTACTCCCTATGAAAATGTTGCTTAAACTGTTGATATTACAGTTTCATTGTTGACTTCCACCTCCCATCTCTGCTAGCAGCATCATTCCCTGTTCATCCTGTTTCTGAGGCGAGGAATTAGACTTTGCTTAGCTTTTGTACTAGGGCCTTTTAGGTACTCCTTCCTTCTGAGCTTATAAAGCCTGTTATTTAGAATAATTGCTAATGAAAGGGCTCTGTCTAGATCAAACTTCTTGTAATCCTCCCATAGTTCAGACTGCTGAAGATCTCAAATCAGTTCTCTCTCTTAGCAAACGTTGCCTTAAATGCAGTCACTATGTGGTGCAAAATGTCGTTGTAACGTGATAATTTGATGATGATGATGCTGAAGTGCTGGGCTGCACAAAGTAATAATCTTTGGTTAAACCATAATCACAGCACTGGAAACCGTTGGTTAATCATGGAAACTTCATATTCAGTGTGGTCTTCCGTGCTGTTCCAAGATATTATGAGAAATGGCCATAAGCAGGCAGACAAGAATGTATTTATGCTGTTATTCACATCTTGTGGCATGCACACCACATGCCAGAGGTCATCGGCTTGTGGTTTGTTTTGAAAAATAGGGCTCATGAGTGAGACCTGGTGTTTGAAGATGAGGATGTCTGCAGCCCTTTGTTCTCTTTGTTAGAAGAAATAAGGCACCATCTCCAGCTTAATTTCAATAAGTTGCACTCTCTTTTACCCGTTATTTTTTCCATGGCAGTAGTCTGAATTCACATTTAGAGCATCACATTGGGTGAAGTTACAAGGTGCTGCTAACATGCTGCAGGTACCGAAAAGACTGCCTGACTTGTGCAAAGGAAACAAAGCTTGGTGTGGCAGCAGTGGGTGGTGAGCTGCGATGGGGATCTACAAGCTGTAGATCTCTATAAGGGTCTTGTTTTACTCTGAGGTCTCTGGGCATTGGGATTGAGCTTTTTGGGGAGCCGTGTGAAGGGCTATGGATGGCCACACTGTCCTACTGTCGTCGTTAGGGTTGCTCAGCCCATGCCCTGGCTAAGACTAGCAAGGTAAGAGTCCTGCGCTAGCAGTGGTGGGGAAATAGCAGAAACCTCATCCTAAATTCCCTGAATGCACAAGATACAGAGGCTTGTGTTGAAACATTACATTCATGGAACGGTCAAACATGCCAGTTCTTCCCGCCTTGAAAAAGACCTCTAAGCAGTGGGGGAGAGCCCACATCTGGTCTGCCTCCACTGACCACAGGGCAGCACAGACAGGCGAAGTCCACTAGGCACCAGCTTTCAGACAATGACACGTTGTGGAGCTTAAGCCCATGCACAAGCATTCTCTGAAGTACCGTTTCAGCCAGTCATGCTTCCTTGTGCTTCTCCTCTTTGCTGGGACACACAGATGCACAAAGCCAGCTCTGCACTAAAAAGGCAGCACCCGCTTGCTTGGGTGGTTGTTGAACAGCTGTTTGAGCTATGACATAACTGCCTTTAAACTTCAAAAGAAATCTATTTCTGAGCTGAAAGCATAGAGATTGTTTCATAAAAAAGCAAGGCTAAGATGTTAGCGGGCCGTGTAGCAGGTAGTGGACAAAGTGGAACTGCAGAGTACACATAACATCCTGTCAGCTCTGTCTTCTACTCGGCTTTTACTCCTTAGGGGTCCAGTCCTGCAATTTTTTCTCAAGCAATAACCTCAGCCATGCCAAAAGAGTCTGCTATTTCATCTGCTGGTAGCTATGCTGGAATGTGTTTGCTTTGGGACTGATTGTGTTCTTTAATGGTGGGCTCAAAGGACAGATAAAAGCTCATACCCAGCTCTGCAGAGTAGTTTCTATTGAGGTGAATGAACTCATTAGTAAAAGATTCTTTTAAAAAGCTTGATTTTTGCAAAGCCAACATGGGTTAGCTTTTGCAGGGTAGGTGGAATTGAAGCATGACAAGACACAGCTCAACTCTTCTCCCTGCTACCTGCTACTCCTGGGAAAACTTTTTGATGCCAGTTAGGACAGGCTGACAGAGTACAAAAATCACACAGCCTAGGCTTGGAGGTCTGGAAATCTAACAAAACACAGAGGACGCCAAACTTGTTCACACAGTTGTGAGGCACCAGGTCACATAGATGCTCTGTGACACTGGAGTTGCACCCAAATTTCTGATCAAAAAATTATGGAAATGATTTGCTGCTAACCATTATTATTGCCTTACTGATATATACAAGGAGGAAGGAAGGGATTTTATTGAAAACAAACAAACAAACAGATGCTTGTCTGGAGCCTGCCAGACCCCAAGTTTTTCTGTTTCACTACCATGGCAATCCTTCCCTTTCCCTGAACGATGAAAGCTTCCTCTTGCAAACAGTTCTCTAAATTAAATGGCTGCCCTTGAATTAACTCACTAATGCTGGCAGCTAGAACACAGCAATGGAAGAGAGGTAGGAGAAAGAAAAGGAGGTGCTATGTTTAAAAACAAATGAAAAGTCTCTCAACTGCCAAAACCACAGTTGGTGGAAGGGTGTGCTGGTGGTTCCAGACTGTGGCAATGAAAAACAAGGATTGTTTAGCTGTCTTGGGGGAAGGGAAACTCACTCCAGCAACATTATTACCCAATTAGTCCTAGCAACCCTGCTGCAGAGAAGGAGTGCTCTCATGTGTGAAACTGGGTGAGCTCCTGACATGACAGACAGCAAACTTGAAAGAGTGTGGTGGAGATGAGGATCACCGGTCCTGGTAGGTCCCTCCTGCTGCATTCAAGAGGCTAGAGGTACCTCAGGCACATGAAATTGTGTGTGGGGGGATCTGCTGTTTTGCTCCTACCCTGTGGACCAGCTTGCCAGAGAGTAACAGGTGGTCCCTTCTTTTACCCAAAGGACATTGGGGACAACAAAGCAGACAGTGCAATGTGCTGAGTACAAATGGTTACAGTTGAAACCAAGAACCTGTGGTGCCAGTATGTATTCAATATTTAACATGTAATATCTTTAAGTTGGGAAACACGTTAGTGACTAAGAGAGCTCACGAGAAGACTCTGACGTGAGTCACCTCAGCCCCTGTTGAAATCCTCGTGCTGGCATTGATCAGCTCTGGGATTTTTAAGGGCAGACTCATGAGCTAGGCATCCAGTGCTCTGTTACAGGATGAGCAAGTGAAGAAAACCGCACACAACCAACACTGCCTTCAGGAATGGCACCATTTTAAAAACATACTGGGAAATATTTCCACATCACTGAAAGCATTTGCTTGGAAGTCTTACACTGGGTCCATAATTGCTGTCAGGTATTGCAACTCCAAAAGGAATGTAATTAGTCCTGAGTTAAATCTCCCTGCTTCTAGAATAAGGGTTACACTGTGTGGCTCTGTTCTGTAGACTAAATATCCTCACATAAATGCATTCTGGCATCAGAGATTTGCGTAGGTGGGTGGCTTGGAGAGCAATTAATGCTAAGTCAACAGCCAAAGAATGTGAGAAGAGCTATCCTAAACACTCATTGTCCTTTGCAAAAATAATAGAAAATTGATGATTCTCCACCCCAAAACCACAGGGTTCCTCAAGCCTAATTCCCAAGGGCAGCCCAAGTGCTGCTTTTTAAGCATGTGTTGCTAAAAGGCAGATTAAGAACTGCTGCTGGATGGGGGCTGTGGCACAGGAGCAGAAGAGATGTTGCCATGGGGGCTTCTAGGTAATTTGGATCCTAGTGGTGATCTGTGGGAGCTTACAGGGACAGCAAAGCACATGCATCCCCAGCCCAGGTAATAAGGTTGAATCCCCAGGGCACTGCCCTGCAGGTAGATTTTAACCTCTGCATCTCTCATTTTCCACTTGTGCTATAATAGTGCAAATGGCAGTAGCACTCACAGCAGATACCAGCGTCTACATTCCCACATGCTTGGGTCTAGCACTGGGGCTGCAGCAGGTCACACCCAGACATGATCTGTACCTCTGACGTTATTTATTCTTTTGGCTATCAGTCATTGGTATGATACTCATTTTCCCTATAAATGGTGTTCTTTGTGCAAGGTTAGGATTTGGCTGTTGCAAGGAAATTGCCTTAGGTTACAGCAAAAGCAACAAAATAATCACTCCAAAATTATTCCAGATAAATACTGCACTGATAAACAGTGAGGCTTATTTATGTCATGTACAATTAGATTTGTTTTCCACCTTTTGACAGGAGCACTTCTGTCTGGAGTAAGACGAATGAAACACATACAAGCAGCAGGAGGCCACGTCCAGAAATGCTCCCTTCATCCAGGCTCTTACATTGTGAAAGGGAGCCTCCTGTTGTCTTCCGACTGGCATTTTCTGGCCAGCTGAAAGCTAAAATAACCCTTCCTTTATGCTTTTGATACTGTGATCTAATGGCTAAATGGATTTTTAGTACAAAGCATAATTTCCACCTTTGGTTTCACTCATCACTTAATGGAAAGGCCGCCTAACGTATTGATTGCCGTAACATCCTGCTTACATCCCAAACAGTGGCTGCTCAGCAGAAGCAAAGAACAGATTGTCTTTTAGCACTGCAGTTATCTAATAATAATAATTGTAATAATCATAATAATCATGTCTCTGTTGCAGCTAGCTGCCTGAAGCTGCTGCACACTCACACTGTGCCAGCAATCGGAAGGCACAATTCATTTTTGCACAATACATGGCTCACCTCTCCTTGCACCTTGCTGAAAGGGAGGCACAGTGTCCTAGCTCCTAGAGTTTAACTAAAGACCAGGGATTCTCATTGCACTATTCAGTGGCATTGCTGCAGGTGACCTGAGAGTGAAGCCTTTTGAACAACTGCCTTCTTGATTTGCATTAGGTACTTGTGAGACCCAGGACCTGGATGATGGGTCCTAAAAGATTGAATCTGACAAGAAAAACATATGTAGCTCTAGGCATGAAGAGCATTGGTGCACTGATGCCATATAAAAGGTGAGAAGCAGCAGAGACCATAATTGGGCCTGAGCTCTACCCTGGGGTGATGGCCTCCAAAGGCTGATGAGCAGAAGCAGTAGGGAGCAAAGGTAAAGTGGGTGGAAGCAGAAGATTTGGCAGCTCTAAGACATCTCCATAAGAACAGAACTTGAAGACATCCTGAACCTTAACTCATGTGCACAGAGATGCCTATAAGGACAACTTGTAGTGCATCAACACGGCTCGTAGTGACTGACATATGGCAGAGCACAGAGTGAGGCAGTGGTGGGGACAGATTGGGGGCTTACAAGGACACACTTCCACACATGCTACGCACATGGTCTGCAATTGTTTGGTGCTGTCTTAATTTTCCTCAGCTGTCTGTATTGTAGCTGAAGCATCATTACTCTGAAGGGGCAACTGAACATTGGAAGTGTAACACTGCTGAAAGGGGGGAATGGAGAACAGCATTTTCCTCTGGAAATTCAAGTAACATATGGAAAGGGAAGCTGCATATTGCACACGAAAGGAAAATGCCTTTTAAAATCTAAAATCAAGAAGTTTGTGGAAAGAAAAGTCCTAGAAGTTAACTGAGTTTTTACCTTCCATTAATGTTCCCTATAAAGAAATGTTCTGCTTCTTTGCTCCACTAGACACAGGTTCATGTCAGCTTCAGCATTTGACTGCTGAGTTTGTCAGGCAGATTGATGGCTTAGCTGAAATTAAATTTATGGGCGCAACCCTCCCCTGGTCAAAGCTCACTTTGTCAGATCGATGGAGGTCCATAGCTCCCACTGAAGTGTGCAGGAGAAGAGACATTGAAATCATTCAGGAGGGTCTGAACTTAGTAAGGAGGATAAGCCATTTCTACCTTAAAACACTGAATGTGGATGCTTTCACCTACTATCTGGAAGCACCTATATTGATGGCCATACTTCAATCAGGTTCCTAAAACTGGGCTGTGAGAACACCTTGGGAAAAGTTCAGCATCCCAAAGCTCATCACGGGACACTGAAACTAAACCCAGCTCTGCTGCTGCAGTGGTGAGTCCTGCAGCTGCTAAGCCCATGATGCCATTTCTTTCTCTGCGGGGAAAGGGCCCAAGGCAACAAATGGACTGCAACAGGCCAGCTCATCTGCCCTAAGACAGGGCTGTGCCTCAGCTTCTTGCTTCATCCAGCACTGAAGTTAGCAGCCGTGAAGTAAGACTGCTTCGTACTTTGAAAAATTATTAGAAAAGAAGTAAAACAATTCATTGTTCCAAGGAGAAAATATCCCTTGAGTCTAACTACTGAAAAATCAAGCAGCATTTGAAAAGCAAGACAATAAGCCTAGCTTGACCTCACAGAGCATTAGAATTGTTCTGGCAGGAGCAAAAATGATTTTCTGATAGATGCAATAACAATGCTGCAATTACATAAAACAATATGTAAACTGAAAATGCAATACCACCCTGCTATTTGTACACTCCCTGTTTCCGCTGTCATCCTCTTATTGTTGGCCCTTTAAGTATTGTCTCTCTTAGGTTTTTAAATACTTCATTAGGATGATTTGCCACCAGTCTTTGTCTTGAAGAAGAATATTTTCTCCTGCCAGGACTCTAATTAAGCCAATTTTTAATGTGGAAAATCAGGCTTCACTGATATCTTCATGCTCTTGATGGTTTAAGTGGGAAAGTCACAGAGAAGCACCTGATACCAGCATAAAAATAACACCTGGAAACCTGATATAAGGTGGGAAGTATACAAAAATGAATTCTTCCCTATGGGGAATAGTTTGTGGAAAATTTGTAAAGGATGATGAAGGTGAAACGGATTCAACTCTACCCTACCCCCATCTATGAAGCACATAAAGATGCTGCAAGAAATTAATCTCCTCTGGATCATAAAACTAGTTTTAAACCCTGAGAAAGAAAGAAGTTGAGGTTTTTTGATTGATGACTTGTGGAGCACCCAAAAAAATTGACACGATCTCTTTCCTCACTAGCCCAGGAACATTGTAGCAGAGGGCAGCAGCCAGCAGCCTCCTGGCTCCTTCCCTTCAAATTTCTCCTTGTAAAACTTCTACTGCCATAGTGCCATCTAGAGACAGTTACAGAAATTAAAGGGCTTTTATTGTTGCTAAGGTCAGCTTTCAGGGTTGTTTGAGGGTTTATATGGTCATATCCCAGCAACGATTGCTGCTTACTAGTCCAGCAGTCCTTAATTCTGCCACTGTCCTCCAAAGGTTTGATACCAAGCTGCACTGAGGCCAGTGCAAAGACTTCTGTTGGGTTCAGGGTTGTCAGGATTAATCTTGTCCTGCTTCTACAGGATGGAGATCTCATCATTATTAGCTCTTTATTAACATAAAGGCACTAACAAAGCACCCACACAGCAAACAGCTTTGGACACTTGTGTGCGAGCCTCCAGGGACAGTGGTACCTGAACGACAAAAATAACATTATGCTATTGGAACTGGTACTATCTTTTCCCTAAAACCCAGTGCAGACAGAGAAAGAGCACAAACACTTGCTACTTGTTCTGGTATTTTAGCATCCCTGTGACAACCTGAAGAAAAGCAAGTATTTTGAGGGTTAAAAAAAAAAGGATTTCTTAGAAGTGAAGATAAAAAATTTAGTCACATTGAAGGAAAAAAATAGCATACTGATATTTAAAGCACTGGCCTGGTAAAGAAGATACGGGCTCAATTCCGGATTTCCCCCTCTGTCAGGGACACTGCAGGACCTGGGGCATTCGTGCCTTGATTTCCCTGCTTCCTATACAGAAAGCTGACAATGACTCCTCTACCCTTTATCTCTTTTATTTCTTTTTCTTTCTCTTCAGATCTCTGTGTCGTTGCTCAGTAACTCAGCCACAGCTTGCACTGTCATAAAAGTAATGAATAATATTACTAAAAAATATTGCAAGTGCCTCTCTACATAAGAATGATTTAAAGAAGATGGGTTTTTTACACTCCCAGGAGAACAGATCTAGAGACAAATTTAAGCTACTAAGTCAAAGGCAAATTATGGAAACGTTGTGAAGTTAAGGACAGAGAAATTA
Organism: Eurystomus gularis; assembly: GCA_013400335.1. Lineage (NCBI taxonomy): Eukaryota > Metazoa > Chordata > Aves > Coraciiformes > Coraciidae > Eurystomus > Eurystomus gularis. The sequence continues at coordinate 511,242 of VZZY01015662.1, forward strand.
CAGGAGATAAAATTGATGATCTTCTCATAAGCACTGAAAAACGCCCTCTTAATCATGAGGCCAATGGCCTCAGATGGCAAAATATCTATGTTCCACTGCAGCTGGGTGTCTCAAGGAGAAAATTGTATCCAACAGGAGGCAATAGAATACAGATCTCACTCAGTGGCTGCACAAGAGCAATATAGACATCCTTTGTACATCTCTAAAAGATTTATCATTACCCATGGTTATAAATTTTCCTATAAAAGGGGTTTGAATTGAGAATATCTATCTCTGTGGGTCAGAGTACATGGGAACATGCTAGAAGCATCTGGAGATGTGATTTTTTTGAGCCTGCTTTTGCCTGTGAGGATTGCATGGGTGGGCCCTGCTGTAGATGGGCATCTTGAACATTCAAAGCTGGGCAGTGGAAGGTGGATGGTCCTGATACTGGCGAATCACCCTCTTGAGAGCCCTTGGCTAGAAACACTAGTGTTGTGTAGTCCAGCAGTAAAAAAAATAAAAGGCTAGAAGGGACAGTATTAAATATTCTGCTTTTCAACATTTTTGTCATTTTAACAATGTCTTGCAAGTCATCATTGAACAAATACTCCTTTTCCAAACATCTCTCACTAAAGTTTAGTAGTACAAACCGTCTATTAAGCAGTTACAAAGACCATACAGAAGACGTTAAATTACCATTTGCTTAGGACTATGTGGATTAAGTGTGGTTAAAAGTCACTGTCTAAACCAAGGGTCTGTCTCTGAGACAAAAATGTGAGTCATTGACATTCATGTGTGCACTTATTGATTTTGTTCCAAAATCCCCATTGCTAATGATACAAAAATAAGCAACCAACCAAATAATACTCCCCTACAAGCAGACAGGTGATCCACAGAGAAAAATTCCTAAATAGCAAAAGACCTATGGAAAGTATCCTGCTGCTGAATCTACCTTAAGAGAGGATCTGGCTCTCAAGGAGAGTCCAGAACACAACCTTGATGTGGGTCAGAGGGACTGGTGGGGCGTCGAAAGAGCCTCCTGCCTTGACACAGGGACTTTTCAGGTTGAATCCTGCACATTCATCTGTCCTGCATGAGCAGGGCTATGGATAAAACAAGTAAAAGGTACTTGCCCATGAAATCCTCTGTCGTGAAGAGCCCAGGGCTAAAGATGAAGGACCTACAGGGAGTGAAAGCACAGCAGACCCAGAGGGGGACTTTCACCATCCTCCCTCCTGATGTGGGGCTGAGTTCTGGTAATGAGACATGTCACACTGTACCCTGGTGAGCCAGGCGAGCTGCCAGGACCCCCTGCCCACCGCACTGCTGTGACATGATGGCAAGCCAAGGACCTGCTGCAATCATCAGAAAGGCTCCCTGTTGTACTGCCTCACCTCGTCCCCAGCCTCCCGCGGGAAATGCCCCTCCAGCTCTAACGAGGCTCAGGTCCTCAAAGAAGAGTGTTGTGGTAGGGAATAAATTCCTCCCACGTATTTTCTCCAATACAATGAAATAATGTGGGCCACGAATCTGACACTCTGCCTTTCGTGCTGGAGAAGTGAGCAGATAGCTGTGTTTTAACATTAGCTCCTAAGTATAATTTCCTGTAATTGTAAAGCACTTTAGAGGTACTTGTGAACTTGGGTGGATAGCTCCTAACTAAGTTGATGAATAACCCAGGACTGATTCATCTCCTAAACAGACGGAAAGCTGAAGGAGGGAACGTGGAGAAAGGTTTTGCCTTCCATTAGCAACACTATCCAAACAACTGACCCTCTCCCCAAGAGATTAGTTCACAGCAGGTGAACTATAATCTGCTCTGAGCGGCAGGCAAGGAAAGCATTCATTCCAGATGCATTACAGCCAGAGCTTTTCTTCTCTTTTCTTCACACATTGTGAGCTCCCAACAAAGGGCTCCAACTATCAGATCAAACAAACATTTTGCCACTTCTTTGCAGAAATGGTTCTGGTCCTGAGTTGGGATGGTAACCAGAAAAAGACTGTCTGATCAGTATTTTTTCCTGGCATGGCTATCAGCACTTTCTCAGCTGGAAAATGGTTGTTTGATAGCAGCCAGAGAAATAGGCAAGTTTCTGATCAGGGCCAATTTTGTGCTGGGAAGTTGTAGCCAATTTATGATGCTAAAGATAATCAACTGGAAATTATTATTTGAACCTTATGTGCTGTTACTATCCATCTGATGCACTCAGTTGCCAACTGGAGAACATTTTTCACGAAACAATCACACCACTTCTAGCTTTCTGGTCCCAAGCCTCACGGGAAACCTACAAGATACCTTTAAAAGATAAGTTTAAGTTCCCAGATCTGTTGCATATTATAATCATAGAATCAAAGAATGTATTGGGTTGGAAGGGACCTCTAAAGATCATCTAGTCCAACCCCCCTACAACAAGCAGGGACATTTCTAACTAGGTCAGGTTGCTCAGAGCCCCATCGAGCCTGACCTTGAATGACTCCAGGCATGGGGCCTCTTCCACCTCCCTGGGCAACCTGTTCCAGTGCTCAACCACCCTCATATTAAAGAACTTCTTCCTAATGTCTAACCTAAATCTACCCTTTTCTAGCTTAAAACCATTACCCCCTGTCCTGTCACTACAGACTCTCAAGAACAGATCTCCTCCTGCCTTCCTGTAGGCCCCTTTCAGGTATTGGAAGACTGCTAGAAGTCATAGACTTACTAGGTTTTATGGCATATATTTTTCCCTCAAACCAGCAGCAGTAAAGCCTTCATTAACTCTCAGTCAGTAACCATCCATCTCTCTTTTCTTCTTTCTTTCTCTCTCTTTGGCCAACAATCTTATCACTTCACTCCTTGCTAATGCCATTGCCTTTTCTCCACAGGTACCAATCAGACTTCTCTCCCACAGATCTGAGTAACTAACAAAATCCAATTAGACTCAGAGCAATTGTTCTCAGCTAAGATTCAGTTTGAAGATGGCAAGTTCTTATTTTCAGAGTGAAAAAGACTTTGTGTGTTTGAAAGCTTAGCTGTTTGGGTTTGCAGGGGTAGGTTCTCTCCCACCTATACCTGCAGGTGTGATAAAAAGTATCACCTCTGCCTACACATTCGGCTTTGCTCTCCAATCCTGTTAACTGCAGCAGGGCGGGGGATGTTTACCAGGGATGGTGCCAACTGCTGGCCCCAGAAGCATCTGCACAGCTTGTGGTCCAGTGTGGGCCCCTATTTACCAGGCTGGAGTCGAGTACGGCTCGAAGAGACATCTCGTGGCCATGTCATATACTGCAAAGGAGTTATTTTGTGCACGAAGCATCACTGGAGTGCGAGAGAGCGCCAAGAATTGCCTGAAGCAAAGGACTAGCTATATTGGGCCAAACAGCAGAGGATGCAAAAATACTGTGCATTTAACGCAGCCTCCAGCTATGCTCTCTGGGTGCCTTCAGAAGATTAAGAAATTGGAAATACAGACATATTACATCCTTGTGCATTTAGTTGGGACTTGCAAGCACATAAGAAAGAAACAGCTTGGCAGGAGATGGCAGAGAGCTACAAAATCCTAAATCACTAGGAGAAACCAGAACGGGAGCAGCTGCTTACCCTCTTCCAGCACGGGACTCAGAGCCACCAGGTGAATCTTTCGGGAGCCACGTTTGGGCAGGAAGAGGAGGAGGTCATTCCTCCTGAGCAGCAGAGGATCCAAGGAAGTTCTTGCCGAGGGCAGTGGGGGTGCAGAAAGTCCACCAGGGTCAAAGGAAAGATTGAACAAACATCAGGAAAACAGAGCTCCACTGCAGGAAATGAAAACCTCATTGCACATTGCTTCACACAAGAGTGCTGGTGGCCAGTGGAGGCTGCGTCCTGTGCCTGGGGCTCTTGGGAACACTTGCCAGCATAGATCTGAGATGCTGTGGTGCATGGAACAGGCAGAGCTTCCCACCTCACTGGGAAGGGACCACCTCCACTGCTTCCAGCTGCCAGTACTACTGCTCTCCTCTCAACCAGCAACTCCTTGCTGTCCTTCACCTGCAGAGCCCCCAGCAGTCACCCAGAAAGGGTAAAACACTCTAGGTCTGTCATAGCCTCTGTGCTGGGAGTGAGACCCATTGCCCACTCCTAGCCACTGAAACAGCCTGAAATAAGTCTCATTTATCTCCATTCCCTGACTCTCTCCTTTGTTTTCTTTCATTTCAAAATGCATGGCAGGACTCCGGTAAGCAACCTTCCACTGCCCAGACCTGTGACAGAGAGACCCAGCATACCAAAGCCCAGTACTAAAGTGAGGAGATATAAGTACAAGTTATCTATGGGACAGCAATGTGCCCTTGTGGCCAAGGAAGCCAATGGTATCCTGGGGTTCATTAAGAAGAGTGTGTCCAGCAGATCAAGGGACGTCCTCCTCACCCTCTACTCTGCCCTAGTGAGACCTCACCTGGAGAACTGCATTCAGTTCTGGGCTCCCCAGTTCAAGAGGGACAGAGATCTACTTGAGAGAGTCCAACGGAGGGCTATGAGGATGATTAGGGGACTGGAACACCTGCCTTATGAGGAAAGGTTGAGAGACCTGGGGCTTTTTAGTCTGGAGAAGAGAAGACTGAAAGGGGATCTAATTAATGTGTATAAATATATGAGGGCTGGGCATCAAGAAGAAAGGGGCAACCTCTTTTCACTTGTGCCCTGCGGTAGGACAAGGAGCAACGGATGCAAGCTAGAGCACAGGAAGTCCCACCTCAACATAAGGAGGAACATCTTTACTGTGAGGGTTACAGAGCACTGGAACAGGCTCCCCGGAGAGGTTGTGGAGTCTTCTCTGGAGACTTTCAAGACCCATCTAGATGCGTTCCTGTGTAACCTGCCCTAGATTCTATGGTCCTACTTGGCAGGGGGGTTGGACTCGATCTCCAGAGGCCCCTTCCAACCTCTAACATTCTATGATTCTATTATTCTAAGTACCTGAAATACCACCACCGCTCCTAGAGACTTTCAGTCAATATGTCACATGGAAAAGCTCTCACTGATGTTGGACCACTCTTGAACATCAGATTGCAGCATGATTTTAAGAGAGCCAACATCACCAACTGAGGCAGAAGGAAGGGGCTGGACACCAGGTGAACCCTGTGCATGTCCCCAGCTCCAGTGAGGCAGACCTGCTCCCGTAGCTTCACTGTTTTGGCTGTATGTGCCTCAAGAAAATGACCATCTCCTGGACCCCTGCTGTGGCCACCATCTCCTGCAGCAAGTAGGATACAAATACACAGGAGTTTGCATGTCAGTGTACACCTGTAAGGGAAACACTCCTGATACAAGCTGATGCAACGACACTAATTCCCACCTACCCCAATACCATGTTGTTTGGTCTTGTCTTGCTATGAAGTATCCCCTCTGGCTCCCTTGCCTGCACAGACCCCCATCTTGAATTCCTCCATCCCTGGGCAAGGGAAGATGGGAGACAGAGGCTGAGCTCTGGCATTACTCTTATATTCCTTGCCCAACCCCCTTTTGAGCATGGTGAAACATCTCAAAAGACATCAACCTCCCAGGATTTGAAGACCTGGCCCACCACCCTAGAGCTCCTTGCACTGCTGCATGAGCGATGCCCCAGGTTTCAAGAGATACACAGCTCAGTCCCACAGCTAGCTAGGAAAGGGGTTTAAATAAATCTTTGTTGGCTCCTGCTAAATGCTTCCTCCATGATTAACACTAGAGGTGATTTTGATAGCAGGATTCATTGTCAAAATAGCTTATAAAACAATTCCATAAAACTGTGTAAATCTTGTGTTGATCTTACTTTTTACAAGGAGTCTTAAAGCTATATATCCCAGTGCCATTTACAAGGTTGTTGCAGGTGTGGGACCAGCCTTAGAAATATAGCTACTACTTACACTGTGTATTTTACGAGCCTGGGGAAACATCCGTTTGAACTGTAAAAGGAGTTCTCCAGCCCACTTGCTTCTTTGTGTAAGAGATTAAGCCCTTGTCCACCAGCCTTCAGTACCTCCTGAGTCACAGCCAAGATGAAGGGACAAGATTCCTTTATCAACACACCTTAGCAAAGTTTTCCAGTATGTTGAACTTTGGCTTCAGGAGGAGCTGGGCTCCCCAAGCCCAGGTTTCACTGCAAGGCACTGAGCAACAAAGCTACTTGCAGATGCGGGGCTGTTTTGCTATGAGCTGCAGTCATTCCTCTGGTGAAACTCGCAGACTATTTACTGGTGCTCTGGAGCACAAAGAAACAGGTGGAAAAGGGAAGAATTAATAGCTCAATCATGTAAATCAGGTGACAGAAGGCATTTAAGCAGGCAATATATACTGTAATTACGTAATAGGTATTTAATAGGCATCAGGCTGAGTCTGCTGGGGATTAAAGGAAGAGCCAAAAGAGATTTCTCCGCTTGAGTTAAAAATTATCAGGATTTTAACCCTGTATTAAAACACAAGATTACATCCCATCCTCTATGACCTCTGAGCTCTCCTCCAGCTCCTAGCACAACAGTCCTGAGATTGCTAAAACTATGGCAACTGAGCCCTCCTCCCACAGTGTCCACTGAAGAGAGGATCGATTAGGTCCCAAATCACCACATGCCTCTACTTTGCAGGGTACATGGGCAACCAGGTGCCATGCTGCACCCCAGAGAACACTGTACTTTTCAGAGGGGTATGTGGGCTCCCCATTTATAATCCTGGGAGGAAATGGCTTGTACTTGGGTTTGAAGTTCAGGGACTCTAGGTTTTAACAAGGATTTGTTCTTTGACCTTGGCCAGGCTGCTTATTCCCTCCTCTAAGGAGTGACGAAGCTCCTCCACCTACATGTGACCTGGAAAAGAGACCTGTGAGCTGCAAAGCAATGCCACCATTGCGACATGGGGCTATGGGCAATCCTTTGTCCAACTGTCCCCACCTTCATCCTCCTCATCAGATGCCTGGTCTCACCTTCCCAGCGGATATGTTTCAGCACCCTCTTATCTCCTGCTCATATCTTCTGCGTAAGACCAAATATTGACACTGTTCAGGAATGGCCCTTGACTGTGAGCACATCTCCTAACCTTCAAGATAGCCCTCGACCTCTCCCCTGATCACTGAAATGCACAGGATAGATGTGGGAAAGGGTCACAGTGACTCACTATTTTACAGCAGTTGAACGGCTAAGCCCAACACATGACTTCTGCTTTGCAACAGTTCTTTCTGAAGGGTCTCAGTGACACTGAGTGACAGATGTTTGGATCAGTATCATACTGTCATCGTCAGCTGAAAGGAGCCTTTCTGTAGCCCTGCCAAGGCTCCAATTCATGATATCCCTAATCTTTAATAAAAACTGAAGAAAATTCCTCCCTGTTTTTCTATAACAGGCCTTCTAAAATAGCATCCAGCTCCTGAATTTGACAATGTCACAAACTAGTGCAGTGGCTGTGGCATGTGATGCCTGAAGAAACACCAAGTCGGAGGGACTGGGATCATCAGTGGATTACACACTTGTACAGCACCGTACACACCTTCCTAATCCACTCCCTAATCTGGTGTTGTTAAGGTGGTGTTGCAAGACAATTAATAACATAACATTATTTAAAATGCTTTATCTATTTAATGTACTAATTAGCCATGATAATAACAAGTAGCTTTACAGTTGAATTTATGAAACCCCATTATCTGAATCCCATTTGTATGTGGCTTCAATGAGACTTCATAAAGTGCTGGGCTTATTTAACAACTCTCCCTTCAGCCAGAGCAGTGATCTAGGGCCCTTCCCTCTGCCCTGGCTATTTAATTCCACAAAACACTAAGGGGTCTAATAGGAGCCTACTCCATGCACAAACCTGGCTAAAACCTGCCTGCTTGAGTGATTAGGCAGGGACTGACAGACCGATGTGGGCAGAGCAATCACACAACCCCCTATTTCCTTTGGAAAGCAGGCTAAAAATAGGGAACAGGCAGTAGAAACCCAGACAGGAAGGCAGGAATGGATCTATCAATAGCTCCTGCCCTGTTTCCTGCTCATTAGTGTCTCTCAGCAGATGTCAGGTAACCTTTAGAAACCCTGCAAAGAAGCGTTCATTTATCAGAGATTTCTTAAATTGAGATAGAGGGAATTTGGACCCTGTATGTTTATAGACATCTCAGGAAAAAAAAAAAAAAAGAAAAGAAAAAAAAGAAAAAAAAAATCTCTCCTGAGTGCATACATTGTATGTCACAGAGAATTTTGTTCCTATTCTTAATATAGCCACAGACCACCTGTGGACTTTGTACTACTTATATTGCTAAATGACCACATCACACCGATCTGTCTCCCCATTCCCTTGGTGCTACCATTGCTCTGACCGCAATCCCAAGCTGAGCAGGAGAGCAAACACATGCTTTAGCAGCAGCGCTCCTCCCAGGAGATGAAATGCTTAAATTCAGGATAAGAGTAATTTGCTGTCTACAAAAGCTTGTCAGCAAGATGTTAANGAGAAAAAGGTGGGGTTTTTTTCACCAGAGCCATGGATCATCAGCTGCATCTGCCGGTGCTGGTGCTCGTTGCTCACTAGATGGCGAAGGCTGCCTGTCTCCCTGCACCTTGCCGGCTCAGCCAGCGAGCGATGCTGCTGGGCATGGAGAAAGGGGCTTGCACCACTGCGGGGAGACTTAGGGAAGACACTGGGAGCCTGCTAGAGGCACAGGGGAAGGGAAAGTGGGTTATTGGGTTATTAAGGTTCAGGTGGTGGTAAGGTTCTCCTTGAAGAGATGGTGCCGCATGTTTGACAATCTCCCTCTTCTCCTGATTTGAAATGAACCTTTAGGTGAGGCCCCAGATACCAAGAACTGGTAGGGAAAGAGATATCCCAGCAAGACTCTTCTGCAGATTTCCTCCAACCTTCAGGAGGATTTTCACTAGCAGGATCAAGCTGATATGACCCACATTGGTCCCTCAAACCTATCTAGGGAGGACATAGGGTGATATAGACTGGGATTAGTCCATCCTGAATCGCTGAAGTGCTCTCGGGGCAAAAATCACCCTTTAGAGATGACAGCTATTTAACAGAGATACTTGATGACAATGTCATCAGCCACAAGAAATCTCAGTGCAACGCACCTGCTGCTGCCTTGGGTTGAGCCCTGCCCATGTAGAAAGCTGTGTGCCACCTTCACAGAACCCTTCCTCTGCTGTCCCAGGGGTGTTCATCAGGTGCAAGATTACAATGGCAGGGACAGGAGCGTGGCAGAGCCTGATTTAGGTCCTTCCACAGAGGTCATGCTTGTTAAAGCTGAAAAAACCTCATGATTTGCCAGCTTGGGAGACTTGGCTGCCCCAGGTACCTTCAGTCTCTCAACCGCAACTGAAGAAGCATGAGAAAGGACAATGCTCTATCCAGGGTACTTGGCTACAATCCAAAGATGTCATTCTCAAAAAAAAAACCAACAAAACCAAATACATGAATTATAAAACCTCAAGTGAGATGGAGCTGTGAGCCAAGTGAGACTGTTTTGAAAGTGTTCACCTGCACTAGTGAGCCACTAACCAACACAGAAGCTATGGAAGTGAGTTAGAGGAGGATAATTTCCACCCCATTTTCAGCAGCAGCTGGTTCCCAGGAATGTCCTGCTCTTGCAAGTCATCAGTATTTACAAGGCAAGTTTTGCACCATTGTAGCTGAAGTCCCTTCATACAGCATCAGCTAGTTGCGAACAGCTCCTCTCCCATGAGTGCCAGTATTTTCAGTAGCACCAGTTTGAGAAAGAAGAAAGCCCTCTACCAGATATCTGTGTCTGTACTAAAAGAAGCTCAGCCCCGTAATTTCCAGGCTCCCCATCTGCATTGCTGGCTTTACTTTGGCCATGGCCAGTCTGTAGCTCTGTACCCAAACAGCCACATTTAAGCATGAGCAGCACCCTCAGTTCTTGGCTATACTGGGCTCAAAAACCTCGGCTCAGCTGGTCTTCTGGGTGATGCTGGCTACTCGGGCCCAGCTGTGCTCAAATTCACGTGCTCTGTCTGCCCAAACTGTATGAACCTGCAGCTCAATGTGGAGAAAAGAGCAGGGTGGGAGTGCACTCTCACAGGTGCCCGGTTCCAGCATGAGTGTGGTGTTCATGGTGTGCAGATGTCAGTTCAGGCATCCGAAACACACCTTTACATTGTGGAGCATCACCTATTCCTCCCCATGAGATACCATCATGAAAATGAAAGCCCATCCACATGATCTTCCCAGCAGCAGCACCAGTCAGCCCACAGCTGAGCCTACAAACATGGGATAACAGATGCACCTATGTCAATGTATGCCCAGACATGAATATATAGGGCAGCAAACAGGGTTTTGAACATTTCTCCCAACCATTTGGCATAAAATTATCCCTGATTGTAATATTTAGCAGCCTGAGTTTTTTCATTGCTCTCGCCAACCCAGGATCTATTATATCGCATCTACATCTTTTGCAGAATAATGCAAATGTGTTTCTATTCAGAAACCAAAGGCTGTTCCTACCCAGCTCGCTGGGATATGAAAATACCTGGAAAGTGGTACTGACATTTTTCCTGAAGCTCTTTTCTATTTAACAGAAGCAAAGTCACGTTGCTGAGAGACCCCTTAGTAACAGGAAGCAGTTGTCCAGTTTAAAGAACCAGCTAGAAAGCAAACAGCTTTGCCTCCTTTTTAAAGCCCCTCAGGACAATATTTACTTTTCTAAAATATCATTGTGCCATGGCTTTGGGACTTTGCTTGACAAACTTGGGGGTCTCTGAGCAGTTCAAAGTGGGCTTGACCTATAGCTGAGCATGGAAAACAGGAACTGCATATAAATAACTAAATTACAGAGAGATCAATTCTCAGTCAACTCATTAGCAATGCCCGGCGTCTTTAAGTGATAACTCCAGTCTCTAAGACCTTTACGTAATTACTTGCACAAGGCACATTTTACCCTTTGGTTCGCAAGTTTCATAAATGAAGGTTAAGTTTACTTAACCACCCAGGATTTACCAGCCATGTTAAAGCATAAAATGCATGTGCTGCCAGGTGTCTCTGCAGAAACTGCCTTGTTGATTCAGAGACTCCAAGGTTAAATGATAGCTCCTGAGTCCAAGTTAGTTTCCCACTGGGGAATGGGAGGATCTGCACTGTAACGTTGTACCACAGTTCAGCTGAGGTTGATTTAACGAGGTTTGGAGTTAAGATAGCAGTGATTGTGAAAACCTCAATGAAAATCAGGGGCTTGCTGTACATCACACCCATAACAGGGATCTTGAGTGGAGATGCCACACATTTTTTCCTAGCCAGATACCTGTTTCTATCTTCTGTCTTTCTACCTACGTTCTTTGCACACACGCACATCTATAGGATGCATATTTATATAGCCTGCATACCTCTTACTCCACACAGTTCATACAACGGAGTGGTGGGCCAAATTTTCAGCAGATGTGAATCTGTATAGTCCTATTAATGTTTTTGACAGTTCACACTAGCCAAGGATAGATTCAGTGTTTTCAGGGTGGTGGATTTGTACCTATGTATTTGATTGACTCTTTCTTGACAGCATTTTGAGTGCCCTGGTTGTATTCTCCCCACCTTCAAACACATTCAAGTTTTCCAGCTGCCATTGGAGCACCCAATGGCTTAGTAAAGTTGTTTGTGCACCATGAGAAACTGGTCAGAGAGCTATGAAGCCACTGACTTGTGTAATGCAGAAAACATGGGAGAGAGCAGCCAATGGGACATGTGTTTTCCATGCTCCAAATCCAGCTCTTTACCTGACAGCAAAGCTGTTCAAATTCTGCCCCTCAGCCCAGGTATGCTCCTCCAGAATAACACAATGGGCCATGATGCTGTCTTCCAAGGAAGGTCCTCAGGTACGGCCAAGGCTGGACCTACTGCTCCATGGAGCATTTCAGCAAACCATTCCCACTGCTACCTGTCCTAGAGGTCCCATACTCCCTCCTTCAGCACATGGCCAAAGTAGAGAGGCTTCTCCTTGTGGGTCACAAATGAACCCAGGCAGGAGCTGAGAACTGGCATGCACTTCAGAACAGTCTGCTGGGGACCTCTTCTAGCCCCATTAGATGATAAAGATGCCTGAAGTCTGCTCACCCGAAGTTTCCTCAAATGTTTGGTCACATTTCTATACATTTAACAGAGAAAGGATTGGTCTATCTGGTCTTCCACTGTCTTCAGATGGAGTTAGATAGACCATCCTGGTGAAAAGTTTGGCAGCCATGCCATAACTGCTCTGTTACTCAGAACAACCCACTGGTGTTCTGACAACCACATTACCACCCTCTGATCCTGGGGAAAGTGCATAAAAGTATATGGTAACATAACTTGCCACTCCTTTTTACACTGACAGCAGCCTCAAGTTAGTCAATATCACAGCCTAAGAAAGGTCAGATTTCCTCCTTCCCCAAACCTACAGCAAATCATATCTGTTCAAATTCCCACTGCTGTCCTCTTTTTTTTTCTGAAGACCAAAAGAAGATCAATGAAAGAGGCTTTCAGCACATTTGTTCTTTCACTGTGATTGTGCACAAGGTTGACAAGAGCAAATCTACAGTCCTACTGCTCCTGTGTTCCCAGACTTATGTCCAAAAAGTTATGCATTACACATCTGATGGCAACAACATCCACACATTTCCCTGAGGAGTACTCATATATAACCAGTAGTTCCTACCAGTAATACAGAAGAGTTCCCCAAGCCTCATGGAGTTGCAGCGTTGTCACTAAGAGAACCTCTATCCCCAGATTTCAAAGTAAAGTTGCTAGATGGCCACAAATCCCCGACTGAAACTTCTCAGGGTCCAGATATTTTTTGATTCATCTGTAAAACTTCACTTTGTGTAGCTCAAATTAAGACACTTAGATAGGGCGAATGTCTTCCCAAGTTCTGCCAAGTTTCTAAGTTATTTGGAAAGGGAGTTTTTAAGCCATGGTGCAGTTGAACAGTGATCAGAATTTGCCCACTGCTGATTTTGGAAACTTAAGTTCTGCTCATGCTGCCAACACAGGGTTGGATCTGTAGGTGACAGTGCACAGATGAAAATGGCTTGAACCAGTTGTATCTACATCATTGTTAGACCTGAATTCAAATGTGGGTCAGCCCCATTCTGCCAAATTTTCCTGTGGTGGACCTAGAGGAAGAATTTGAGGTCATACACATTAATGTGAACTCATATAAGTGTAGAATGGTTGTCTCGTTTCATACACATCAGTAGGATGTGTTTAATAACCTTTTTACATATTTAACAACATAGTCAACAGTCTATAACCATTCCTATTAACATGACTAAAAACACTGATGAAACACATTACTCATATCTGAACGGGATTATAGCATCTCCGTACCAATGATTAGTCACTTTTGTTAACGGAAACATGATAAATGATGGGCAGTTGAACTTCCAACACAACCAGTGGTGACAGGTCAGAACTTCCACCCTTACAATTCTGGGTGCTTCTGTGCTTCATGTTCTTCTTGAGGGACTGTTTGTGGAGCCATAATGATCTGGGGGTATGAACAAGGCAATGTTTGGAAGTGGGGGTAGTATCTTTCATTAGAATACACATAGCCGGGAAAAGTAGGTCAAGCTTTAAAGCACGTGAGCCTTTCTTCAGGTCTTGCCTGTTTAAAACCCTCTAACCATTGCAAATCTAAGCATTATTTCAAAGGCAGGATAGAAGTGGTGGTGCAAAGATGTTGTAAAGGGCTTAGCACAATAGGCTATACATTGCAAAAACTAACCGTTAGTCTTGGGGAAATAGCTCAGCCTCTGATCTGACATTTTAGCAACTAAAAGCTATGGCTAACAGATCCTACTCTGAATTACTCTCTCAAAACCTTATCAAAAGGAAATGGAACCTTTTGAAATCACTGGCATCTCTGGAAGACTGGTTTATCAAATTTCCCTCAGTTCAAGCAGAAAACCTCTGTTTTCCTCTGCTCTTTAACCTCTTATTTAAAATGTCATTTTACTTTGAACTGTCAAAAGAGGCAGCGAGGGAAGCAGCTAGCTCACCATCAGAAGGAGGTGAAAGCTGAAACTTTACCCGTCCTTAGTGAGTTTCTCCACATATCAATGGCATGCTACACCAGTGTGTTTATTTTTATGACTAGAGCATATCCCTTAACCTCAGGGATCCGAACATTTCCCTGGAATGTACAGACGTTTCGTATCATTTATTTCCCAGTGGCCCTTCCTCACATCAGCTCCACACACACATAGATAAACACACACACTTCTATTCACATTCTCTTGATCATACTGGTGTACACAACCAGGCATCAGCTTAATATAAACACACACGCATTCCTGTCCATAGCAATGGTCTTATCTATAGTCTGCTGCATAAAACATAAATGTATGCAATTCTGTATTTAGATGTACGTATTTACAGTGCATATATGAACATAAATGGCCATAATTTGTGTGTGCATCTACTTATACAAGCCTACATGCACACGTATGTACCCAAATGTTTGTGTGAAAATGTGCATATGTGGAAAATCAGGACTGCAAAGGGCACTGATACATGCCACCAAGTCCCATGGCTGCTCAGGCCTTTGCTGGGTGGCTTCCATAACCAAAGGAAAGCATTTGGATGGGATCCCAATAGCTTCCATCAGCTGAACACTTAGATTTTGCTTACCTCTGTCTTTGTATCAGTTTTAAGGGCGAAACTACTGCCTGGAGCTAATAAACAAAATGATGGACCAGTTTCCCCCTCAGAAGTCCCACAGCAATTAGGATTCTGTGAAGTTGCTGCAGCTTTGCTCTACTATAACTATATCCCCTTGCCATATTCACTCAGGCTCTAATGAGATATTACCAAGCACTGAGGTTGCATTCAAGCTCTCATATAAGCGGCCAGCTGAGGATTGGACTCTTTTATCAGTTTGTGCTGCTTACTGTGGGCCAAGGTCTTCAGCTGGTGTAAATCAGCACAACTCCACTGAGGCCATGAAAAATGAGGTGCATAAGTTAAGCATCTGTCTCAATGACTGATGTTTATCTTTACTCCCATGGCCTCAATTGCACTTGAGATGAACATAAACCCATGAAAACAGTTTAATGGGATATGCGCTTTCTGCTGATCATCTGCAAGCAGCTGAATTTTACTCTATTTGATTGCTAAACCAAGTTCAACAGATATGCATGTTACAAATAATTTGTCATGCTCTTAGGCGCGTTCCACCCCAGGCCACAAAATGTTCGCAGTAATTGAAATATACAGCCAAATTCCAAGCTAGTATAAATCTCCACTGATGTCAAGCCATATGGAAATCCATATGATTTGAGGGCTGTTAAAAAAAAAAACAAACCATGCCTTCTAGTGAGAGACTTATGCAGCTCAATCTGATTAGTCTATCACAAAGAAGATTAAGAGTTGACTTCACTAGGATGTCCAAGTACAGCTGGAAAAAGAAAATACCAGGTACAGAACAGTTCTTTAATCTAGCTGAGAAACGCCAAGTGAGATTCATTGCTTGGAAGTAAATGCCAGGCAAATTTGAATAAGTGATAAAGCAGAGATTCTTTTTTTTAACATGAAATCATTGATCAAAGGATAAGATGGACTTTATCGTTGAAAGTCTTCAGAACAAGTTCAGATACTTTTCTTCACAAGATTCTTTTGTCTAGCATAATTTGTTGGGTTCAATATAACGATAATGACATCAGTTGTTGAATCTAAAGTCATCTAAGAGGCTGGGACTATTTATAAGAAGCCAGTGAATTAAGATTGAGAAAAGCCACTGTAGGATTAAATTTAGTACAGATTGATCTAACCTCCACTTGAAAATGCTTGTGGGACCGTTAAGTAGAAAATTAGAGCAGAAACCACTGAACTTGATAAAATACAGAACTGAAGGACAAACTAATGATCCTTTCTATTCACAATTATTTATTCTTTTTAAAGCCCAATCGGTTATACCTGAAAACACACTCTTAGAGCTGTGAAACTAAGTTCTGTTCATTTTCTTCCAACTATGATGTGCCTTCTCAAACATGAAAAAAATATTACTGATCACTGAGAAAAAAGATCTGCATCTTGCTAGAGCTGCATTCCTCTGCAGCAAAATTGATGGTTTTCAATGGGTCCCAACCGCCAAGTGCTGCAGTTACTCCAAGCTTGAGCATTTATCCTAAGAAAGGCCCAGGTGCCAAGTTAATTTAAAAAAAAAGTTTCCAAAAAATGTCTTTGCACCATCTGTTCTCTAGCAGTGCTGCATTCCTCAAGCCACAATGTCATCAGCTTCTCATTATTATTCTTAACATTTCTTCGAAGTCAATCAAAATCAAAGACAGAACAACAGATTTGGGGTGCTTGTGCTCTGCACGCTACATTGTGCCGGAGGTGCATAAGGTTATTTGGTTATTTCCATCCATGGCTGTTTGGCAGCAGAGTTTGAAGTCAGAACCCCATCTTGTCAAATAGATTATGATTATAGATAATATATAATCACAATGAAAGTGAGATTTTAGATTAAAATCTAAAATTGGGATGGGAGTGAAACCAACTCACTCCAGGCAGCTTTCTCATTTCAGTCATTGGTTCAAATCCTTCCCAGAAGCCACAGAGTAATGCAGGATCTCTAAGTATCTTGGGAACCAGTCCCATACTTTCACTGAAGTCAGCGGGATGCCTTGTTGTGCCTCTGCTGGAAGCTCGGGAAGGTTTTAAATCAGCGACATCCCAGTCAAGGGTGCACACACCCCATTTGCACTACATTACAAGGGGGTACTTACTCCGAAGCAGAACCGGGGGCTGCCAAGGTCCAGGAGGATGCATTTGCCAACTGTGCTTTTGCCAGTGGCGATACCCATGAAGGAGGAAAGGGTTGAGGGAAGCCGTGCTCCAGATGCAGAAACAAAACCCATTTCCCCAAGAAATGAGCAGCAAAGCCCCTAAGTCCAGATCTCACTAACACATTATTGGCTTCCCCACGGCCAACAGGTGGGTGAGTAACTGCTGCTTTATCTGGCCACACTGCTTAGCTGTGATTTAGGACATAAATCTGTAAACACTGGGATTAAACAGCCAGGGTGGAGGTGCAGGGCATTTCCCTGGGATTAGCAACTGCCTCAGAGATTGGCCAGGGGCACTTCAATGCCAGGTAAGACTTAGCAGCAATGCTCCTAGGGCTGGAGGAAAACGGGAGCCAAACTCCAACCAGGGGATGTGCCACCACCCTAGAGAAAGGCCCAGCCCCTGAGGACATTTCAGTGGTATTCACCGGCCCCTAACAGTGATTAATGTTGTTGGATAGAGCCATGACATGGGGACTGTCTTTCTGGTATCAAAATAGATTCCAGCCCTATCTGATCTGATGATTACTAAGTCAAGACCTAAGGGGACTGAATCATGTCCGATCTCTGCTCTCCAACAGGGTCACCAACCTGCAGAGTAATATCTTATTGTTAAATGGTTAAAGCAATATTCTGGACTCAGATGAGGCTATATCATGCTGAAGTATTAATGATGTCATTATCATGTGGCCACTAAGTCATCTTGCCTCCACAAGGTTCCCCACACTTGTGAAGCAAAACCTTGAGCCTCTCCAGATATTGCTGAGCCCCAGCACACCAGGCTGAATGGGAGTAAATCTTCTCTAATTCTGGCTGCTATATGGCCCTGGGTGTTTTCCCCCTCAGAGAGAGGGAGGAGGGGAAATGAGAGGTAATGGATACAGAATAGGTATGCACATTTTCCTCTATCAAGCTCAAGGTCAAGGCAGCAGTTTCCCCACTACATGGTAGTAGAAACCAGAAGCAGATAGAAGTCACTGTAGAGCAGACTATAGCTTGCACTTGGCTAAGAGGAGATCTCCAAACACTTAGATGACAACAGGTTGGAGGATAAATCAGGCTTCCTGATCCTACTTTTTAAGCCCTTAAATGACTAGAAAGTGGTAGTCCAACAAATGTTTTTATCATAAATCCCTTGCTCCTGAGCTCATCAGATAGATGAGCATTGAATACTTTACAGTGTGTAACTCAACTGTAGCCTCTTGGGGGATCACTACATGGCAGAAAATAACCCCAAAACTCTGTGAACCTTCAGGCAAGGTGCTGCACAACCCCCCTGACAAACCCTCTTTCTAAGACAGACAAGGCAAAGTCAAAGGTTGGAACAACTCTCTGGTTCCCTCCCCTCTACGCCCACCAGTTTGTTTCTGATTATTTTGCACACAGATCACAAGGAAAAAAAAAAAGTTTTATTTCACTAGGGAGGGGAAAAGAAACACACTTGATGGTACTTTAAAGAAACTTCTTTTCTTTCCTTTCAAAAACAACAATTCAAGTAAATTAATAGGCCTGGTCTGATGAGTATGAGTCATTTTCAGTACAAACTAACCACAAAGGCTGGAAATCTGGTTTTAAATTTAGAGGAGAAGGCAGAAAAGAAAAGACTATAAAATAATTCATGCATTTTTTGAAATGTGCAGTATTACCAGTGATCAGAAGAGACCCATAAGCTTCCAACATCAGAGATCGTAATATAACCTCTGAGCCGTGGACGAGCAATAAACAGAGCTCTTTAGTGACCAAATAATTACAGAGTTTGAAATTGAAATATTATACTGTGTAACTAATGCAGAGAATAAACTCCACTCTGCATGTGTTTTTACAGCTTGATACTCCATTAACATTAATAGGTTTTTCTGTCAATTTGCATAGATTAGCCTTTAAGAAAGATCTCTCTTCACTGTCCTCCCAAATTATTTTTTTAAAGCTATGATCAGTTGATGTGTCTGTGTCTATCCCTACACTATTTTTCTGTATTTTTAGCACACAGATATCCTCCCCAAAATACAAACTGATTTTCTGTGAACATACACGTGTTTCCTATTGACGGCTGTGGGATCCATGTGGGTGTTTCTCTGTGACTTACAAACACGCACATGCCGGCTCATATGCACTCAGTATTATTCCTGTTGGAAATCCTATGTTTAAAATGACTTCTTCCAAAATCACATAAGAAATGCTAGCAGGGACGAGAAGAAAATAGTTCTCTAAGGCAGCACCCCATGATGTTAACTAAAAGTCTGTTTCTTCCTACGGCCCTGAACAGCTACAACAGAGAAAACTGAGCTCCTAAGGACAATTGTAATGTGCATCCCTGGCTTCAGATCACAGTTGCTTTAGCAACATACCAGAAGACACGCTAGCTCTTCTCATCGCTGGCTTAGCTCCCATAGCTTTCTCATCCATGGGGGCTAGATCACTAAAAAAGCTGGAAAATGGAGCCTCCAGATTTTTGCCCAGCCCTGGCGTGGGCAAAAATAGCCCAGAAGCCCAACTAGCAAGCCAGTCTTCTTCTGGTTCAGCTGCAGCTTCGTTCCACATGATTTTCCTTTCCTCCCTACACTTTTAGCCTGATCAACTCTGGGTCAAAATCATCCACATTCCTAACAAAAAGACCTTGTCAACCTTGAAATTTTACAGCTTTACAAAGAAACAGTATCCATATACATGTGCAGTGACTACACAGACAATACAGCTTGGCAAAGAAAGGGGTGCTATGTGTCGTGACTACACACACACATATATATATATATGTATAAATTAGGGACAAGATGCAGCATTTTTGCATGCCTCAGCCCCAGAAACAGCCCATGTATTAGAGCTGAAAGATCATGTAGATATCGACCTGAGGCAGTAGTAGTGTGGGATAATTTAGTCCCAAGGGTTAATTGACTATGAATGATCTTAAGATCACCAAACCACCTGATAGCTTGGAATATGAGCTTTGCATACAAGACACGTACAAGACATAGCAGCTTGCAACAGCCCACACATTACTCCATGCCTCCCATTATTGCAGATTCAATATTACATGGAATACGGTGTGTGTTTTATGCCATGTAGTGTTTCTTATATATATATATTACATATCGTGCAATATGCATTTTATGTTATATTACATATTATGTAAATTTGTACATAAGCAAGGATAGGATGCCAGACCAGACCGATGACAAGCATATGATACGGGTTAAAAGCAGAAGCCCAGCAGTGCTGGCAGGTTCTGTTGGCACTGCAGGGTGCGGGGAGGGGGGGAGGTACCATTTTCCCTGTCTGCAGAGAAAGCAAGGACACGACGCAGGTTTCTGGCCAAGTCGCTTGGCTACACACAGTTCACGCTTCAAATCTGCTGAATTTCGCCCATCAACGTACAAAACCTCTATTGCAAACAGTGCCTGAGTCTTTAGAGTGGCGAGACCCGAGCAGCCGGCTCCGGGCTCGGCTCGAAGCGCGTTTAGCAGCAGAAGTTAAACGGCAGCTGAGCGGGAACTTCGCGCCTCAGTGATTGACACCCAAAGCACCTGAATTTAGTGCAAATGACTGACTCCACGTTTAAGTCCTTGAGAAAGGAGAAAAGAGAAAGGGCGCGGGGAGGGGGGGGAGCGGGATTTCTGGTAATTTCCTGATTTCCACCAGGAGCTCTAGGGACCAAGGCGCAGCGGCAGCAGCGCAGCCACCCACCCCCCCACCGTCCCCGCGGGCTCTCGCACAAGGCGCCTTGGGGCTTGGAGCCGACCCCCTTCCCTAAGACAGCGTTTGCTCCACACGCATCACGGGCTGCGTTTAGCCTTGAAGCTTTGTTTTCCTGGCTTTACCGCCTTCCTCCGGCCCGGCGTTCCCGGCGGGGGTAGGTACCGGGGGTATACGCACAGCCGGGGTCTCGGGCGGGGCTGGCACCGGCACCGCCGGCAGGGTGAGGGACAGCTTGTGCCCCGGGGAGAGGGAAGCACCGGGGATGGGGGGAGCATCGGGTGGGGGCACGGGAGCCCAGAGCACCGGGGAGCCCAACCCTGCCCGCGGGGGCCGAGCGGCTCCGCTCCCCGGCGGGCGAGGAGGAGGAGGAGAAAGAAGAAGAAGAAGAGGAAGAAGAAGAGGCGCGTTTCGGTGCGGCCAGATCGGAAAACAACGCGGGGCCCGAGCGCAGGGCGGAAGGGGGTCGGGGTCCCGTCCTCTCCTTCCCAGCCCCCCTCGGTTGCCCATGGTGTCGGGGAGGGGGTGCGCACACGCCTGCGTGCGGGTCATTTAAGGCTGAGTGCCTATCTGCGTCTAAATAAATGGTCGTTTCGGTGGTTATGTACAGCTCAAAGGTCGTTTAGAGGTAAAATAAATAAATAAATAAATCCGGGTGTATATTTGGAAGCCATTTCTCTGTATGTGGCCATGCACTTGTAAACAGCCGTATGTTTGATAAAGCGTTCCTGCAAATACGTGTCTGTATTTACCTGGGCTGTGAGTCTAAGGTGTCCCTAATTATGTGTATCATACGAATATGCCATTACTATAATTTGTAACTCTAATTATCATTTAAGAACATAATTCATCTAAGTATTGGTACTAAATTTAGTCGGATAGACTTAAGGCTATACATAAAATTACTTTGAACTATTTTCCACAGTATGTAGAACTGTATATCCAACAATTTCGAATTACGAGCAATGTATATAGAATGTGCGTCGAACATGTGAGGCATATTTCATCGCGTTTCACAAATGTATCGCGTAATGCATTACGAATTTGTCGTGTGTGTCATATATATATATACACACCGGTGAAATTGTGTGCGTGTGTGCGCTAAACTTGTACGTTACCGGGGAATAAACAAGACGAAGTAGGAGGCAAGCCATCTATCAAAGACACACCCCCGGGGGGACATAAACACGCTGATTTTGTTTCGGAGCCTGGCTCGGCTCACCGAGAGATGTCTTTTCGAAACCAGGGGACAGCCGTGGGGGCAGGAGGGACTCAGGACCCCCAGGGTCCCCGCCAGCCCCTGGGGCAAGTCATGATGGTTTCGGGATCGCAAACGCGTGTTCTCGGGAGGAGGAAGCGCGGACGCTTGCAAACAAATCTCTGCAGAGAAATTACAATAGAGGTACAACAAAACCAAAAAAAGCCACCCTAAATAAAATAAAAGACGTAGCGAAGCGGACCCTAACAGCCTCTCCCGGCGGAGCCAGCCCGATCCAAAGCCACTCGTTGCTTGCAGCAAAAAATCCGTCGGGGGAAAAAAGATGCTGGTTTGACTCGAGGCAAACGTTTTTGTAAAATGATTTTGCATCAGCCGATGCGATTGTGTAAAAAACAACCTTCCGGGACGCAGCCGGTGAAGGGCTGTATCCGTCTGTGCCGCTCCCGCGGAGCGGTTGAGGAGGGATCGGTGAAGGGAGGATAGAAGAATCACAGAAGGTGTTGGGGGGTGTTGCTAAATAGGAAGATGGAGGAAAGCTGAGAGATGTTAAAAAAAAAAGGAGCGGTGGAGAAGATGGTAGGTTACGAGAACGACAGTTAGAGAGGGGCTGTGCGGTGGAAAGGGTCGGGGTGTTGAGGGCGGCTCTGGAATGAGGTGGATTTCACTTCAATTACAGCAACATTACGAGGAGGGGAAAAAAAAAAGAAAAAAAAAAGAAAAAAAGAAGATAGAAATAGCAAGCGAGATGCAACTGCGCTCCAGGTGCCGGTGGCCGGAGCACCCGGGATGGCGGGCAGGATGCAGCCCTCGGCTCCGAGGCGTCCCGGGGGGAGCCTGCCTGTCTTGGAGGTTTGTTGCTCGCTAATGATCCCCATCTTTATTTGCTAATTGGAAGCGCCTGGCGCTTGCCGGCGCCTTCGCGCACAGCCGGGAGGGCACGGCCGCCCTCCTCCGCGGGAGACCACCCTGTTTGGGGCATCTCCGCCGGTGCCACCTTCCCGCATGCACCTCTGCCGGGATGGGGACACACATACACACACACCCCGAACAATCCCCCCATCCTTCCAAAACCGGCGGCTCCATCCCGACACTGCGCTCATGACCGGGGCGTTGCGCTGGAGCAATTCCTGCGGGATCTGGGCCCTTTAAGCCAATGCAGTGAGATGTTTGTTTTCCCTGTTTTTTTAGAATTATTATTTTTTTTTACATTGTTCGCATCCGAGGGCGGCAGGGCTCCCCGAGGGCTGTCCCGGGCGCGGAGCCCGGTGCATTTCCCTCGGCGGGGCGCAGGGGGTGCAGCGGGACCGTGCGGGCCGGGGCCAAGAGGAGCCGTCAGGGCTTTTACTCCTGGTTTCTTTCTTTTTCTTGTCCTCTTTTTCCTTTTAACCTGCCCGTGGAGAAGCGAACCGAGCAAAGCCACCTCATGCATTTCCCCCACTCCTCCTAAAAGGAACCGGGAAACCCACCCCAGCGGTCACCTCTCCCGTACGTCTGACTCCCGGTATTATCCCCCTGGAAAGATGAGGGGAGAGGGGGGGGCAGATGCTGGGATATATGTCTCCAGCTCTGCAGCCAAATTCCCAGCAACCCGAATAAACAAACACTGTCACCTTCCTGCTCAGGGACGGGAGAGCTCCCCTGGCCCCAGCTCCGCCCCGCCGCCCTCCCCCCCCGCCGCCATCCCGGCGAGGGACACCCCTC